>OY804598.1:24051014-24269885 GCA_963680895.1 Fragum sueziense
CTTTATAACATCGCCGCCAAACAATACGACGTCGTTCCCACGTTTTGTGTAATTGACGTTGAAGTGCGTATAGCAAACATTGAATCAAAAGAAGAATAGATCTATACTGAAAATAATTTGGCTCCTTTTTTCTTAATATTTTTCTTTCATATTTTCTTAATTAGTACACACATTTTAACTTCTCAACATATAAAATCAATGTATTTTGACATCTAGAGCAGTCAGCTTGACAAATTGGCGGACGGGTAGCAAAACGGACGGACGGGCAAACGAAGCACTATCTATATGGTGGTCATTACTGAGAGCCTTCTAATTGGGGGCTGCAATACCAGATAGGCCTATTGTTTTGGAAATGATTATTGTATACCATTAATTCGTCTTTGAAAAAGAATAAATTTTATCTACTACGGTATAATCTGATTATATAGACATAGTGGCGTTTTTTCGGACAAACACTAGTGCTTCGTCGGCGTAAATCTAAAACGTCACAAACTCAACTTTATTGAAGCTGCAGTTACGGGATTTTATAACAACACCTACGATTTATCCATATTTAATCGAAAACCCATTCTATTGTTAGGACAAAAGTCATTGCAATTCGAACAACCATTGAAAATGTTCACGGTATCATAAATAAACCGTACAAGTCCCCTTCAAAAAACGTTAACTACGATTTTCACATCGGAAAAAAAACTTCTACTCCAAGAATTGTAATACCAACTTCAGAATCAGTCAGAGAAATAAAATAACAAAACTGACAATAGCCTCTAAGTGTCTCTCCGATTCGTCCATATTGTTTTGGGCGGATAAACACGTGCAAATCGTTGTGTACATGCTCAAACTAGTAAAACTGGTTTTTAAACGCGCATTTAAACATGAAGTATCTGTACCTTGCGTTCATGAAAAATGTTCCTCGCTTTGTCCGAGTTCACCACCAGTGCTATTGAAAATATCCAAATCTTATTAAATAGAAGAAAATGTCGAGGAAAGAAACGCAATTGCTGTTTATTAGTAATTTCTTCTATTCTCTCAATGTTTTCCTAACCTGTCCTTTATATGGGAGTTAATACAAGGTGGTGTTAATGAAATGTTTTTAAATTTAGTTTGTTTGTCGGATATAAATGAACATCTTACCTATTTTAACTCATTTAAACTCGAGTTTGCTTTCAACAACAAATGAATCGTCAAATATAACATTTATTTACTGAAAACAATCAAAACAGTTGGGAATGATTTCATCCATTTTACCGTGACGTAATTTCAGACAGACGATAGTACTTCGTTGGTGTTGTTATAAAATCTCGTAACTAGGACTTGATTCAAGCCGTAGTTACGAGGTTTAATAACAACATCCACGGTTAATCGACACGCAACGTAAAACTGAATTCTTTTGATAGCACAAAATGCAATTGCTATTGAATCGTTGTCTTTGTCTTTTTACCTATAGCCTGATTGCGATAGTATGGCACATAATTATTTACCTATATGAACAACGTAATATCGAACTCAAAGTTAAAGTGATTTCGCATGTGATGGCTTACACCTGCAATATTCGAACCAATGCCATGCAAAATTGTACTGAAAATTAGGCAACGATTTCCTCTTGTTACTGGTAAAATTTGTAAACATTACCATAATATACTAGGACAAAAAGATACGCAACGCCGATTTTCATAACATTTTCGACAAAATATTGTTTTAATGGCTATTAAGTACATTTTTAATATACCTGCCTCCATTCGCATAAATATAGTGTCATTTTCTTCAGGTGTTATAAATTCAGCACGTGATACTTAGAAAATTGTTAAAAACTGATTATCCCCTACTGTGTTTTCTAAATGACTACTATCACAACAAATTTTCTTCAAACACAAGATAAAACAGACAAATAAAAGGGCAAAGCGTTCGCACACTTCTCACTATCATACGCATGGCACGGCTACCAAAACCAATGTCAAGCTGCAGTACGGATGTTGCTAGCTGGAAAAATTGAAAATGCTGTCGCAAAACATTGTTAGGGCAATAAATCGACAAATTCTCGACAGTAAACGCCTACTCTGTTGGTAGGGTGGTCACACTTTTTCCCAAAAGTATTCCAGTCCCTACAAAATATTTACCAGCTTACAGAGAATATTGAGAGAAACATAAAACTGGCTGAATTGTGAAAATCGGACATTGCGTTATGGAATAATGCTTATTCAGATTTTTACAAAGGGGAGATAATTCTGCCGAATTACGTTATTGTTTATTCTTTAAAGAACTTCAACAAATTATATATCATTTTCAAGGTCTGAATGAGAGGAACTCAAAACTGCTTACGTTTTTAAAATCGGACATTTAATAAAATAGTTACACCCCTTTGAAGTTTTACAAAGGATGAAATTATTCTACCAAACATTCTAGTTCTTCAATTTCTACCTAACAACAGTTATATAAATATTTGTTACATTATCTTAACCCTTCCTCGAACAAGACATGATTTTCACGATCATATATGAACAGGTTTGGAAAACATTGAGACAAAAGAAGAACATGCCGATAACCAACATTTTCTCCCTTTGTGTAAATATTTTCTGCACTTCGTTGTTCCGTGTCATTGCTTCCGATAAAAACAATATTTTACGACATATCAAATAGGAATTCAAAACAAAAAGAAATGATTCAAACTTTCAAGTGATCGATTATTAACATTATATCTCTGGTTCGTGGAGAAATAGGCTTTCAAAACATTGACCCAAAAGAGCACCATACATTTGAACATGTCCATTTTACAACCTTTAAATTCTAATTTTTGGCTGCCTCACCCTTTTCCGAAAAAGACCTGGTTAGACCTGGTTTTGACGTCCAGAACGGATTTTATTGAAGGTGAAAATATTGAGGCGAAAGAATCTTATTTTCTTTTACACTCATTCTGTCGCCTGCCACAGCTTTCGAGTTGGATGACCATAAAGTTTTACTGTTTGGGAAAGGGTTAAATGGATGTTTAGGAAGCCCATGAGAAACGCCGATTTTGTAAATCCCGTTGGACTGAGCACTAAGTGCTCAAGATGAGCTATTGTGGTCACTCACCGTCCGTCCGTCCGTCTGTTCGCCCATAATTCCTTGAAACACCTCCTACTCCTTAACCATTGGGCCGATTTTGACAAAACTTTACAGGAATCTTCCCTGGATGACCATATTCAAATAATGTTCGTGATTTTTTGATTCGCCAAAAAATATGGGCGTGGCAGGGCAAGGCTTATCGAACTTTGAGAAATCATGATTTCATTCTTAACAAATCAACCATTCGGCCAATTTCAACCAAACTTTGCAAGAATATTCTTTGAGTCACTGTCGTCAACATTTATGAATAATTTTAGGATGAATGGAGTTTAGACAGAAATTATCGATCAATCACGGGGAATTGAAAAACACTTCCCATTGTTAAAGCCTTTGCGCTTGAATGCGCTAAGCTAAAAGCACAAGATGTTTTTTTATTTGAATAGATAGGATGTTGAAGAACATATATAGGCTTTTCTAGGCTTTTCTGCCGCCTAGTTCTTGCCATTTGAAGCCGAGTAAAATGACCTATTTTGAATACCTATTCATCGACTCATAGTTCATCGGTTCATCGTATTAACATACACGGATGAATAGATCTATTTTCCCTCTTTAATTTGATATAAGATTTATAAAAATCCGTAAAGAAATGGCAGTGCCAAAGCAATTTTATCACACATACCCACGCGTCCTTCTAATGTAACAACCGAGTTCAAACAAAGAAACGCAGAGTTGACCCACTTTTTCAAATAGAGATTTAACACGAAAAGAACGTGTATAAGGTAAAAGTATTTTATCATAATAAAATATAACTATTTAGCTTTAAGTTTTTACACACTTTTTTGCAATTTAATGTGTTATTTAGGCTGAAAATGCCGTTTGTAAATTACTCGTTTTTACATAGAATCAGATAGAGGCAGTATTTTTAACACGAGACTGTGACCACACTACTGTTGGCTCTCAATGGAACCACAACCGATTGAGGACGGGGCGGACGGGCAAGATATACGTCGCCAAGGCAGGACAGTATCATTAGGTTAACCCTTTACCAAACGACAAAAAATTCAAAGATGTTACAGACGTCAATTTCAAGTGCATGAAATATTGCATATTTTGGCCTCTCTGTGTAGAAAACAATGTGGGAAATGAAGAAATTGCTTGTCATAAAAGCCATCACCTTGTGGAGGAGTCAAAAAGAGTTACTGTCTGGTAATGGGTTAATCCCACATACGGAATAGGTTTAGGACTGCCACGGAGGCCGCTAATAAAACGCATGGACTTCACAACATTCGAGTGTTGGACCAAACTGAACGAAACATGTTGTTTTTGTTTACCTTCATACATCTTTTTTGTCAAATTGTGTTGACGTCCGGTATACACTGAGTGTTTTCTAATTAATGGAATTTACTACAAACAAGATGTTGTGAATTTTACAAGGTGATACGTATGTTATTGCTTTAAATGCAAATGAGCCAATATTTATTTTCGTGGAAATCTGACGAAAAAATGTTCATTTTTATTTCCAATTTATTCTGTGAATTTTTGGTTCAGGATGAAAGTACTACATTTAAAGTAATGAGTAACGTTAACAGGAACATTCCGATGCGCATGGAAATACTCGAGATCGTCTTTCATAAATCTATGGTCTCAATAAAATGTCCTCGCTGTAACAACCACATTTTCTTTCAGAAATTCGATTTGCAAGTTTTAAGATTATTTCAAAGTATGTTTTTTTTTAAGAATAAGAAGCCAGACTGAAGGACTTATGTTCAAGTCGATTTCCAAAAACGATTCGTTTGGCTTTTTTTCAATGTTATATTGTATTTTCATAATTCAATAGAGAATTTTGTCTGTATCAAATGTAATAAAGCTTTTATCCAAGAAAAAATGTATGTGCATATACTTTAGACTCAAGAAAATGTTATTCTCTTTGTATTTCAGGCACAATAAAGTTAGCGAAACACATTTTTTTGTGAAATAATTTGCTGAAAGTGATCGTTACATCAAGGACATATAAGTTATTGCAAGGACACTATTCGCTATTTTATGAAATGAACAGAAAGAATCTAATTTCACTATTTTATTCAAACTTCAAATAATTAGGTTCAAAAACATACCAATTTTACCATCAAAACACATAATTTTCATTGAACCATGCTGCAGTTTGTAATAAAAAAAGTCTTTGTTATTGGAATGACATTTACCAATACTGCGAGGACTTATATTTAAATATTTTTCCATTTCTTACATTTTATTGACCTATATATGGTCATTTAATATTAAAATCAATGCAATTGTAAAAAAAATATACATTTAAATGTAGAAGTCATTTTGTTAAACCCTTTCAAAAACGTTAAATTTTATGATATGTTACAACTGCTAATCAAGTCAAATCGATCACACTGACTGCTCAAATTCGCCCATTATTCCCGACTTAAAGACATTTCTCGATCTCTACTCGATCAACCCGACCTCTACCGTCTATTTGATCGAATGAACAGATGAAGCACATATCGAGTTGAACAAGATGTGGTTGGGAGCTATTTAAGTAAAAAGGCCATGTTATCGTTATAAAGATGTTAATCCGATCACACTCGATCTCCAGATTTGATTGATTCCTGATCTGGTCGATCGCCTATCCGATCAATACACGATCGCTTTTCGATCAACTTTCTACCAAATCTTACACAATTATTTTTTTTATATTTAAACATATAGAGAAAGATGACAAAGTGTTGCGGATAAAGCTCGATTACCACGACCATTTCCGATCACAAATGGCGATCGAGTTCGATCTGTACTCGATCGCTTGATTTGGCGTGGCCCAGTTGATTTGATCGGCAGTGGATACCTAGCATAAAAATTATACAACTTGAAAGCTGTTGAAGACTACAAAAATGAAGTTTATGAAAATCTAACTTGTGTGTACAATATAGATGAATGGATATCAAGGGAAACGGAGTCAGAGCTGGTAATCAGCAGTTACTTCTCTTACCTTAGTGTTTGTAAATTAGAAAGTAAAAACCAAGTCTTCTTTGTGAAAAAAATGAGAAGACCCGAAGAAAGTTAAGCAATTACAAATATGACGAAAAAAATAAAAAAAAAAATTTGGAATGTCTTAAACCTTCTCGTCAAACCATAAAATAGATCATGGCTGTACTTAGATACAGGCTGGTCATGAACACTAGTGTCTTAATGCTATAGGGGACGTTTTACCAGATCCCCGCCCATAACAGTCCGGTCAAAATATGATGGTAAATATTTACAAATACATTATGTAAACAACTCAATATAAAACTCGAAACTACTGTACAAATTGTATTTTTACATGTAAAGGTTCTAATCTTGCAGGTGCTTTTCCCCCTTGCTTATGTAGGAAAACTTGTAAACATGCGCCATAATATCTTGACTGCAGAATAGTTTACCTGGTATATTTTGTACCCTATTGTAACAGTTCACCCCCGTACAGCTGTGCTTATTGTCAGATCTTGGTCTCTCTCGATCAGGAAATTTCAGAACTTGTAATGGCGTGCACATGTGTCTGCATGTGTAGCATGGGCTCTCTCTCGGCTGGGTTCATTAAGGTAGCAAAGCCCCTGTAATTGAAAAAGCAAAAGCTGATGACCAGCATTTTCTTCTTTTGCCTCAATGTTTCCCATGTATCTATAACAGGATAACCCTATCGGTCATTACTCTGCCCTTTGCATTATTTGCATTCCACGCCTTTGCTAATTTGATATGACACCAACAGTTTAGCCCTGCATTATCTTTCATTTAGATTTAATTTGAATAATGTATCTACTAATTTAATTTGAATATGTATTTAAAAACAGTAAACGATTGATGACGGAATCCGTCTATGGGAAAGGAACTTTATAAGCTTCAAGCTTTCGTTCCAATCCTTTTCATCTATTTTTTTGTAAATGTATACTAATGTATATTCTCTGAATAATATTTAAGCTAAGTCTTTTCTGCAAGGGATGTCAAAACCTGATTTTGTTTTTTAAATTGTTTTCGAAATAAGCACGGATTTTGGACGTTGGAGACACTTCTGATACCGGTATAGCTGGTCTAGATGCATATTGGTCTCAAATGCCATAAATAGTTTACAAATTGTGTTTACTCACGTAAATTTATGCCCACACTTGCACTCAAACATTGCCCACCCACTTTCCTGATCACGTGGTATGGCTTCCCATTCAACATGGCACTTCATACATTCTGAAAACTGGTAAAAATCAAAATAAGGATATATGGCTCGACCCATCGAGCTAAAAGAGATCTTTTGGGATATCCATACAATAATTTTTCTAGAAATGGGTCATACTTAGCAGACGTTATCAGATGCCACATTTTTTTTAAAAAATGAACTTAATTATGCTCGTAATAGGACAGACAAATCAATCCAAATCTATATTTTATCTCGACTAAGCTTTCAAACAAGAACTTCTTTTGACGACGTAAACAGAAAAGGCGTGGGGAAACATGTAGGCGAAAGAAGAAACTGCTGATGATCAACAGTTTCTTCTTTCGCCTCAATATTGTCTGTACGATTGTACACAAATCTTATCTTTATTATATTTTTCTTCTTTACCACCCAAAAAACCCATCATATGGGAAATAGTTAAGGTAAGGTCTGTGTAATAAGTTGTATGGTGCGAATAGACGGTTTTAAAAGATTCTAAGACGATTTTAAAGGGAAGTAATTTTCATTGCTCTCTGACATTTGCATTTTTGACTTTTGTTGGGTTTTTGTCTACTCTTCAAACAATTAAGAAACATTTTCACAAAAAATGTTTAGAATATTCCCCGGAAATCTGAGTACGCTCAATTATTTCCGTTTTTACGGAAACAGGCGATATTTCATCTAACAGTACTTTAAAAAGCGCGGAACTACTGTCGGACATTATCGGAAAAAAACGGATTATGCTCAACCTTACGAACGTAACTGAATATGTCGAAATATATATTATAACGATTATTCAGGGAGAGTTTTACGCATACCTTACCTTAATAATGGGTCTCTATTGTACAGTCACTTGTCCATCTTGACAATTCTGCGTGTCAACTCTAAGCATTGCGTCGGTGTAATCGTAAAACGTCGTAACTCCAGCTTTTATCAAGCTGGAGTTACGAGGTTTTACAATAACACCGACGATATAGATGATAAATAAACACAAAATAAATACGTACCGGGTGTCTTCTAGGGACCCTCGTCCACCACATTTTTCCACAATCGTCGCATCGAAACTGGTGTAATGGAGGTCTGCGTGACATTCTGGGTATAAATAATAAGCAATGTCATCCCTTTCCGATTTTGACGTGCTTAAATGACTAAGATTGAGAAAACGTAAAGGGGAAAGGGAAATCGTCGGTGTAAATGCAAAACCACATGTGTCGATTTTTGCGATTTTCAAAGTAATACATTGTTTGCCCATTTAAGACAATTCTTCCAGGGTTGAAAATATTTTACTAATGAGTAATAATGACACATTAAATGACACAATATGTTCAAAAAAGTTATAGATCTAGCACTTTTTTCCTTCCCCTTTTAAAATCTTCCAAAAACGAGATATGAGGTTTGCATTTACAACGACGAAATGGTAAATCAACAAGCATTATTCCCCTTGCTTAGGGATTGTCGATGCTGTAGAGCACGAATGTTATGTTCTCATCAACAACTGAAGCAAATCGTCGGTGTTATTGCAAAACATAGTATCTACTGTAGATACGAGGTTTTGCCACAAAATCGACAAAATATAGTAAGCTCGCAGTTACGATGTCGAGGAGAACTTCAATATACCTCGAGATATCCGGTATTCGACTCATCCGATATTTTCAATTTTGGGAGACGTTAGTTTTACTCTAGAAGCTGTTAAGAAATGTCTGCTAAGCCAGAAATACACTTCCTACATGTCAACAGTTGACTTTTGTGCTTGGGTCAAATGTCAATGAATGAAAAATCGTCAAAATTCGCAATTTGGATAGATCTCGAGTCTTCAAACCAACACGGTTACTTATGAAGTGGTCAAAGGTTGTGGTCTCTAGAAGTCCAGTAGGTTTGAAATAAATTGTCGTTGGTGTTATTGCAAAACCTCGTAACTCCAGCTTTATTAAAGCTGGAGTTAGGAGGTTTTACAATAACACCGGCGCATTGTTGCTAGTATAAGATCGGAACAGTTTTCAACAGACAGTCCAAACCATGTTGCACAAATGTTATAAAATTAGATGTAATTAGTAAAACACAATCTATGTCCAGTCACATTCCCGCCTCTCAGTTCTAAAATTTTGAGTTTGTTTTACCAGAAAATATACCCACTTAACACGGCAAACTTTTACACTAGTCCAAATTTAAAGGTGTCGCAGACAACAATTTCAGGTGAATCATTTCAAATTTTTTGTCTTTCTGGGTAGAAGTCATTGTGTGTGGAAACGAAGAAATTGCTTGTTAATTGTTTCTCCATTTTCCACAATGTTTTCCAAAGCTTTTATTTCGAAGGGAGTCAAAAAGCAGCCTTGTGTGGGCATGGGTTTAGGTTTATAGTAAGCTTCCTTGGGAAAGGCTAGCCTTACTAGAAAAAGAAGTCATAAATAAAAGACTTGTAAGTTGTAGCATAGACCTACCTTCAATTTCCGTCTGTCATCTAATATTAAGCAACTTGAAAAACGTATGATATGGGACGCTACTTTCAGTTTTACCCTTGTACAAACATCAACGTTTAAGATCCATATAATTTGAAAGCTATTTCAGACTGTAAAAATGAAATGACGAAAACGATTTTGTTGCGCTTTATAGTTCAGAAAAAATGAGGTAAAAAATGAAAATGCTGGTTATCAGCATGTTCTTTTTCTGCTCCAATGTTTCCTTAAAAGTTTCTTTTAGGGAAATCAAATCTTCAAATCTTGTTCGGGAAAGGTCTTATCCAATGTGTTTGATTTTCGTGATTGCATTTTCAGAAAACGTGCACAATGATATCTCATGTATATTTAGCAATGATAATAGGATGATACCCTCACAAGAGGGTAATTGTTGTTAGTTCGCCCACTTACAGTTCTAAGGCAAAATGGTTCAACAGAGAGTTTGTCACTCAGCCTTTATTAATCCTTTCCCAAACGACCAAATTTGGAACTGCTTCCTTTTGAAAGGAGTTGCAGGCCGCAAAATAAGTGTTATTTTGTGTATGAAAGTTGCATATTACAACAAAGAAAATATTGAGGCAAAAGGAGAAAATGCTGGTTATCAGCATTTTCTTCTTTTGCCTCAATGTTTTCCCAAACAATTTCTATCAGGGACGTCAAAACCAGGTCTTGTTTGGGAAAGGGTTGAAACATGTTCTTAGAATTATTGTTAGGCCTATAAACTAACTGAATTTAGTAAACATCGGATTTTACAAGAAATATACATTAAATCGTTATCCTTCAATATGGCATCTGATTGCCATTTTAGAATTGATTTGAATTTATTGATCAGCATTTAATAGAAAAATATAAATATGTTTCCAATGGTAGGATTCAGTTTGATAAAACAAGGCGGTATTCGTAGAGCATTTAAGTAGAAGACCAAAAACGAAAAAACACCACTTTCTAGCCATACGAAATGCATCAAATTACACACACTTGTAAAATTAATACACTTCACATATGTTGATTCACCGTGCCGCATTTCAAGATAATGCTTCAAGAAGAAAATAATTTACAAATATCATTTTACTCTACATGTATATTCATAAGCAAGGGAGGTAATTTTGAACATGTTTGCCAAATATTTTCATAAGTATAAACGATTCAAAATCTTTTACTAATGAGGGAATATACCTATAACGGATAATAGGGGAGTCAGGAGGTATATGTGACTATTTATAGTAACAACTTATACATATTCATACCTGTCCAACCTAAAATAAACCAAAATATTTGTATCGATTCTCGTTCAACTTTGAACGTATAATATGCATGAATTCAAAATTCTAAACCGTACAAAATGCTTACGTTTATATTTGGAATGAATAATGTAACACAGCTTAAGGAATTACTGGCGTTTTTCAAATTTCGCCGCTGGCTCTTTGGTGCTAATTATGGGTCTTCTAACTTAATTTTAATCATAACCGACCATAAAATAATTTGATAAAATATATCATTACATTGATGCTGTAAATTATCAAGGCACTTAATTTTAACGCTTTCCGAAACGACATAATGGCCAATAAAGGAGGGGTTTCCATAAGGCCATTTTCCTGGGACCTAAATTTTCCAATGAAATTTTTACCACAAATAGATACATAAAACTAGACAGCCCTGGCGGTCTGGAAGCGCTCCACAGGCCTGATTGTTTGTCTTGTTGAATGCAATTTCAAAGGTTCAGGCTGCACAATAAAGCAAGCTGAAAATTTCAAGCAGGTAAGATCTTATGGTCAGTAAAATTCTGTGAAAGTTATTGTATTGATTAATTAATACTAATGGTTGTAAAAGTGACAATAAAGCCGAAAATGGCAATTTTGTCAATTTCAAGGGCACGTAACCCATGACATAAAGTTCAGATCAAGCTGATGATTATACAAAGGCAAGATCTTATAGTCACCAACATTCTGTACAAGTATTGTCTTGATAAGTCAATATTTGTAGTTGCAAGAGTGAAAACAAAGTCAAAATAGAGCCGAAAATTGCAATTTTGTCAATTTCAAGGGCACATAACTCATGATGTAACAATCAAATCAAGCTGAAAATTACACCAATGTAAGATCTTATGGTCACCAACATTCTGTACAAGTATAGTCTTGATTAGTCGATATTTGTAGTTGATTGAGTGAAACAAAGTCAAAATAGAGCCGAAAATGGCAATTTTGTCAATTTCAAGGGCACATAACTCATAATGTAAAATTAAGATCCAGCTGAAAAATATACCAAGGAAAGATCTTATAGTCACCATCATTCTGTCAAAATTTTGGGTTGATTGGTCAAAATTTGTAGTCGCTGAAAGTCAAATTCAAAATATAGACGAAAATGGCAATTTTGTCAATTTCAAGGGCACATAACTCATGATGTAAGATTCAAATCTAGCTGAAAATTACACCCAAACAAGATCTTATAGTCACCATCATTCTGTCAAAGTTATGTGTTGATTGGTTAATATTTGTAGTTGCTGAAGTGAAAACAAAGTCAAAATAAAGCCGAAAATGGCAATTTTGTCAATTTCAAGGGCACATAACTCATGATGTAAAATTCAGATCAGACTGAAAATTATACCCAGGCAAGACCTTATAGTCACCATCATTCTGTCAAAATCTTGTGTTGATTGGTCAATATTTGTAGTTGCTAGAGTGAAAACAAAGTCAAATCGGCCATTTTTGACATTCAAGGGCAGATAACTCCAGACTTTCTACTTCAATCAGAATTCTTTGAAGGAATCTGAGAGAGGGTCACCCAAGGATCATTCCTGTGAAGTTTGGTTGGAATCCATCTGGTAGTTTTTGAGAAGAAGATTTTTAAAGGAAAAGTTTACGGACGGACGGACGCACGGACGCACGCACGGACGCACGCACGACGGACACATGCCTGTCGGCCAGTGGAGCTAAAAATGGAAAATTACATAAAATTCCAAATATTTTAATATTTATAATAAGCAAGCCCATGGATTTAATGTCCTTTAATATGGGCTCATATACAAAACATAATGTTTAAAAAAAATCGCCAATTATTTACATTTAGATAGAAAATTGATTGATAAGAACCTTGGGTAGCGCCTGAAAAGAATTACCCCACCCACTTTCAATATACAATATACACCAAACAAAAGATCCGTTCGATTCATACTTTTCGGCAAAACACGTACCCTTTATGTATCTATTTATGATAAAAATTTCATTGGAAAATTTAGGTCCCAGGAAAATGGCCTTATGGAAACCCCTCCTTTGTGCTTGGAAAAGACTTGGTTTATCGTTGTTTTGATAAACCGTCGGTGGTATTAAACAATGTCGAAACTACGTCTTGAACCAAGCCATAGTTACGAGATTTTATAATAAAACCCACGAAATTCTATTTGTTTGTCCGAAATTACGTCACGATTAACTGGATAAAATCGTTCCCTATTTTAAGAGGAATAAATATTATGAGTGCATTGTGCTAAATTTATACTGATGTCAAATAGGAACGCCTCAGCCCTAATAAATGTCCGATTATTTACTAACTCTGAATTGAAATTAAAAATACTGATTTCCATCTGTAAATTTGATTATTGTTTGACCAAGTTTACCTGAGACTCATTGTTTTCCGTAAGCGTATTCCGGCATTCGTCGGCGTATTCGATAGTTTCCGCGTGTTTATACCCTGCGCTGTGAAAAATGTTAACTTTATTTCTGCATGTTCTTATTGAACAAAGAACTAGCGTAGTGGAAAGACGTTGGACTTTCATTTACAAAGACTCAAGATCGAACCCAGCATTTTACTGATGAAACTTTTGTTGAGTTTTTTTCTTTCTCTTTTCCTATGAAATGGAATACTTAGTTAATGTATTAATCTATTGATTGATGAAAAAGGCCTACTCATTTTTTCTAATTTTCACTTGTAATAACTATAGATCTAGTTCACTAAAGATCTTTTCCCTTTTTATCATAATCTTTATTCGTTCATTTATCATTTATAATCTTCCCTTGAACGTTGCTGATGTGTTGGTCTCTCGCAGCTTCTCTGGAATCAAAAAGACATTGACACTGCTTACTCCAATTGTATTGATGGTTAAGCGAGCAAAAAGGCTCTGGGTCCCCCAGTTGTCTAAAAATGTTGCAACATCAGCAAACACGTTTTATATCACCTGTATCTAAACGGTTTCGACATTTCTTGAATGACTACTTAAATTGAAAGGATTCAAGTGAACAGATTGGGGTTTACAAAATGTATACATGTATTTGAGAAAAAAGTTAAATGTTGAATGTAAAAATAATTTTAAAAAAGCGCTACTGGGATTCGAACCACGGACATGTGGTTTACAGAAGAGTCGCCTTACACACTAGGCCAATTTTATTCGGTGGAAAATGTGAAGTGTATAACAGTACTTATAAAGATTTAAGTTCCGATGTAGAAAATACGGAAAGACCCGAATATTAACGGAATATGCAAGGAGTCTCAGTTCAATCTGGTCAAACAATATCTGTTGTTGAAAAATGACGATAAAGAAATTACCAAATTGTTACGGTCCATTTGAAAAGCAGTAGCGCGTGGTTCAAACTTTACTTGCGACGACAAAAGATACCGTAAAACGTCTTATTTGGTGACCACAGTTAGTGAATACTAAACCCGACGTCGATTTCAACGTCTCAAGCCTGAAACGCATATGACGTTAGTTAACTAACGTAAGACAGCTTCTTGTATAACAGGCGTTACATGAGGTCTATCTGACTTTAGCCGATTGGCAAATGTTTCTGTAACTCTTACTCGTTGACCAAGATGCCTAATCGTGCAGTGCAAGACGTCAAAACGTCAGGCGGCTTGTTCTTGATTTGTCCGTATTCAAAAATAGCTTATCTACGAGCTCTATTTTCCAAGCAGTGTGTCTATTTCAAACGTTTCTTGCAACAACAACTGTTACAGTTGCCAGAGAAACACTTATTTGGCCACCACATTCACCGACTATTTGACAGAACGTCGATCAAAACGTCCCAAACCTGAAACGTACATGACGTTAACGTCGAGAATTATCTTGCTTTACAGGCGTTTAGTGAGGTCTAGTTGAGCGTTGCCGATCAATAAACGTTCGCCTATCCACTAACACATGTTACTGTGTAAAATGTGACAAATTTCATCACGTGATGTACATACACGAAGCGCACGTAGAAAACGTGATCAGTCACCGGAAATGGACATGTTAATGGATAGAAACGCATATATTTTTCTTTTGCCATAATTGTCGGTCAAAATGATGATATACAGTATACATTTCAACAACATTGTAATATGCATAAGGAAGATAACAACATATTTCATTGGAGTGTTTCTATTTGACGTCAGTATAGATCGAGGTCACCCGAATAGGTTGGCAAACAACCAATGAAAGCATTGTACTTCTTATTTGTCAGATTAAAGTACGTCAGTGTTTATTTGATAAAATTGAACCATATTTCGATAAATAAAATGGGAAAATCGAAAATGTTTGTTCTGACCACGAAAGTATCGAAGGAACATGGGCTAATGCTCCGCTATCAGCATTTTTATCTCTGGCCTCAATGTTTCACAATACATGTATCTTTTTTTCATATGGGCGCCTGACCGGGTTTTAATTGTTTGGTAAATGGTTGATGTTATTTATCTTTTATCTGCGCATCACCAATATTAAGAGCGTGCAAGTTCGGTAAATCAGTGATTTTCGTAAAAAAGGTATGTTAGGTATTTAATCAGTTTCACTTTTTAGCAGGCGAAAAATAAAAAAAAATAATTGTGAAACACGAAGCTCATAGCAATATGTTTTGTGCTAAAATAGACTTGTTCACTGTTATGTCTTGATGAACCTCGTTTATAAAACCTCGTAACAACGGCTTGAAACAAGACGTAGTTATGTGATTTTATAACAACAATGATGAGATACCATTGTTTGTCCGAAATTACTTAAATTATTTAATTAAATTATTTAAAGCTGTAGATACGAGGTTTTCGTTGAAAAGCGACGATTCTCCGCTTAACGTATTCCACCCATCATTAAGTAACACACACATCCATTTTTGGCATTTTCTGTAGCAAGGGAAACTGACAAGGGTATCCAGATTCTAAAAGTCCGGGTATGTTCGTCAAACATCGTTGATACGCAGAAAATGCACGGAAGTATTTGGTATCTTAAAATGGATAGAATACACTGATATAACGTCTCTGATACAACGGTTCCTAAAATAGAAATCGTAATTCTGGATTCATGTTTTAAAGGGAATTTCCCTTTCCCAAATGTCTAAAAATGGGGGTTGACCAATTTGAAAGCCGTAGCAGAAGTCAACATGGGTGTTGAAAAGAAAAGTTGTATAAAGTATCTGAAAGTATTGAGACAAAAGAAAAAAGATCCGCCATAGATGGGTAATGCTCCCCGAATAAGTGTTTGCCACAATAAAGCTAAGATACATTAAGCCTCCTTGTCCCATAGTGGATTTTTTGCACATGAATTTTATAGAATATTATCTCAAAGATCTCATTTATTACTTAAGTACAAAATTTCATTAAATTCTGGCTATTAGATGAAGAGAGACTTGAGAAAAACTGATTTCTTTATTAAGGCCCCTTTTTCCGTGACGCAGCCTGAAAGTGAAAAACATAGAAACATTTTCTAGGAATTATCTAAGGGAGTTCAAATAACTGGAAATAAATGGAAAGTTTCATTGAATTTGATCAAAGGGTTGTTGAGATCTGGCTGTGGACGTACGGACGTAAGCGCGGACGGACGTACAGCGTGGCGACTATATGCTACCCCGACTTTTTTCGGGGAGCGTAAAATGCCATTCTCTTAGGGACGTAAAAGGTAAGTTTTGTTTGGGAAAGCATTAAATGTAAGTGTTTTAAGCCCTGTAGAGCTGTCTCGTTTGAATACTTGTCAATGCTTTTTGTCGAGCCCGCTTGCGGTGAGCTCGACATAGTTGTCACAATGGCGGTTCGGTGTATGTGCGTTAGTGCGTTAGTGCGTGCGTGCGTTAGTGCGTGCGTGCGTTAGTGCGTGCGTCCGTCCGGATGGAGCTTGTCCGGGCCATAACTTCACCATGGATGGAGGGATTCAGAAATAACTTGGCACAAATGTCAAGCTCAGTAAGGCAGAGTGTCGCGTGCAAGAACCAGATTCCAAGCTCAAAGGTCAAGGTCAAACTTGGAGGTCAAATGTCAAAAATGAGATGATTTTTGCTTGTCCGGGCCATAACTTCACCATGGATGGAGGGATTCAGAAATAACTTGGCACAAATGTCAAGCTCAGTAAGGCGGAGTGTCGCGTGCAAGAACCAGATTCCAAGCTCAAAGGTCAAGGTCAAACTTGGAGGTCAAATGTCAAAAATGAGATGATTTTTGCTTGTCCGGGCCATAACTTCACCATGGATGGAGGGATTCAGAAATAACTTGGCACAAATGTCAAGCTCAGTAAGGCGGAGTGTCGCGTGCAAAAACCAGATTCCAAGCTCAAAGGTCAAGGTCAAACTTGGAGGTCAAATGTCAAAAATGAGATGATTTTTGCTTGTCCGGGCCATAACTTCACCATGGATGGAGGGATTCAGAAATAACTTGGCACAAATGTCAAGCTCAGTAAGATGGAGTGTCGCGTGCAAGAACCAGATTCCAAGATGAAAGGTCAAGGTCAAACTTTGAGGTCAAATGTAAAAAATGAGTTGATTTTTGCTTGTCCGGGCCATTCCTTAATTTGGCACAAATATTCTTTGGATGGCCCTCTACCAAGATTGTTCAAATTATCTCAATCCGTAAAAAACATGGCCACGTACAGCTACGTGCAGCTAATTTTCGTACTTCTCAGAATGTTCAAATTATTCCGATCCGTACAAAAAATGGGTGCCAGGGGGCATGGCTTATTTTCCTTATATGTGACCCGTCGCGCTAAAAGGGACCTTATCGGATTTGTGAAAAGTATCGACCCTAGTCCGTCTGCGCAGTCCGCGCAGCCTGACTAGGGTCGAAACTTTTCACGTTTAAGTATTTTCTGAATCTAGAATGTTTTCTCTACCTTACAATATTTTCGTTTTCCAAATACGACATCGGATGGACTTCTGCTTGGTCTGGTATATTTCTCGGAATTTGGTTTTATGGACTTAGCATAAGGTCCCTTTTAGCGTGACGGGTCACATATGTATACTCAAATTAATCCATTCTGGTATCTCGTTATAAATACATAGACATGTAATATTTTGTGAACAATAAACTGTCTCACCATGATCCCCATCATTCCAACTTATTTTGTCCCCACTTTTACAACGCCATTGTAATGACAGCTGTAGACATAGGTATGGTCTTCTTTCTTCAAAATGAGCGGGCTCGACATGTTGCCCTTCGGCATCTAGTATATTCAAGGACCTTTATTCTGTCATTGTTTTGTTCTTTCCCCAGTTCATATTTTCTCTAGGTCGTGTACCCGGGAAGTGAGATGTGTTTCTATAGTGGAGACCATATCAAATAGTGATGTTAGCTCATCGTCAGTGGACAGTTTTCTCGTGATACATTCGGTCCTGTTTGTTGATAGCACCCACCCGTTGACCTTTGTACTTTTTGTTGTTTCTGTCATATCATGCTGGGATCGTTTTTACATAAGATATGTTTAAGGAGGGATCATTGTACTGTTTCTGCATTTGATGCTTGTTTATTTCTTGTGTATTGGTCGCCTTTTTTCATTTTCATTAGTTTTCGCTTTTTGACCTTGGCTGCTCTCTCTTGTTCTATTTATAACCTTTTTCGATTGTTTGTTACTATTTCTAGTCATTTTCAGTATTCCTATCCAATACTGTACTTATTTTCTTCAGTAAAGTCAGCGTTATGTTCTTTGTGTCTTCTTTAATCTGTCTGGGTAACTTACTTGCATTTTTTGTCCAAAATGTGTCCTGCTTTCTCTTTGTTTAAATTTCCATGTTCTACCATGTCACGTGACCGAAAACTTCCCAAGAAAACCAAGAAATACGCACGATAGTGTTTCAGGATTCAGTCATCATGACGTCATTTATATGAAGTAAGGAGCATTTGGAACATCCCAGTCGGACATTTTTGCAATGATATTGAATAAACAAGGCTCCTATTTAGATATTTTAATAATGTTATTTTTACCATATTATGTTGATTAATTAGTAGTGTTTAGTTTATTTTCAGAAGTGCAGACGAATAGATAGAGACCATGGATCGGTTGCTTCTTAACTTGATTGATTACGAAAGTCACATCCAGCACCATGATATATTAAAATTGATGATTGCAATGAAATCAGAACTTGCTATCTATATAGGTAATATATTGATTTCTGATTTCTAAGTAATACCAGAGTACAACACTCGAAAAATCACAGAACTAGGTGCAAAAGAGTTGTGAATACGTAAAATACATAGAAGTTTTGTACTACACTTCTTATCAGTTAAGTAAAGCATTTCCCGTTTTTGTGATGGTGAATGTCAAATGAAGTATTTTGTTGTTCTAAATATAAACATCTGCCAGAAAATGTTTGATTTTTTTTAAATATAAATATTGTGTCATAATTAGGCTAAAACAGGGTGGGTGGGGTAAGATAAAGTCAAAAATATATTTCATTTGCATTGAAAAGTGTGCTGATTTTTTTTATGTAAAAATAGCTCTTGGTATTTTCTTCAAAGTATCAAAAAACAAAAAAATATTCATTTGTTTTTGACAAATTGAAAAAAAGTTGCAAAATTTTCGCAAAAAAAAAATGTGATTTTTCAACTTTTCCCATATTTTTTTCCAGAAAATGTTTTTAAAAAAAATTCTTTCGATCATTTCATCTTTTTTTTGCGGATGCTTAATCTCTAAATTGATATATCATTTTAAATTATCCATCCAGAATAACCTTTTATATGACTTTAAAACATAAGGGTAATTTTGAGAAATGGTCATTATTAGTCATGGGCAGATAACTCTGACACGGAAACGAGCGAGGGAACTTACCCTGATATTTTTATATTTTGTTCAGGAAATGTTACTTTACAACATTTGTACAAATAAAAAAATTCATTGGGCGGATAAAAAGTAACCCCGAGTCCAAACTTCCCTTGAAGTGGACAGTTGATGTTTTCAGCGTTTAAACTGTCTTAACTACAAATAATATACTAGTCAAAACTTCTAACCGGCCACTTTAAAAACAGAGATAACTTTTTCTGTGGTGATTGGATTTTCATGAAATTTGCTATGTGAATTTTTAAGCAAGTTTCCAAATGATTTTGGCAAAAAGTTACCGTTATTTTAATGAATTAAAAGCGTAAGTTGAGAAAAGCTAAAAAAGCTCTAAATCAACACAGAGCTCAAAATGTTGTCAATGTAGCGTTTTTGGTCTCATGGATCGTTAGCTGCAACACAGACGAAGAAAAAAAAAATGAAAATGTTTTACAGTTATGCGCGGCATATGGCCCTAGAAGAAAATGAAAGAGCTTATGTATGCAGTAAAACGGTTCTTCAAAACAACATCTAAAACACGTTTTTCTCCTAAAATTCTTTAAATATAGACTGATGATTCCCTGTGAGCTACAAAATGTAGGACATGCGTAAAAATCAGTTTGTTACATCGTTTTCCCACACCAGACCATATTTGAGCATATTCGCTAGATAAAATGTTTTGCCGGTTGAATTTTAACACCATTTTACCCATGCCACCTATTCTTCGTGCTTCTTATGTAGTGAAAAGTCACACAAAATTGACAATGTTTTCCAATTTTTTCTAGGTCTGGGTTGCAACTAACGATTTGTGTAATTTGAATTGTTGAAAGGGTAATATCTCGAGCTCTATCAATATTTAGAACTTTTTGAGCTTTTCCTTTGTTACACATCCAAATTTGATAATTGTTAGTCAATCATTATGGAAACCCACGTAAAATATGCCTAAAAATCGACGTATCAAATTTCATTTAAATGTAATAACCTTTAAGAAAGTTATCGTCTTTTTTAAAGTGGCCGGTTAGGACTTTTGGTCAGTATATAAGGTTAATTCACGTTTTTGAGCTCGTTCAAATTAGCAGAGGCCCGAGGAATACGTAATGTCAGAGTGCGAATCACAAGGGTAGGGTGCCTATTTTAGTAGCCTATTTTGCGAACCTCTGGGAATGTAATCGACCGAAACAACAACACGGTGGAGATTGTGCATGATGGGATGGATAACGAGTACGAATAAATTTGTCTCGCTTCAGGTAAGAAATTGTTAAATAATTTTCTTATTTCTGCGTCAATTTTCAAGCGGTTTGTTGCATGTACCCTGCATTACTGAGCTCTTTCCTCAGATATATGACTTGTTTGTAGAATCTTTGTACTTTGTCCAAAAATTGATCCCAACCGACCAGAAAAACGACAAAAAATTCAGGTCCTTTTTCTAGTCGGTTGGGATCGGTTTTTGAGAAAAGTACAAGGAGTTTCCAGATAAGTAATACATCTGAGAAAAGGACTCGGTAAGGCGGAGTACATGCAACAAACAGCATGAAGAATGACACAGAAATTAGAAAGTTATTGCACAACTTCTTACCTGAAGCGTGGTTAATTTTGCCGTAGTCGTTACCATTTCGCTTTCTGGTCGGTTGGGACAATATTTCGGAAAAAGTGCCATGAGTTATCTAATATGTCATACATCCCATGAAAGAGCTTGGTAAGTCGGGGTACATGCAACAAACCTTTTGAAAATTGACGCACACATGAGGAAGTTATTGCAAAATATTTTACCAGAATCGATATTATTTTGTCCGTATTCGTTATCCATCCCATGATGCACAATCTCCACCGTGAACAAATGGAATTAATTGGATTGTGCGGTATTTACATCGGTATTTTTTTAGAGCAGATAATTATAACATCGTGATAGGTAAAGAGTGTAGATCAAGTTATGTACTTTTTCAAAGTGCATGTTGATAAAAAAAGATAAATACAAAAACAATTATACATTATCAAATGGTGAGTGACGTGAACATGATAACGCGTAAATATTATTTGAATATAGGACCTATATGTTTGATATGATAAGCAGATGATGACGAAGTAAAGTTTAATGAACTCTTCACAATACGTCGTCGTCTAATCCGAGTTTTCTCTGTTGAAATTCGCTCTTTGATAAAATTATTACATTATGTTGATGTTGATATACAGGGTGTCCCCAAGAAAACGGAACCCATTTTTGAAAGTTAATTGCTCATGTTGCAAGTAATATTTCTCCACCAAATTTATAGCAATAACAGTTTTCTATCAGTGCTACAAATTTGGGTGAAAACTGTCAATCAGTTTGGTAAATATTGGCATTCAAATGGATACACTCGGAAAAACGTTTTAACACGATTTTGGCCTTTCCGTTATTAAACGCGCATACATTCTTTGAATAAATTGACGCTTCATAATTGGATAATGTATTCAGTACAATAAAAAATGATTTGGAAACTTTTTATTCACAATAGTGCATTTTCATTTCATCTTGTCTGCTAATAAATAAACTTGTTAAGTAGAGTTGCGATGTAACCAAAATGAATACAAACAAAATATCAAAGTGGTGTAATACTGTAGGTACATAGAAGGAAATAAAGTAAATGGTTGTCATATTAAATTATGAGAAAATTTGTACGTACATGTACAACAGTAAATAATTCAACAGCTGACCGTTAGTGCGCCTTTACGAACAGACAAGACGCAAAAATCGATATCATGTCAGAGCGATTTTAAATACCATTATTACATTGCATATAACTTTTGAACCAATACATATTTTGAAATGAAATTTGGAATACATATGCAAAAATAATGTATCTTAAGTGCTCAAAATCAAAAATAAGATTCTTCGCTTACGCTTTTAAATATTTGACTTTGAATTAGGGTTTCCTTTTTATTGGGACACCCTGTATTTTCGATTTTCAGAGGGAAACAGTTCGGGAATGGCGACAGTCGGAGCTACCCTCGGAGGAGTATTTCTAGGACCAATTGGCGCTGGCGTTGGCGGACTTATTGGTACGTTATCATGACTGTCAAACTTTACCGGCGCTATCACCCAAATGTCGACTTGGTTCAAAACAAACGATGCTAAATACAACAAAAAGCTCGTAACTGAAGCTTGTGCAGTTACAAGGTCTTTGTTTAAAAGCGACGAAAATATGCAATTTCAAATAAGGTCAGGCTGGTCTTAATGTATTCCACCAAACAATTCCTACAAATAGCAATGGCTTTTGTGCTAAAAGTAGACTGGGTTTACCGTTATGTTTTGATAAACCGTCCGTGATTTCATAAAATCTCGTTTTTGGAAAACAAATTTGCAAAATTTGCTTTTCTTTCCAGTCGTGCTTCTCTGCACTTTAACATTCTCTGCATACCACACAACATCTCCCGGTCCTCCTCACTATAAATAGTTCTATCAAAAGCAAAGATCAATGACAAGAACAACCTTTCGAATATTCAATATTGAATTCTATAGTTGTACACAAGATATTCAATTGTGTGACCGATGATAAAACATCCAATTAAACATGTGTTAAAAGAGGAGAAACGATCACGTAGTAATTTGCTTTCATTACGGTTCAATAGCCAGTCCAATATCTTTCGTTGAAAATGGGTCAGTCAAGTTTACTGAACTATGAAATATGCGATTCACTTCAAGCGCTAAAAATAGGAACTAGGACACGTCTATTTTTAGAATCTTTCTATGCCCAAATTCTTACACGTTTTAATGTCCGAAACTAAACAATGATATTCGATAAGCCATGCATTTAATCGCGTTCACAATAATTGATTGATCAACTAAGTGGTTATTTTGAGGTTAATGACATAGACATCTTGTCTAATAGGCCTTGCTAGTATTCGCGTGTAGCTATAGGCATTTCAAAGCGAAAGTAGAAATCTGGGAAACCAGAATATGTGATGGTATGTTCAAAATGCATAGAAATCAGACTAGCAATCCTTTCACCACTTGGTTTAAAAAACGGTGTTAACTTTTTAATCTATAGATATCACGGTGGATAACCCATGTGACTTTTGGGAAGCGTTAACACCGAAAAAATCGTCCGCTTCAAGGTATGTTTGGTTTAATTTCTCAGCTTATCGCTCATTCTCAATAATAAGGAACATTTCTTCAAAAGTCATGTCTCAGTCATATTTTTTCTAAGCAGACAGCACTGGCCTGGCTTTGATTGGCTTAATTGATAGATTGGTGGTCGTTTTCAAGATTGAAATACAAAATGCCATTAATAAAATTCCTATATGTCAGATATATTGTGTCAAAGTCGTAATTTCATGCCTTTTTCACCTGTCTCAAGCCATAGGTACATGGTTGCACGCCCTAATTTTCAGTGGGGGATACCAGTGTAACTTGACCTTACCCTTTGAAATACAAACTAAAATATTTGTTTGCCTGTAGAAATACTTGAAACTCTTATGCAGTGTCTTTATTGTTAAAATTATACGATTAACGTTTGTCTCAAAATTTAGAGTGCCTACTAACGTAGGCACTCTAAATTTTGAGACAAACGTTAATCGGTTACGTCGTCATTTTTCATGCATCACTTTTCCGAATATTACATAAAATTGTAAAATATTTTGTCTAAAATTTAGCCAAACCACATTTTTATAAGATAAATCAGTTTTTGACGTTCGTGCACCAAAAAAAATAATTTTCATGTAATTATTTATTTCAGTGGGAAATAGGTTTGATTTTAAAGCGATACCTACGTGACATGGGTTTTTTATTCATTTATTTGAAAGATCGAGGTATGTGATACTGAATATGAAAGAAAAGCATGTCAACTACAGTCTGATATTTGTTACTTTCAATAAAAATGTAATAGATGAAAACTATTCTCAGACAATGCCACGAAAATGCTTACGTTACCGGTGCTTACGTTACCGAAAAAACATTGTGGTGCAAAAAATCCTTGTTTTGGATGATTTAATATACCTTTGACATCATATTTTACTGTCTCCATACTAATATGATACAAAAATACTTGATCTTACATGATATAGATGTAAAATCTTTACATTTTACTCATAGACTTAAGTAGACCCCAGTGTACAGATTGAGGTTAAAGTGTAGATATAGGTTATTCAACTAAATATTCCGAGCAGTAGTTCTATAGTTGGATATTGTTTCCCTACGAAAAAAGGAAAACACTCACTAGAATCAGTATCGTTCGATAATTTTGCTGGCCGTTTAATTGTCATGCCTACGTTACATGGAGGTAACGTAGGTACCGTAATGTTTTTCAAAAGATTTGAAAATGAAAGAATGACTTTTTTTTCGAATTTTACTTTTACACAGCAAAATAAGAGTTGTATGCTTAGAAAAAAAGACAGCATGTTTGAATAAATCATAATCTAAGATATTTTTATGATGTCGTATTTTATTTCAATGGATGTGAACACGAATTCGTTGTCTCTAAAGGATACATACGACTGTTATATCCAAGAAAATCACAATTTCTTGTCTAAACAAACATTAGATATTTTTGTTTATAAGTATGATAGATAATAAATAAAAAAATATTCTAATAGATAAACAATAATCACACTATTTGAAGGTCAAATATCTAGGAATATGTAAATGCAATAAATCTTTGAGCTGGACGTTGAACAGGGATCGTGTTCATGCACCATTTTGCTTAAAGTTTGGGTAACATGTCCCAATTCAAAGAAAAAACAAACATAAAAAGTGTATCTCGAAGACATAACCTAGGAATAAGTTGACAGTTTTAAGAAATATGAGTGAACAAACAACGTGGAATTCAGAAAGGCCGTTATTCCATTACTTTGATTGAAGGGAAGTTATAGTTGAGATTAATATTTGTATAGAAAGGGAAAGGGCCGGCTACGAATATCATTCAAAGAAATTATTAAGTCCTTCAAAATAACTATACACAAACATTTGTAAATATGAAATGAGAATCACACAAATCTTATCCACGTATGAATTACATCTTACCTTCTTTACCCCTGGTACCTACGTTACCATATAATTGGTATTTGATCTTTAAAATCGATAGTGTTTATGTGCAGCGAATAAAAGATCACATAACAAATGAATAATTTAAATTACAATTACCTTATATCATCTATTATGACGTCGTTTAGCCGTACGATACCTACGAACAATCCAAAAAACGTGTATATCATTACACAAGCATATGACCAGAATATGTGAACACTTCCTGGTTAGAAAAGATTATTAGTCTCCTTCAGTAACGGGCGTGTCATTTTCGAAACGAATTTACATTATTTAACTTGTTTGAAACGCTAAAGACTACGTTTTTCAATGTGTTGGTTATATTTGGTTCAGTGTGATGCCTACGTTACGTTACCCCATGAGAGCATAATTTACTCACATTTTCCTCAAAAAGAATATGAAACGTCTCAAAGGGGTATTTTTTTAAAACAGAGAAGTTGCACTTTGTGAACATACTAAATACATACATGAATACTTAAGTAGCAGTAAATGACCAAAGTTGAAAAAAACTATGTACAAGTTTGGGAAGAAAAAATCACATTTTTAGAATCTGATTCTACTTTTTAATGGCCCCAAAAAACAGACAATTTCTTTTCTCAATCGGAAAAAGTAAGTATTTTGCAAATCTTCGGGCATTCTGTGACACATTTAACATTAATTGGCTTAAAAGAGAACTTGGTGCATTAAATGTGCAAGATTATAAAAGGCAACATGTTAATGGTAACGTAGACGTTTATGTTGTTTTAAATAGTATACAGTTTCAAAAGCTTGTAACTTTCAAAGTACTTTAATTATGTACACAAAACTTTACCAGAAGTTGCAAAAGGTATAGTGTAATCCAGAAAAAGAATAAAAAATAAAGTTTTTAAACTTTTATTTTTTGCATATTACGAAATTTTTTTGTTCCTTATTATTGAGAATGAGCGTCATACTCTGTTGATTTTGACGAGATAAAGTGCACGGAACGCGCATTTGAGAGGTCTATTCCCGTTTGTAACTCTGCTCCGATCCCGTGATTTCTTCAAACATTCAAGCGAAAGTTTTCTTCGGTGCATGTGAATGCTTCCCACTTTCGTTTTGCACTTACAAACACTTTGGCTCGAATGTTTGAAGAAACCACTGGATTTTGAGCAGAGTGAGTTAGAGCCGGGAATAGCCCTCTCAAGGGCGCGTTCCGTGCACTTTATCTCATCAAAATCAATAGGGTATAAGCTGAGAAATTAAACAAAACATACCTTGAAGCGGACGATTTTTTCGGTGTTAACGCTTCCCTAAACCCACCGTGGATTTAGATCTAGATGAATAGGCCTACATAGAATCAAATCAATTTACATTGTTGGTATGTTAACCATTTCCCAAATAGAAACATTTCAGATTGGTCAAAATAAAAAAAAGCCGTAGCAGACGACAAAATTGGTACATACCTAGATAAAATTAGAACTATTTGTAGATAATACCAAAGACAATATCGAGGTTAAAGTAGAAAATTCTGATTATCAGCAGTTTCTTCTTTCATCCCAATATTTCCCCGAACATTTTCTTTTCGGACTGTCAAATCCGGTCTTATTTGGGAAAGGGATAAAGTAGTGACGGAACACATGTTTTAGCAAGTAAGACATGTAGTTTATAGAGATCAAATGCTTACTAATTAGGGTATAGACTCCTTTCATTTATGTTTTAGTCCGTACCCGAAGAACACTTCCGGTAATCCGAGACATCTCCGATGAAAATTCGCTCGATGATACTTGGATGTCGCTATTTACAACGGAACGCTGTCCCAGTCAAACACAAAAGAAAATTCCGACACAGCGACATAACTTGTGTCGGAATTTTCTTTTGTTTTTGAATTGGACAGCGCTCCGATGTAAATAGCGACATCCAAATATCGAAGAGCGAATTTTCATCAGAGAAGACTCTGATTAACTTCCGGAGGCAAACAATGGGTTTATGGAAAATTAACATTGTATACATGTGAATTGTTACTAAAAGTAGTAACAAATCGACATTTTCAAAACGAGGCTCCCACAAAATGCGGAGAAATCGATGACGACGCACGTGCATTCAATATACAGCGATTAAGCACACGTGCATTCAATATACAGTGATAAAGAGAAGTTTTAAGTGGAACAAAAACTACGAAATTGAATGAATTCGTTGATAGCCGGTAAGATGGTTATTTTATTTGATTTACAGTCAAGAAAATTCGGCATTTTTGACCAACATTGGAGGGGCTTAGCCTCCCCCCCCCCTGTTCCTACGGGCCTGTACATCAAATAGATTTATGAACCGTGACCTGTCGCACTAGTCTATTATACAAGAAAACCTACTTCAGAACATGACATTGGGTATAGGAGAACATATAGAGTGCTAGAATGCCTTTATAGTCGTTTTCGGCTGGGAGAATTCGACATTTTAAATTCCCTATTTGTTTATGTCAAAGGGGGGTAATTCACAAAATTGACAAATTAGACCTTTATTTTAGAGCTTGCTACAAGTGATAAGAGAGATGTTTTGTGGCTTTTTGGCAACCAGGATATGACCAATTCCGTAAAAATAATGAATCGTTTATCGCGCGTATGTGGCATTAGATGAAATTAGCTGTAAATGCATTAAGGGCCGTAACTCTGACATTAAAGGAGACAAGGCAATGAAACTTCGACAAAACGATTGCTGAATGCCATGGAAATATTGTAAAAATAAAATCATGCTTTTAGTTCGATACTTTTTCAGAAACAAGAAATCTTGCAGCGTAAAGTTTTCTCTTTTGTTCAGTATATTTTGCTGATATGGAACAGACATTATCCTTTCATAATTTGTATTTTGTAACTTTCTAAAGAATCAAATTCAATTAATTACTTTTATCCAACTCCGTGTAATTCATATTGCTAACAGCTAGAAAGGCCTTTAGACATAATCAGCAAATTTGCTTTCCAACAGTACTTTCAGTACTTTGATTTGTACACTATTGTTTGCCCGAAATTATGTCACGGTTAACTAGAAAGCATCGTTCCCTATTGGTTGCTATCCGCGTCATCCAAAATTGACAGGGGATATCCAGAATTCAAAATCTTTAGAAGAACCCGGATTACCTTGTAAATATCCCCTGTTTACTAAAAACGGCGAAGTTCTGCAAGGCGTAACGTATTCTATCAAGAAAGCGTTGACACAAAATTATCTGTGAAGTTTACAAGAATTTGCAGGATTCAATTGTGAACAAGCATTTACCACCGTCTTTTCTCTCGGCATACATATGTCCGGTGAACTTGCGCATTCACACAATATGACGTCACTGTACTAAAATTCTACTTCATGGTTGCCAATGCAAACCATGGACACGAATTAAATCTTTCAACAACCATAACAATAAATTTCATCATATATATTTCGTTTTCAGTTTAAGCTTCAAATACACACATTTACCATGAAGGGGTGTCGCATTAATTGTTCACTGAAGCAAACTGAAATTCAATCATAATATTGTTTGTATAAATTCTGTAATTTTGCATTTTTAACCAGTTTATCTGTTTTCAATAAATGACTTATGACAAAATGTCCTCCGTAGAGAAAAACGACATCTGGGGATTTTCCATTCGTGATTTTGACTGTGGCAGGAATTTGAAATGACAATATGTCGGCTGTAGAGGTGTGCATAAAAATAAGCTATAGCATTAAAGTGATTTTTGTGACTTGGATTGTTGTGAAAAGGATTTAAAAAAATATTTTTCTTTGTGGCTGAACTATATCATATGGATGAAATCGCAGACTTGATCGCATATCGAGCTTTCATGGAAAAGTAGGTCAGTGGACCGACTTCATGAGTATTAAATGAGGATGACATCACACATAAACAAAAATTACCACAGATATTTTTTATTATTCAACTTAGGTTTTAATCATTTTAGAACGCAAAATTTTGTTATATTATTGAAAATGTTTTATGTTTACAAGCAAAATAACTTCCGAATTAGGAAACTACCGGGGTGCGCATAATAACCAGACGCGCAAGACCACCATACTCGACAGTAATATGTGTAAAACGACCCCCATTTTGTAGAAATGAACCCCCTTCACAGAAATCTTGGATCAAGGCAGCAGATATACTGCAGATATACATGTATATCTTCAAAAAATCTAGATCTATCTATAAGATTAAAATCAAACAATAAAAAATCTAATGTGGAAAAGGAAAAACTTAACACCGTGTTTAAACTTAGGAATCCTTCTATTGCTCAGATCAGAGCCTCTTAGTTATAAAAGCATAAAGAAAAAAAAAAGAGATTATAAACCTTTCTTCAATGCCATACACGAAAATCCATTACTTTTCGCCCAGAACACATACCCACTCTTTGAAACACATACAAGGCTTGTAATTGAGAAAAAATGTAGTAGAAAGACTGCTGTGCTATAATACCTTTGCTGAAGTAGTTAAACTTATATCGTAATGACCATTTGTTGATGCGACAGTGTTATCGTATTTTGAGAGCCATGATGAAGTCTGGAAAGGTAGGCTATTAGAGTTGGAGATCATGCTGATATATAAAAATACCAAAATAAAGAAAAACAACGCAGTTATGTTTGAACCTTTCTCAGCCGGCAAATAAATGGATTATTCCAATTTAAAGGCTGGTGCAGACAACGAAAAAATATTTAAAGAAGTAGATCAAGCTTATTAACCAAAGCACAGAAAATATTGAAGGAACAGGATAATTGTTCATCATTTTTTTCTTTTCCTTCGATGTCTAATTTTGACTCTATGTTCTTCGAGGGCGTCAAGACAGGTCTTGTTCGGGAAATCGTTATATTAACATGTTACCTGGGAGATAACTGTCCCGCACAGAGTTTACGAAATATGGTAATTACAACGATTGTAACAATCTTTCGGATTGGCTGGTTCATTTGGGCCAAAATATACTAATTTTAGTCTACTCGTGTACATTTCGTAGCTGGTCGCGTAAATTTATTGGCTGATCGCCTAAATACACGCGTCGACGCGTACATTTTATGCGAAGACCTTTGACCCATTTGGCTCGACTACCGGTCAAAGTACATGTACATCTAATACATGTACTTTGACCGGTTCTTCTTAACCGCCCAACATAACTTTGCATAGCTTACATTATGAGCTTGACAATTCACCATATAATCACGATTATTCTCACATTATATGTAAAAATTAAATCGAGAATAATGTGTCGTAATTGTTAGAGTTATAATAGAATTGCTATTTTTTACTTTGATTTTTTTTTTGTCCTGGCTATATTTTATACTTCTATACTGAACCTCAGAAATAAGGCACCACTGACAGTTTTCACTAGCCTATGATGTTTTAATCAAATTACTTTTTCAAACTGTACAACCACAACCCAAACTGATATCAGTTTACTCGTTTCTGGCCAAAAATTGTTTCGCTACCTTATATCAATCATGCGTTACGAGCCTGCAAACGTGACTACCGACTAAAGCGAGAGTCACAAAATCAGTACTGCGTGCGACCACTTTGCAGAGCAAAGCACTTTGTGCTTCCTCGACGCATGGGATTGGCCATATTTTGGATTCTGGCCTTTGGCGTGACTCTTCACAACCACTGTATCCCTTTGCACACTAAACTGCTTACCTGTTTTGAGGTACATTCGGGACTTTGGCGCACCCCTTCCCGGACAATCGAGCACCGTCCCAGTTTGTTGGAATGGTTCTGTATGCCGGCAAATAGTCTCTTGATGAAATTCCATCATGTGTGCTATAGCCCGTGACGCCATCAATGCCTGCACCATCCCAATAACACGATTTAAACAACCATTTTTCGTCAAATTTTCAACAAATTTAATTCACTCATACTGGCTAAATATCCGTAATTTTCATAAAGAAATATTGAGAAGAAATTATTAAATTTGCAGTTCATATAATATGTCTAGAAAACAAAAAGCTACAATAAAGCCGCGCAAGATTATAACCTAAATTCAAGATAATAGGCCTGTCCCACCTAACCGAATAGTGGCACCGAATTTGTACCGAATTTCAAGTGCGAAATTCGCAGTGTTCGTTGTCATTTTATTCGGTGAACTTTGGTTTTCAACGAATGTGTACCGACCACACACCGAACACGTAACGAACTTGTAGCGAATGCGTCGAACAGCCAACGTTGTTTCTCCGAAATATCCCCAAATTCATTCCCAAACACCAACGAACCCCTACCGTTTGAGTAACGAATATAACGTCATATTCGGAATGGCATCGTCAGTATCGGTGTGTTTCGTTAGCGGTTCGTTTAACCTTTTCGGCCAAATCGGTAATGTAACGCACCTTCATTGGAGTGCAAACGCTAGTCCTTCGGTGAGATCATAACGAACATACCGAACAGGAATTCGTCTGCGAATTATTACCGACACCAAAACGAAAGTAACGAATGCCAGACGCAAGCCTACCGATCCCTCTGCGAATTACCGAACTCATACCGAAATATTGATTCGATGCAGGCATTCGTTGAAAAAATTTGTGCATGCTCAAAAAATTTATAGGCGTCTGCGAACACCGCGTAATGTCGACGAAAAGCACCGAATGGCACCGTAAACATACCGAACACAAATCGTTTGTGGAACGAACCTTTAACGAATACACCGAATTAAGTTCGGTACGAATTCGGTTTAAGGGGGAATGCTCCAGTTTTTCGGAATACTCGGTCATTACTGAAGTAAATTAAACGTTTCGTACCAATATGTTTCGCTACCATATTTTCAATAATATAACACATCATTATAATTTACCATTTACGACGGTAAAAGTGTATTTTTTATGCAAAACTGATTTCCTCAAGTTGGAAATCGATTATTTAGAGCAAGACAGTCGTAAGTGTGTATGCAGTTACCACTGTTTTGCGTCATTTTATTCATGTGTAGCTGATAAAAATTGCTGTAATTCACTAATTAGTGCGCTGACCTATGCATTTTCTTTTTGAATTATTACCAGGACATGTTGCATAATACAATGAGGGAGTTTTATCAAATTCTATTATGTAGAACTTGAACTATTTCCGAAAATATGCAAATTTTGACATAAAACACTCCAGCTTCGTTGATCTAACCGAACACGTGAGCATGCTGTTTTATACATTTACACGTTTATAATGGTACATATTTTGGGTTTTCTGTTCTTATTTAATGTAAGACGTTACTTTAAACCCTGGATGAATGATGAAATTTTACAGAGTATTCAAGCACGAGATAGAGCTTTTAAGAAGTATAAAGAAACCAGACTTCCTTCTTTTTATGACAATTTTAAAAAACTTCGAAATACTACTCATTCGCTTATTCACAAAGCAAAGAAAGAATACTTCCAAAGTGTCTTGGACCATAATAAGCATGACTCCAAATCTCTTTGGAAGTGTTTGAAACAACTTGGTTTACCTGCTAAGAAGGGTGTAAGTTCATCTGCAAATATTGGCTTGAAAATAGATGGTGAAATTTGTTTTGATTTTTTCAGTGTTGCTCAAAAATTTAATAATTTTTTCACTACTGTTGCATCTAAATTAGTTGAAAATTTACCCCCTAGTTGTTTTTACTATGGTAAACAATTTGTAAGTAAATTTTATATGTCCAAGGGTATTTTTCCCAACAGTTTTTCCTTTTCCATTGTTACACAGGATAAAATCCTGAAATATCTCCTAAATCTTAGTCCAAATAAGGCAACTGGACTGGATGGTATCCCCTGTAGATTTATAAGAGATGGTGCACCCATCATAGCCTGTCATTTAACTCATGTAATAAATCTTTCCATCATTCAAGGCTCTGTACCAGATGATATAAAGAACGCCAGAGTTATTCCACTGTACAAGAAAAATGATAAAACTGAGGTGGGTAACTACAGACCAGTGTCAGTTTTGAGCATTATTTCAAAGGTTTTTGAAAGGGTAATTTATGATCAGCTGGAAGAATATTTACTGACAAATAACGCCCTATACAGTTTTCAATCTGGTTTTAGGCGTGGTTTTTCTACTGCCACATCTTTAATTCATCTGTCAGATTTCATGAAATTTAATATGGACCAAGGAAATTTGGTTGGGATGGTTTTACTAGATTTGCAAAAGGCGTTTGATACCGTTAATCATGATATTTTGTTAATGAAACTTGAAGCTATTGGACTTACTTCAGATGCAATTAGATTCAGTCTTACTTTTCTGACAGGACTCAACTGATTGAGGTTTCAGGGGTACCCTCTTATAAAGGTTGTATATCATGTGGGGTTCCTCAGGGATCAATCCTTGGACCTCTTTTATTTTTAATATATGGTAATGATATGTCTGCTGTAGTCCAAAGTAAATTACTTTTATATGCTGATGATTCTGGCATCCTTGTCTCTGGTAAAAATACCAGTGATATTGAATCAATCTTAACTTCTGAACTGGAAAGGGTTAGTGAATGGCTTGTTGATAACAAGCTTTCACTCCATCTTGGCAAAACGGAATCAATACTCTTTGGTTCTAAACCCAGACTGAAAAGTAAAAGCAATTTAAATGTATCATGCAATCGTATAAACATACAAGCAACCAGTTCAGTAAAATATCTTGGTGCAATTTTAGATCAGCATTTAACTTGTGACGAAATTGCTAGGTCGCTTGTTTCTAAGGCCAATGCTCGTTTGAAATTTTTGTTTCGCAATAGACATTTTTTTAATCTCCAAACTCGTAAGCTTTTAGTTATGTCTTTAATTCAGTGCCATTTTGATTATGTTTGTTCTTTCTGGTATCCAAGTTTAAGTCAGTATTGGAAGAATAGACTCCAGACTACCCAGAACAAATTAGTTCGTTTTGTCTTGGACCTGGGTAGTAGGTCTCATGTAGGAGCCGAACAATTAAAATTGCTAAATTGGTTACCAGTTAACAGACGTGTCGAACAGTTAACTCTCTGTCATGTCCACAAAATTCACAAAGGTTTTGCCCCTGAGTACATGAGGGAACATTTTAAACCCCTTAGTCAAGTTCATGGCCGTTTAACAAGATCCAGGGTAACTGCTGTTTCTTCTTCTTTTTTTGATGGTGAGGTTGCATTTAATGACTCTGGTCGGTATGCTTTGCCAAAAGTTAAGACGTTTGGTAAGAAAACATTTGCTTATCATGGTATTGTCTCCTGGAACTGCCTGCCACAACAGCTCAGAGACATTGAATCCACCAGTTCCTTTAAAACTGCTGCGAAAAAATATCTCATGGACACAACTGAATAATCCTTGATATTTTATTTCATTAATTTTAGTCAGAATATATTTCATACATTCATCATGACCCCATTTCTTATGTTAAATGACTCTATTTATGATTTTTTTTAATTTTTCAGTAAATCAGTACGATAAACATTACCTTATGGACCATCAAAATGTGATACTATTGCCTGTGATATTCAAATGTGAATTACTATTTATATTTTCATTTTTTTTAATCTTGACACCAAATCTTATGCTAAATTATTTAATTGTAAACATGACTTTCTGTGCCATGCCTCCATTATCTGGGACCACAATGGAAATAAGACAAATAAACTTTCGTCTTTTTTGTGTTATCCTTGGTAATGGAGCGCATAACATGGTTGTTACATTTTTTTCATAACTAATTATGTGCAATATTGCTGTAATGTGTTTTTACTATACCATGTTTTGTACTCTTTTACCAAAATAAACTTATTATTATTATATATTATATAAATCCGTTTTCGGGACTAAACGATGAGTATACAGCATTTTATTAGCATTTTAGTGACCTTGGACAGGTGCAAGAAATTGTGCATTTTTTCGATGTAGGGGTATGTGATACGAATGCCCATAAAATTCAAACAAGATCGCTGACCATCCATTTTTATTTCATTTTTCAATTGCTAATAACATGTAATCTCAACATACAAAATATATACTGAGAGGCAAAAGAAAGTATACACTTTTTGTTTTTCAATATCTCTTCCAATTTCAATCATATCGGCTCAAAATTTTGTACTTTTTACTTCTACCCATCAACCAATGATACAGTGCTAATAGATTTTACCTGAAATTACTTGACTACCCATACTCTTGCTACATATCGATTTTACAAAATTTGCACGTGCGATTTAGTGTAGCATCAAATACTGCCGTTAATCCGTATTTGATTTCTTTATTCTTTATCACAACAAATCACAACGTTAAATTTCCTCTAACGCTATAACACAATTTTCGGTGGCAGGTAGAAATCGATCAATATGCCACTTTTTTCATCACGACCCATTTTTCTACGACGCAGCATGATAATGAAATAAACGTTACACTGTAATACACTTTATACACTCACTCAAGTGACTAAGGACATTTTGCACAAATTTCATCAAATTCCGTCAATAAATTTTGAAGGAATAATGTCAGATATCTTGTTTGCATCAAGTCCCCTTTTGCCATGACACACCGTAATAAGGAAAAGCAATAACCATGTTCGCATGATCCTAGATGTCAAGGCACTTTCTGTGAAAATTTTATCCAAATCCGTTCATAAATGTAGAGTCGGTATCAACGTAAATGATTGCATTAATTAATTGATTACACCCCCTTTTTCGATGACGCTGTATGCTATGAAAACACATTCGCAACGGAAGGAAAATCGGATAGACGGATAGGCGGAGAAGGCATCATCAATAAACGACCACATTCGGTGGCGATTAAACATCCTATATAATCTATCTATCGTTTTCTAAAAAACGTGGAATAACTAGGGTGTATACTTATTTTTGTCTCTCAGTATATATAAATTCTGTTATTGGGAAAAAATTTAGGAAACTGGAGCATTCCCCCTTAAAAATTCGGTTAGGTGGGACAGGCCTATTAGGTGGGACAGGCCTATAACAAGTAATATAGCAGTAAAGTTTGTGACAGTCAGCTAACATTGTGGGCCCGCCATGGTTCTAGATGACACAAATACATCTCCGCCTCATTGAAAATGCATAATTTATGATGAATCTTTGCGGGAGAGTTCTTCACTCGTCCCTTAGTGCCTGTTTCAGTTAAGTTGTTGAAAATTTCTTCGAGCAAAAATATAGAAAACTTACTCTATGACAACAAATTTGATGATCTTGTGCATTGCGGACACGTGCAGAATATCATGTAGAACAAATCGAACAGAAATATGAACATAATATAGGAAGAATTAGTTAATAAATAAGCATATGTAAATGATTGGTGTGACTGTAGCCGGGTGTAGTATAAGGGGCATTTATACTATCTCGCCGTACAAGCTAGCTTTTATAGCGACGTGGTAGAGTGTTCGCTTAGGGTGTGAGAGGTCCCAGGATCGAATCCCCACAGGAGTCGATACGATATTTATTCGCGGGTTACATTTGGCGCCCACCGTAAATAACCTGCATGAGTTGTTGGTTTGTGAGTAGTGAGTTGATGATGTTGAAAAAAAGATTCGCAGAAGAAACTTAATTGTCGAGGGGGTGTATGTAGCCGGGTGTAGTATAAGGGGCACTTATACTATCTTGCCGTACAAGCTAGCTTTTATAGCGACGTGGTAGAGTGTTCGCTTAGGGTGTGAGAGGTCCCAGGATCGAATCCCCACAGGAGTCGATACGATATTTATTCGCGGGTTACATGACAATGACTATAATATTGATAATGATAATGATAACAACAACAATAATATCGGTATTTATTATTATGATCATCATTACAATATACATGTACATGATATCAATGATTAATTCCACGATGATGCCCAAGCATTGGTAATGGACACATTCAACCTTTCAAACTAAGGATATTCGTGTGCTACAACTACTACTATATTTTATTCAGCTATAAACGCACACATCGTTTTTAGCAAAAAATACAATACAATTATATATGACATGTTTAGAAAGACCGAAAAAACGGCATTCTTTATAATGTATAAATACAAAATCCAAGCAAGTCTGCATAATATACTCCTCAAAATAAGTTAGAACCATACTTTCAAAGTGCGATATTTTTTATTCCTTATATGAATCTATTTATGATTTGTTGCATGATAACTATTACCCTTTCTTCATAATCAGTTTATCAGTAGATTAAACTAAATTGAAATAACCGAATTTAAAACCGTACGAGAAAATGATATAACACTACCCTTTAAAATGCTTGTTTTTTTGCATTTAGTGGGTGGGATATTAACTTTCAGAAAATGCCCCTCAGGATTTTCGTTTGAAAAATCACACGTATGGCTATCTTGAACCTCTATTAACTCAATGCAAGAAAAGCAGAAGTTTTAACTTCTGGTACCATGTATGAGGGATTTACACTATGCCTCTACCATCGCCCGTTTGAGAGCTTTTAGCATCACTTATGGAACATTATGGGTAGAGATCCTTTCTGTAATGATGGTCCCACACAGTTTCAATAGGATTCACGTGATGAGAATGTACTGTCCATTACATAGTTACATTTTCTTTCTCTTAAAAACTCTTGCAATTCTAACCATGTGTGAACGGTCGTTATCGTCTCCTAAAATGAATTTAGAAACAACAGCTTCACCGAATGGAAAAGATTACTAGTATCTGACGAGAACCTCATATCTATATCGATCACCGGTTAGCGATCTGCTAGAATGGACACCAAGTCCCGTAAAACCATATTAACATACCCCATACAAGCACAAAATTAATGGTCCATTTCACATATCGTCCTTTACACCACAAATATCTTTAAAACGCCATTTTTTGCAAAGAAACACTGCTACTTTTCCGACTTAAGTATTCTGTCACAATTTGCACAAGTCACATATCAAAATAGACCTCAAATTCGCAAGGTGAAAATTGCCTTGTGTGCGTTGAAAGTCAATTCAAAATCATCCGGCCCGTGAGGCTGAATTGGGGCTGACCGCAAGCCTCCATGCGCACAATATATGAGTTTAGAAGCATACGACTTCTTGTCAGTCCAGTCTATTTTATGGTTTCAAGTCTAAACTTACGAATGGACTGACTGATTTGACGCATCGTTTTATCCTATTTTGGCTTAATCACTACGCAGTGCGCATAACTCCGAAATCATGCTGCCAAAAAGTAGCAAGCAGAATATTGCAATAAAAACTACATTTACTACAAAATAAATTTTACTTTTCGTCTCAAATTTATCGAATAAATAACCATTCAAATCAGATTATTCATTTTAATTGATATAAGCGTGTGAAGCAAATGTGCCATGTGACAGTGTGCACCATATGTACATGCATTTTAAGGGCGCTGACATCTTGAAAGTAGTTAGCCCAGAATGCCCAAATCAGGTAGATGGTAATCGACTTTGGCGACCTCTGTTGGTAGATATTGGCTCAGATGTGCTTTTTTATTGTTTGAACATTAACAACTTGTACATGTAGTGTAACTATATACATGTACGTTGATATTAATGTAGTCTCGCCTTGAATTCCATATATGGATACCTTAACATGTGACCTTTCGTTTTGTCGCTTACTAAAAATGTGATTGATGTTTTATTACAGTTTTATCACCAAGTATATATGAACACGCATTTACCAGTTGATATAAATAATGCGGCTAGAAATGGCTTCTGGAGTCAGTTCTGGGGTTATGCTGTCGATGCTCTATTAAAACTATCAGCTCAAATATTGTTGTTGGTTCTTGGTTCCACCACATAGGCTTATTTGGTGCTCGTGACCAGCGATCGATCCAGCCATGTACTGCTACAGAGACAAAGGTTAGTGTTGCTACTAATGTTGACTTCGCCTCTTTTGATTATGACAGATGCTGACCGGGACCATGCAGAAAGTCTTCGAAAAACTAAATGTTTAGTTTCAGGAAATTTTGGTTTACATGTATCATTTTTTTAGAAATAACACAATCTCTGTCTACAAATTCAATTAACACAAAAGATAATAAGAAAATTGCTAAGCCACAGGGATATTTTTTTTAAAACAAAATACAATGTTTAGAATTGGGAACAGAAAGGGTTTGCACATTGCTTGTAATGCAACTGATGTTCAGAGAAAGGCATTGAGGGAAAAAAATGAATAATAATCTTAAAAAAAAATGAAAAATGAAATTGACAGACAAATCTAACTTCTACATACTTAAGTCACGCAAATTGTGATAAAAATGCATTACAAGTACAAGCATGGTCGAATATCTAAATCCCGTCGTTAGGTTAAATGCAAAACAGCAACTTCTAGCCATATTGAAGCTATATTCTGAGTACTTAACTTAGATTGCTATTTTTTCCTTTCAAAACAGGAAGTTACGTTTTTTTTAGAAAGGGGTTAAAGTTAGATTTCAAAATACATGAATCAATAACGATAGGCTATCGAAAGTTAAAGTTATTTAGTACCTGAAGGCTTTCGGCTGTCATATTCAATTCACCAAATTATAGTAATTATGGGTAACAACAATGTCGTTTTGAGATTAATCTCATGTTATAGGCCTATAGATTTTTTGTGGATATTTTTGACGTGTTGCGGGTAGCTGGGTAGTTTCTAAGACTATTGTGGACATCTTCCACATACGCTAATTTGCGTCTCAGCGATAATTCGGACACTGTCTGTGTAATTGATAAATAGCTTGTATCTTATTGTGATACTGAATAGGCTATGATAATGATAAGACTTGTAGACTGATCGTACGTAAAGGTATGGTTGTTGAACCATATAAAGGAGTTACGTTATTCCTTTTCTACTGAATAAGTCATTAGTTAGATTTGATGAGATGCATATCGTCATCGTTTTTACTCCAGTGAATACTAGTAGCTCGTTAAGCTTTGTTGTGTACCATTTACTTTTTCCATAATGCAGGACACCTTTCTATGTCTATGATAGTTCACTTATGTAGTTTGTGGTAGATTTAAGAACCCGTGTTTACTTAATTAATACTCATGTAGGACAAGACAGCTGATAACAAGTAACCTCGCTCAGAAATGAAATTTCGACCTAAGTTGTTTTCATTCAGATACTGTATTAAGTAATCATGTTCTTATTTAGAGGAGTTATGACAAGCAAATCTATAAAGAAAATCAAAATCAAAGTAATGAAAAAATGAACACTGCTTTGATCATTTAGATCTTCTGGGGTATATAAAGAAATGACCATGTTTTTCTTTTAGATTGTCTGAGGTATATAAAGAAATGACCGTGTTTGTTTTTATGTATATATATATATTTATTATGTAAATAAAAAAAACTATAAGGCTTAGATTAATTGTTAGCTAATTCATAAAATCCCAACAGAATCTGATGTAATTGCATTTACTCATAGTTAGTATGAACAATGTTTTTTAATTGCATAATTATAGTCCGAACCATGCATCTACCATTGACAAAGCAAAAACATACTACCTAGTCCATTAAGGTATTACACCTCGATAAAGAGAGTACATCCAGACAAGTTAACAAGTTACATTAAAGCAGAAAAAATGACTTATTCAATCGCTTACCTGTCACATAGATAGTTAAGGTCAACTGCCCTAGGCACATAAGTAATTAGCTTTTATTTCTAATTAGCACATTCCTTAATTACACTTCATTTACATACTGCAAAGTATTCTTACAGTAAAAGCTGATTCATCACTTTTGTTAAATAAAAATGCTTTGGCATCATAGAAGAAATTGCATTCCTTGTTCTGATTGACGGAAATCATCAGAAGTACTAAAAAACGTGTTTTTGCTTTAGCTCAAATTCCATATGATGCGTTCACCACATAAGCTTAGATTTATCATTAAGTAGTACCATTTCCTGTAGACTTGCAGACGAGCTATTATATTGTCACATTCAACAAAAATTGATACTTGATAAACTAGTAGGAATTGCATCCGTTGTTTTTGATAATTACCATTATGTTAGTTCTTCGTAAGAGATTCTGCAAAGGCAATCCCGAGAACCACATGTCTGGTCAGGTGGTAAGGTTTACGGAGGTACGCTTCACGTAAATGTCTCTCGGAACCAAACGGCATGAATTGGGCGACTAGCGTGACTTTGGCGACCAACCCACAGAAGCTGCTGTACCTACGCCTACGGTACGGTACCGCTATACATTTATCCATCGATTTACAAAACGGATGAGTAAGGCCTCTTGACAACATACGGCATGATTAACCACACGGCAATTCCACCAAACGGCATAATTAACCACACGGCAGGATTTGACCAAACGGCGTGAATTAACCATGTCACTACAAGGTCCACCATCACATAACGAAATTGTACCAGAGATTCGGTCGATCATCGATATCACATCGCATGATCCATCATGTAGCTGTTAAAACCACATTACTTACTGTCCATGGATCCTCACAGACATTATATGAACATTTCGAATAAATCAGATATGGGCAGGGACAAATAAATTAGAAACTTTTGATCGAGTTCCACATAATCCCATTCCGATTATCGAGAGACATTCCTGACAACCCCCAAAGTTACGTGTTGAATGGACTTCATGTGTTAAATAGACTACCTACGCCAGAGAAATCCCAATTAACCATACTTCACTAAAAGGACACACACACATAGAGGAACTGTATAAATAGGCCAGTCACTTTAGCCGAAAAATAGGCCCAACCCACCACTAATTCTAACAGAAACGAAACCAACATTTTTATAATCTACAACCATCTACTCATTCCAGAAAAAAAGTCCTCAAATGTTACTCGAGGGGAAAAATGAAAAATATCGATCTAACGAAGAGACCCCTACAAGGCAAGCCAAAAGAATGTTTTTTGTGTAGGCTTAAAAAAACATCTTTTAAAACCAAATATGTTATTGCGGATGAAACATATTATAGATAACGTAATATTAGGGGTTTATAAAGCAAAAAAACACAGACTTTGATAATTTCTTTATTTCAATTAGACATGGAAAATGAATTTGCAGGTGAAATTACCCCACCCACTCATTTACTAAGGTTAACTTACCAAATATATTTAAACCGACATCTGAATGTGAATATTAAACTTCCCATTCTAAAGCTGCTGCATACGACAAAAACAATTTGCAAAAAGATCGGATCTGTGTACATTATAGCAAAGAAAATATTGATACAAAAAGATAAAAATCTGATTGTCAGCATTTTCATCTTTTGTAGTTTATTTTACGATTCGATTCTCTTCACAGACGTCAAATCAAAGACTGTTTTTCATTATTGATTGATTTTGCTATTTAGAAAGCCACCGGCCTATAATGCACATAGGGATATTTTTATCAGGTTGACCGTGACGTAATTTCAGACAAACAATAGTATCTCGTTGGTGTTGTTATAAATTCTCGTAACTACGGCTTGAATCAAGCCGTAGTTACGAGATTTTATAACAAGAGCTGTCCGAAGACAGCGCGCTCGACTTTCTAAGTTGCTTAGTATAAAGGGGGCATAACTCCAAATATAGTGGAGCCAGGGTCATGGGCCCTGGTAGTAAGGTAGAGGGTGTGATGGTGAATAAGTATTATTCCAAGTTTGGGTTGAATCCCTTTGATAGCATGGAAGTTATTGATGTTTGAAAAAACTTTAACCTTTGTTGCAACGCCGACGCCAACGCCAACGCCGACGCCCGGGTGACAGTGTAAGCTCTCATTTTCAATTTCATTTCTATCACTTTGTAATGGATTTCGAGTGATACTAATAATAAATAATAATAATAATAAAATCGTTTGTATGTTTTCAAATTATGTGCAATTCAAGGTTAAAATAAGACAAAATAGTATATCTATATGCATATTTGATGTTGTATATACCCCAAAGACAAAAACTGCTTTATTAAATATATTTTGAGTGTTTGTGTGTTGGTGCGGATCTGGATAAGCGACCATTTTAATCTTTCAGACTACCGTATATGTAGATCAAATTGTGCCTCAGTGATGTCTGGTCAAGGTCGACTATTTTCTCTAAAAGTTGGTATAGGACACGGAAAAATAATATATGAACATAGGGCATTGTGATCAGACAGTGCGTACACACAGCCTGATCTTGATCTAGGTCTACAGTGTGTTTGTATTAAATGTTATAAAGACCTTTTTTCCAGATACATGTTCATATGGATGGCACTTATAAATTCAATCCATTTCGAAATCTTCTTTAATTAAGAGCACATTAGTGCAGCTTACACCACGATACTCTCCACAACCCGCTGAACAGGACAGACCATGTTTCCTACATGTGCACCTTTTGGAATCACAATTTAGTTTGCAATTACATCTAATTATTTTAAACAGGCGTTCAGGTGCAGCAGACATGTGTGTTTTAACTCGATTTAATTTGTTGTTGATTTTGTTCCAGTCCCATTCAGTTGGTTCTATAGTGTTTCCTACCCACATTTGGACTTGAAGATAGGCTCTAAAACTGTGGTATCTGGCAGCAGCTTCAGTTGGCGGAAGACTTTTAACGTTTTTTTTTTAATTTTTGAAATCTTATGTTATTCAAGTGTTTTGTGGTTTCTCCATTGTAAATATGTACAAATATCCTTTCTCCCGCATTTTCTATAACACTATGAGAAACATCTTCGAGAAAGAGAGAAAGTTGGTCTTTGATCAATTTGGTTATTGGTTGCTTTCTTGAGGAGCCTTCCATTCAGACCGACACGAGTTAAAGAGATGCAAAAAAATATCTAAGTAAATGAAAGAAGAAAACGCACAATATATAAAATAACGAATCATCGAGAGAAAATGTGAAGATATCCATAATAATAATTTTCGTCCTTTACCTCGATATTTGACAAGATCTTCGCAATGCGGCGTATATACGTCCGAGAGGGGCTTTTCAGTAAAATTGGCCATTCTTTTCAATTCAAGGCAAGGGCAGATAATTCAGACATGAGAAGTTATCCAAATTATGCTTCCACACTCAGATACCATAGAGATTCATTGTGGCTAGTTTCATTGAATTCTGGTTGAAACTGTAGGAGTTGCGCACACGAGAAAATGGTCATTTTTAAGGAAATGGGCATTTTCCTTAAATTCAAGGGCAGATAATTCAGTAACGAAAACAGTTATCTAAATCCCGTAAGCGTTGTGTACAACTTGACACCATGGAGATTCATTGTGGCTAGTTTGATTGAATTCGAGTGAAATCTGTAGGAGTTGCGCACACGAGAAAATGGGCATTTTTCAGAAAATAGGCATTTTTCCTTAAATTCAAGGGTAGATAATTCAGAAATGATTCGACCCTGAGCTAGAAACATGTTTGCCCCCCCCCCGAGGGAATTTTGTAGACATGTTTTTTCTTAAAGTACATTATCTTACAAACATTTTGAGCATTGTTTGCACTCTGGCCGTTGGGGCTTTTGGTTGTAACCCTTATCTTAAACCCTTAACCCTATCATTTTTTTCATAAAAAAATACATTACTTATTTGGTCATATTTTCATCAAATATTGACCTACAGATGTCAAAGTGGTATCAAGTGAAAGCTTATGACTTGCTCTTTTTTTGTAGTTATTTTATGCAAATTAGCTCATTTGCATATGCATGAATATTAATGATTTCCCTTAAAATTTGCATTTTTGGGCGAAAAGTTGATAAATAACTTCTAAAACAAGGCATTTCTGTCCAAGGGGAATTTTGTAAACATGGTTTATCTTAAAGAATATTTTATTAGAAACATTTTGAGTCTTGTTTGCACTCTGGTGACTGGGGCTTTTGGCCGTAACCCTTATCCAAACCCTTAACCCTACCAAATTGTTCATTTAAATTTTGAAAATGACTTTGGTCATATCTTTATTGAATATTGACACACAGGTGTCAGAATGGTATCAAATGAAAGCTTATGACTTGCACTTTCATTTTCAGTTATGTTATGCAAACTAGCTCATTTGCATATTCATGAATTTTAATGATTTTCCTAAAATTGTGATTTTCGACAAAAATGTGGTAAATACTTTCCAAAATGAGGCGTTTTTGTGCAGGGGAATTATGTAAACATAGCAAATCTTAAAGAAAATTAAACAAGAGACATTTTGAGCGATGTTTGCGCTTTGACCGTTGGGGCTTTTGGCCACAACCCTTATCTAAACCCTTAACCCTATAAATTGTTGAATCATTTAAAAACGTTTTTGGTCATATCTTGGTTGAATATTGACTTATAGATGTTATAATGGTATCAAATGAAAGGTTTTGACACGCTCAATAATTTGCTATAAATTTTATGCAAATTAGCTCATTTGCGTATTCATGAATATTAATGATTTTACTTAAAATTGTGACCTTTTTGCTAATATTTGGTAAATAGTTTCAAAAACATTGTGTTTCTGTTCTGGGGGAATCATGTAAACATGGTTTATCTGAAAGAACATTTATTAGAAACATTTTGAGAGATATTTGCACTCCGGCGCTTGGGGCCTTTGGTCATAATCCTTATCCAAACCCTTAACCCTATAATATTGTTCACTCAATTTTTCAAAACTGCTTGGTCATATCTTGATTGAATATTGACCTACTGATGTAAGAATGGTATCAAATGAAAGCTAATGACTTATTCTTTAATATGCAGATATTTTATGCAAATAGGGGTTTGTCAAGCAAATAACGCGCATGCGCACAAGCCGTAATTCAACTATCGGTTTCCCTCGAGGGGGCAAGTCGATAATCATTCTGTAATGAGATAATAAGCGTGACGGATTAATCTGCTTCTGTGATTCGTTAAATCGAAAAAATGGGCGGACACGATCATTGTTGCGTGTATGGGTGTGATCAAAGACGGAATAAACTGTCAATTATTTGTAGATTCTTCACTTTTCCAAAAAATTCAGCATTAAAAATGCGATGGATTCATGCGTCGGGTAGACAGAACTTGAGTTTAAAAACACTTACAAATAACGTGAAAGTTTGTGGATGCCACTTTATTTTCGGAAAGCCAGACAGAACTGATAAAAACAATCCTGACTATGTACCAAATAGAAATACATGTATACCAAGTATTTTGACGAAGAAACCCACCAGACAATCTAAAACGAGCAAAAAATCGTTGGAATATACCAAGACTCTAGAAGCCGCCGAACAAAGTTCAACCATAGTTTCTAAAATTGCAAAGAGAAATCGACGACAATTATCACTCTCCAAAATCCCCAGTCCCTCCAATTGGATCGAAATATCTTCCGAAGTAAGTATTATTCATTTATAACTACATGTATTAAATTTTATTATGTCCGTCATTCAAAGGCCGGAGAAGATTTTGAGATACGGAAATAACGAGAAAACACCATAAAAGAAATCTAGATTGACTTCGTATTGGATTAACATTTTGGAAAAGAACATTTATAATGGTCTGTTAATATATTTATATACAGTTTAGTTCCCCGTAAGGATCCTGTTCAATATTGAATTATTACGTAAGTGCAAATATCGTAATGAAAATGCTGAATTCCGCATGATTTCGAAATATTAAAATACCCACTCTTCGCATTTTCTCGAGCCAAATCCCATTATTCATCCGTGAGCTTTAAAATTTCAGAATAAGGCTATAGGCCTAATATATCATATCATCGAAACGGTATCGAAACTTAAGTTGATTTCTATTTTGGAGTAAAAAACTGACTTTTATCAAGACACTATTAAATATTTAAAATAAATGCCAAATGAATACATTCGTTTCCCTTCTTATTCGAAAAACACGGAACCTGATCAGTAAAATTAATGCTTAAATTGCGCTCCGACTGGGATGTTTAGCATTATTGATCAATATTTGGTTTTGAAATAATGATAGGCCTACCGATGATCTGTCTCATTACCGAATTGCTATTAATTTCGGTTGTTCTATTTTTTCCTTCGAATTCCGTTCAATGACAATTTAGTCTGATTTGTCACATATCTTTGATTGGTGTCCAAAATTATCGTTTTTTACAGCTTGATTAAAGGTTAAAGTACATTTCGATTGTCAATATTGATGGGATCAGTATTGTCAATGCAAAGGGTTTTGCAGATAGGCCTACTGGTATATCACGCGTTTGACAGTCTCGTCGGTACAACACTTTGTCGCCTTATCAGTATATCACAATCAACGTTATCGGCTTTTCAACAGCAGCAAAAAAAACCTTGTCATTCCAAAACCCTTTCCTCACCGATATGTTCCAAAGAAACGTCCAAATGAGAATATTAAATCTTGAGGGAAAAAAAAGAAAGAAAAAAGAAGGCTCGTAAGAACAGGGGCCGGTCGGTCATCGATCAAGCCATCGTTTATAACGCTGAAGCAAAGGGGAAATGCTTACCATCATCGTTTTGTTCTTTTGTCACAATGTTTTCACGAGTCAGGGACAGTCAGGCTTAGCAAATATAATGCATAATACCAAGTGGGTTTGTTCATAGTGGCGGATCCAGAGTCGTTTCGGTGGGATCAAATGCCCCCACACCCTGTAGTGTAATTTATTTTATTTATTTATTTTTTTTTTTTTTTTAAACTTGTTTAACTATTTCCAAGACAGCAAATATTGACACTGTTTGACATGTGAATTGACATGTTTTACTTTGGAAATCAACAATTTTATAGCCCGTAACTCTTTTTAAAAATTGTGCCAGCCTTAACCCTTTCCCAAACGTCTAAATTTTTGGGTGATCCACTTCCATAAGTGCCAAAAATGACAAAATGGGTGTTATTAAAGATATGATTTGTGTAAACTATGACAAAGAAAATATTGAGACAAAAGGAGAAACTGTTGGTTATCAGCAGTTTCTTCTTTTGTTTCAATGTTTTTCAAAGCCTTTTATATTAGGGACTTCAAAACCAGGTCTTGTTTGGGAAAGTGTTAAATTCAGTCGTTGGAGAAAGGGTAAAATCTCTCTGAAAAAAATCGCCTTTCATGGCAAAAACATCGTAAAAGTTGATTTGATAATTCGTTGCAACAATGTTCTGTCTTCTCAATTTAACGAAATGTCGTTGACTGAATGGTTAGAACTATTATGTTGGAATATGCCAATCGCCGACGTTATCGCAAAACCTCGTAACTACAGTTTGATTTAAGCTGTACTAACAAGATTTTAAAATACCACGGAAGATATAGGAGTCGACATATACCAACTATTCATCCCACCAAAATGTATGCGCAGACAAGTGAACGGGCTTCGTGGTCATTATGAAAATATGACAATAGGGATAAAAAAAAAGAAACCGATAGAAATAATGAATTACATCTATTTATTTTTCAATTTTGACCGATTTTGACATCTTGGAGTATAAGTGATTCATCTCGCACACAATTCGATGTAAAATCATGCTTAAATGTGTAAATAAACTTAGTTTTTAAACGTGAATTCTACATACAAAATAGAGCAATAATTTACCGGGAGTAAATAGTGCCCCCTCAAGAACACTGGAAGTACATTTTTAATTTTCTTTGTGAAGAGTTTCGCAAGGGAAATAACTCTTTGACAAACCTCTATTAGCTCATTTGCATAAGCATGCATATAAATGATTTGTCTAAAATTTTAATTGTTTTGCAAAGCTTTTTATTTTAAATACGTACCAAAAGGTCCGATTGTTTCTTTCTCGTGAGTTTTCAACCATTTAATATCCATGTTCACTCTTTTAACAACATCTAAGCCTTGTTTGAAATATATTTGATGTTTTGTTTGGAAGTAACAGTAATTTTAAAGTGTGCAGCCCATTATATTTTGTTCCTAGAAATCTTATTTTCACTGTATGTATTTAGTTTCCATTTGATCTCTTTAATCTTTATTGTTTTAAGTGCAAATAAGTTAAACTGATTTCTTTTATTGTAATGGTGTTCTTGCTTATATCTAGTTTAGTTGACAGAATGTTATCCTTTGTAAAACTGCTACATGAATCCAAAATTGATGCAAAATAGGCTTTTAAACATAAACATTTTATCATATGCCATAGAATGATACAAAATGGGAGACTTTATTCTAATACACATATAAAATTAATCATTCCAATTGTTTTTTTAAGCTTTATGGATGAACAGAGATCCTGGAATGTAGACAAATTGCATACATATAGCAAAATAACATTGTTAAGCAATTATCAAGGCCTTACTTTTGCCATTCACATGGAGAAAACAGCATGGTTTTTCTCCATCTGGAGAGCCCTTCCTTATGTTTTCCTCATAGACAAGTCAATTTGTTGGCATTAAGTGTATTTGATATGTGGCTGACAGATCAGGGACACTGGTGTTACCATTCCTTTATGCTCTATTAAGGCATTTTCAAATCAGATAAATTAAGCTTGGGGTGCCATATGTAAAGCCTATGTATCAGATACATTAAATCAAGAGATGTATGCGATGTATGTAGCTAGAGTACAGACAATCACTGGTTGTGATCAAAAGATTATTGCATTTATTACGATGCATTTATTTATCTGTATCAGATCAGAACAGATGTGAACTAATCAATACTACCGACAGCCCATGCTGAATGTATATTCATATTCTTCCTTATCTGCACATATTTCTTATGTGCTTTCAGCATAGTGCCACCTCACAATAAATTGAAAATAGTTCCCTTGCGATACACAATCTCTTTCAATATGGCATATGTTTTCCAGGATGGCATTCGATGGCCAAAGATATCTTCAGTTCAATATTTTCCTGATATTTAAATGCTACAACTATGCTACCAGGTTTAGATCAGCATGTGAAATTCCATATTAAGACACTTACTTATTGCACTGTTCTGGGACAATTTGACCAAAAATGATTCACATCGCACTTGGTGGCAATCTTGGAATTACTCAAACTGTGGGAGTTGGGCAAGTTTATCATGATGGTAACTGACATAGATCAATTACTAAACATAACAGGGTTACTATGTACATAACATAACAGGATTACTATATAACATATTGCACTGTCAAATGGAATACATTTTATGGATTTTCCACAATAAATGTGTTTTTGTCCCAAACATTTAAGAATCAATAGTATTTATGAATATGTAAATGAGCAAATCGACACGAAGTAATTGCAAATATACAAGCAATTCACTAACTTTCAGTTGATACCATTTTGACGTTTGTAGATCAATATTTAATCAAGATATGACCAAAAACGTTTTGAAAATTTGAATAAACAATTTGATAGGGTTGAGGGTTTAGATAAGGAGTTTGGGTAAAAGACCCATATGCCACAGTGTGAACATTGCTTAAAGTGTTATTCATGTAATGTTCTTTAAGATAAATTATGTTTACATAATGCCTTTGAACAGAAACACCTTGTTTTTGATAGTATTTAACACATTTTCGCTGAATAATCACAATTTTAAGGAAATTCATTAATATATATGGCAATGCAACTGAACTAATATGCATGAAAAATAATAGCACATGGAAGAGCCAGCCATAAGCTTTAATTTGATACCATTCTGATATCAGTAGGTCAATACATAATCAAGATATGACCAAAAACGTTTTGAAAATTTGAATGAGCAATTTGATGAGGTTAAGGAATTAGATAAGGGTCACCGCCAAAAGCCCACATCGCCAGAGTGCAAACATTGCTCTAAATGTTTCTTATAAACTGTTCTTTAATTTAAACCATGTTTACATGATTCCCCCTGAGAAGAAACACAATGTTTTTGAAAGTGTTTACCAAATATTCGGAAAAAAGGTCACAGTTTTAAGTAATGTCATTAATATTCATAAATATGCAAATGAGCTAATTTGCATAAAATTATTAAGCAAGTCATAAGCTTTCATTTGATACCATTCTAACATCTGTAGGTCAATATTAATCCAAGATATGACCAAAAACATTTTGAAATGAATGAACAATTTTATAGGGTTAAGGGTTTAGATAAGGGTTTTGGCCAAAAGCCCAAATGGTCAAAGTGCAAACATCGCTCAAAATGTTTCTTATATAATTTTCTTGAAGATTTACTATGTTTACATAATTCCCCTGCACAAAAATGCTCTGTTTCGGAAAGTATTTACCACATTTTTGTCGAAAATCGCAATTTTAGGGAAAATCATTAATATTCATGAATATGCAAATGAGCTAATTTGCATAACATAACTGAAAATGAAAGTGCAAGTCATAAGCTTTCATTTGATACCATTCTTACACCTGTGTGTCAATATTCAATCAAGATATGACCAAATTCATTTTCAAAATTTAAATGAACAATTTGGTAGGGTTAAGTGTTTGGATAAGGGTTACGGCGAAAAGCCCCAACCGCCAGAGTGCAAACAAGGCTCAAAATGTTTCTAATAAAATGTATTTTAAGATAAACCATGTTTACAAAATTCCCCCTGGACAGAAACGCCTTCATTTGGAAAGTATTAACCAAATTTTCATCAAAAATTTGCAATTTTAAGGAAAATCATTAATATTCATGAAAATGCAAATGAGCTAATTTGCATAAAATAACTACAAATTGAAGAGCAAGTCATAAGCTTTCATTTGATACCATTTTGACATATGTAGATTAAAATTCAATCAAGATATGACCAAATAATTGTCTGTATATTTAAATGAAAAATTTGAAAGGGCTAAGGGTTTCAGATAAGGGTTACAGCCAAAAGCCCCAACGGCCAAAGTGCAAACAACGCTCATCTTGTAGCATTTGTTATAAGCTTTCAGAAAATCATACCCTTCAAAATTTCCTCTGGGGGGGGGGGGAGCAGGGGTTATTGGTGGCTCAAGGTCTATGATAACAGTTATCTATATTCCGTAAGCGGTTTGTACAACTAAACACCGTGGAGATTCATTGTGGCATGTTTGATAAAATTCTGACAAAAAATGTAGAAGGGGTTGCGCACACAATAAAATGGGCATTTTATTTATTCAAGGACAGATAATTCAAGATAATTGAAGAACGAAAAGAGTTATCTAAATTCCGTAAGCGGCGTGCAAAACTAGACACCATGGATATTCATTATGGCAAGTTTGATCAAAATCCGATCAAAACTGTAGGAAAAGTTGCGCACACAAGAAATTGCTAACGGACGGACAGACGGACAGATGGACAGACGGACGACTGGGCCATAACTTAATACGACCCTTCGGGCCTATAATAACAAAAAGCATGTATGGACTTCAAACCAAGTGGTTGGGGCGAGTAAAAGGATGATTTACTCGCATTTTTTTTTAAATTTAATTTCGAATCGAATAATCTATATCTGCCAGGTGTGATAATATCAAAGTCACATTGAGCTTCCGTACTTTCAAAAATCGATCGCAGATAATTCTATTTAAAGCGAATATTTTTTACTTATTCGTTATATTTATCCTTTTAAATTTTTATTTATAATGAATACATTTTTCAATTTTCATATAAAATTCAATAAAATTAGAAATGATATGTGAAAAGTACAGTGTAAGAGAAGCACGTGGTACTCGAGAAAATGTATGGTGGGTAGGATGGACCAGTGTATTACGATCATATCAAGGCATCTTTTAGCGTGATTTAGCACCATTTCCCCCCAGATTTGCTCTGAGGACTTTTGATATGTTGATCATGATATAAAAGACTTTCGTTCAGTAACAAAATCATTTCTGTTAGAATTAGTGGTACCCTAAATGCTAAAGTGACTGGCCTAAAATGGACATCGAGTCGTGAGCCTCGACGAAAGGTAACGGTATATTCCAATACATGGAAATAGGGAGGAGTGCCTATTTTCCACTGAATAAAGGCGAGCAATGACAGGTAATGCGTGTTGTCCACGATGCCGTGTGAGTTTAGTAGCTGTATCCAGATAGTACGTCGTCGATTTATCACAGGGAGACGGGTTCGAGTCACATATTTCTATAATTCGAAATCCCTCTCCCCCCGTTTATTTAGACTCGCTGATCTTTGATCATTCACAGGTCGTTGTCTATCTATACAAGATATTCGGCTTATCATCAATAATAAGTTAACCGTAATTTGACAAAACGACGTGAATTAGTCATACTTCACTAAAGGGCCCTCGTAACACACATAACGGAACTGCACAAATATTCGGCTGATCATCAATACGTTACCGTAATTCGACCAAACGATTCGACCAAACGGAGTGAATTAACCATACTTCACGAAAGGCCCTATACACATAGCGGAACTGTACAAGATATTCAGCTAATCACCAATAATACTCAGTCCAATACATTACAACTCCACTTCAAGCTACAAGTTGTGTACAATCAACAAAAGTGTTAATTATATAACGTGATTCAATCTACATAAAATGGATTTCCAACCCAAATCATTACCAGACAACAAAAGTGACCATTATCCACAGCGAAAACCATACAGGACTCATCTTCACAACGCCGAATGACAAAACCATACAGGACTCATCTTCACAACGCCGAATGAAAAAACCATACAGGACTCATCTTCACAACGCCGAATGACGTCATCTACCGTTTTCCTTACTTCATTCATTGCATAAATGTTATTTCTATTATTCCTAGTGCATGTTGTATGTCATTTAATTGCCACTTTCCCTCAATGCATTTGTAAATCGTGGTCGTATGTATCTAAATGCTATAGTTAGGTTAAAATAAATCAGCAAGTAATAGGTTAAAAATAAAGCAGCAATTTTGAGCCAAAATTGAGCTATATTCTGCCTATTAAACTAAGATTATTAGATTCTTCTTGCAAAATAGAAAGTTATTTTTTTATGAAAGGATTAAAGTCAGAAATGCATTACTTTCGAAACTGCTAGGTTTATTTTGTACCTGGAGGCTTCGGATTTCGACAAGGTTACATATTTATTCCAGTCAACAAGTTATAGTAAATACGGTGTATGCACCGGGTAACAACACTGTCCTTTTAAGATGAATCTCGTGTTATATGTAGATTTCTTTCATATTTATATGATGTGTTGCGATTGGTTGGGTAGTCACTCAGACTATTGTGGACATCTTCCACATACGCTTATTTGTTAGTTTATTCAAAGTCATTGTTTAATACCCCAGGAAAGGGTTAAGGATAGAAATGCATGGCTGTCGATCGACGTTATTGAATTTAGTCATTAAGTTCAATAATTAAGTCTACCTGCTTGACATGTCACGCCTGCGGCATCAATAACAGTTACTGCTTTACTATCAAACCCTCTTTTTCCAAACATTTCAGTTACTGATTAATGTCGTAGTTATTGCTGGCGTTATAGCGTTATTAAATGTTATACAACACGAACACATTGATTGGAAAGTTAAAAAAAAAGAAAGAAAGAAATAAAAAATAAAATAAAATAAAATAAAACAATATGGATATAAGATGTAGTGTAACTATATACATGTACATTTATATTAATGTAGTCTCGCCTTGAATTCCATATATGGATACCTTAACATGTGACCTTTCGTTTTGTCGCTTACTACAAATGTGATTGATGTTTTATTACAGTTTTATCACCAAGTATATATGAACACGCATTTACCAGTTGATATAAATAATGCGGCTAGAAATGGCTTCTGGAGTCAGTTCTGGGGTTATGCTGTCGATGCTCTATTAAAACTATCAGCTCAAATATTGTTGTTGTTCCTTGGTTCCACCACATACTGTTGGTCTCTGGTATAACTTGATAAACAATAACGCTTGTCTTCACATGTCTAGCTTTGTTCTCAAGAAGGAAAAACTCAATTTATCGAAAGGTTAGCAAGCTTTCCTTACATTAAACTCATTAAACATATGTGAGACTGTCATCACAGAAGAATTCCTTCCCATAATATCCACCCAGACATGTTGTAAGCTTTTAAACGGGTCCCTGTAGATGCATTGTTAAGATCCCTTCATGTCGGAACCGGAAGTTGATTTCAAGCAAGTGTTCACATTACATTGAAGTGATCGAGGAATAAGATGACCAGGCAGGCTATGCTCTTGCATTTACAAAGGAAAATCTTGAGAAACAAGGACATTTTCTGTAAAATGTTACCCCACCCACTACATTTAAAATCAAGCATTTTCAGGGGTAGTGTAATGTCAATTTCTCTTACAATTTTAGTCTCGGTATTTTTTACAATCTTCCGATGATTTGTTATGAAGGAAAGATTGCCATTCACTGTGCAGTAATTCATGAATGAATTTATGAAAAGAAACTTATAATTTTTTATTTTAGATAATTTATTTGGTCCTTAACTTTTTTTCGATGAGTACAAATAAATTTCGCCTAATTAATAAGTGTTTTCTTATGTAATACTTGAAGAAGGCTTCTGACTTTTGTAAGGATGGCTATTTACAATAGAATGGGCTCATAATGTTGAACATTTTGGGCATACTGAAAATTACATATATAGCATATACTGCATTATTTATTTAGTTATGACGAAAATTGTAGGTGTTGCGATAGAAGTATCTTTAAGTGTATTCCCGGTTGCAATATACAACATAAGCTGTACGTTTCTTTCCCTCACGCAAAACTGTTTGTTTTCTAGGTTTTGTATCGTCGATAACGTCGATGGTATCCTCGTTCGACGCTTTGGTGAACCGAATTGAAAGGCTGGACTATATACAGATAAAACGTCTAGAGCTTCGAGTTCAAATCTTGGTGGAAAACAGCGGTGCCAACGACTTGGAAGCGTATCTGGACGATCAGGAAAATAGGAAAAAATTTGTAAAACTCTTGCAAGAATTTTAGAGGACCGCCTGTAATTCAAAAAAGTTCGTAATTGAAAACACTGATGCTAAAACCTGGTTTCTAAAACTTGTCATTTTGGATGTTCCGTTTCCAAACATAAAATATATACTTTTCCAATTCTAAAATGTTTTAGATATAGAAATGGATGTTGATATGCCCTAGTCACAATCGACATCAAATTGTATCCGAAGTTCGATACACACGATTTATTAGATGATTTGATACGATAGAAAGAAGTTCATTGTATTTGCTAAATATCAGATTCTGATACATGCTTTTAATTATCAGGGCCTAAATCCTGATCGTTCTGAAAGGAATTAGAAGAAGAAAACGCTGGAAAACGCCAGAGATATGGTGAATACGAAGGATATTTAAAAAATCAGCGTATAATTTTTTTGACGACCAACCGAAATTTTAGTTTCACATAGATAGGCCTAACACATTTTGTCGATTTCTCATTTTTTCCCTTTTTCAATTTTGCATAATGTATTTAATTTTTCCTTTCGATAAGTCACGTTTGTTGTTATAATGTTGTCAATAATATGTACAGGGTGATAAAAAATGTCCCACAAACAATGCTTTCTAACATCTTTACCATCTTATATGTTTCGTTTATATTCTCTAGAACTTTGGTAAATATCTAAAATTTTGTCTGATTACAATATTATATAATAACTCACTTATTACATTTACAAGAGATGGTCGATATGACCACCATACTGTCCCTTTCATCTCAAACTTAGACACGTGTCTTCTTATCTGCTTTCTGGAAGGTGCTGTGGCATTTTGGTACTTATTTTGGATTTCTCTACTAACTAGAACAGGATATAGGCCTATACATAATACATAGCACAGTTTGACTATTTATTTCTGCTTTGTCAGCCATTTTGGAATGCTGAGAATATGATTACGTCATTGATGACGTCATTGGCGTTACCATGACGCTACATGGCATTCTTATGCACAACCATTACAAATTCTATTTCCTACCCTTTAAATCAATACCAAAACTAAAACAATGCTACCACATTACACAGATATATTAAATATTATTTGTGGGACATGTTTTTGGATCACCCTGTACTTGTATATGGTCCGTGGCCAACATAATAAACTTATTGCGCTGAATGTTGTAGGACCTACGTATTTTATTACAAACGCATAGATATGTTTTCTTAATCTTTTCCCAAACAAAACCTATTTTTGACGTCCCTAATAAAAAAGACTTGGGAAAATATTGAAACAATAGAAGAAATTGCTGATAGTTAGCAATTTCTCCTTTTGTCTCAAATGTTTCTTGCATAATTCAGTAGGCGACCTTATAGTCACCGACATTCGAAAAATTCTGTACAAACTTTTCTTTTGAAAGGTCGATATTTGTGACCATTAGTACGAAAACAAAGTCGGAAACGGCATTTTTGTCAAATGTAAGGGCACATAGGCCTACATGTAAGCTGAAAATTACTTATTCAAGATCTTATTCAACATTCACATTTTGTCTTCGTGGTCAATGTTCGAAATCATAAGAGTGAAAAAAAAGTAAAACGATAAATTTTGTAACATTTAAGGACAGATAACCGAGGCTACCCTGTTGCAATCAAATTATTTGAAAGAATCTTATACATGTAGAGTGTCACCCAAGGATGATAATTGTGACATTTGGTAGAGATGTATCAAGTGGCTTCTGATAAGAAGACTGCATGCACAGACACTTGCAAGACGAACACATCGATATGGAACTTGCCCACTGGCCTGACGACTAGCACTGGTGCAGCTGCTCTCTCACATAGATGATTCACACACATTGGTGAGAGGCAAATGACTTTTGTCAAATGTCGAATGGAAACATGCAAAGCCGGTGTTCGTACTCACGACCCCTGGATTGACAGACTCCTACGTTATCGTCCGAGCTATCGGGGCTCGGCCTGGTGGAGCTATAAAAGCTAATGATCTGCATTTCCTCTTTTTGCCTTAATATTTTCTATGATATTCATTTTTCACGAATCCCATATTTATCAAGAACCATTTTTTTGGTCTGCTGCAGAATATGAATTGAAACAGACGTACAAAATTATTCCAACATTAGTGTTGTCAACGTGTTAAGGAAGTCTACCCCTAATGAGATTCGCAAGAAGTCGAAATTATTCGGTCGCGGTCGAAAACATTCGGCGGTGGAACTTTCCACCGCCGAATATTTACGATCGCGCCCGAATAGGTTCGGATACGTAACGAAGACGCTCGAAAAAATCCGATTTTTTGCGAATCTCAAAATGGCCACATTACGGGTATTCTGCCTAAATAAGGATATGCTTTTTGTATAATAAAGCGAAGAAAATAAGGAAACAAAAGAGGGATTTCAAACCCAGGACTTGTTTAATCGTTTTCCAAGCGACACAATATTAAGGTTGTCTTAATTAAAATGAGTTCTATTAATGCACACATATTTTTTTAAAATTCTGATTTTGGTAGAAAATTTCGGGGGAAGAATGAATTGCTGTTTACCAGCAATTTCCTGACAGCCTTTTGTTTTTCTTTCTTTATTATTTTCTACCAGTTGCACTTAAAACGATCAAACCAACACATTTAACAAATCTCTGATCAACATGTTTATTCATCGGCTTCAAATCGGTCACGTAGGAAGATTTTATGCAAGTGTCGTGGTGGTGGTTATGTCACGTGACTTCTCGACGTTAGAGGCTATTTAGACTACCAACATCAAACTTTTACATCGTTTTAATTAGCCCTTTCCCAAACAAGACCTGGTTTTGATGTCCCTAAACGAAATTGCTTGGGAAAATATTGAGACAAAAGAAGAAAATGCTGATAATCAGCATTTTCTCCTTTTGCCACAATATTTTCTGAGTTATGTTCCTCGCAAAAATTATCTTTGACATCAAATATGCTGAGTCAAATAAGAAAGTGTGCACAGAGGATATTTGGAATTTCTGTCGTAATTTTGAATATTGTAAAATAGGTATCAAACTAAAGATAATTCAACTGCCTATAAGCGGGTTTCTTTTTAAATTGGGGGAGACCGGGGCTAGTTCAGCCCCGGGGCAAGTTCGGCTAGTGGCTCCTTTGAGCCTGTCGACAGAGATATGGAGCTCTGACCCAGATTGTAATGTCACTCATGACGAAAGCTTTTCGCAGAAGGTTTTTGGTCGCATTGAATACAAAAACATAGAATTTAGAACACGATTCTTTTTTTAGACACTTTCAGTAATTTTTCCACAATTGTGTAAGTTTTAGTTATTGTAATATGCGCCATGATTCAGATTTCTTGTTTGTATATTTATGAAGACAATTAAGCCCTCTTTCACATTAAAACTAAGGATGAAGCTTTCATGTTATCTAAAAGAAGATATGACGTGATGTTGACACGAGGTCTGTCTGGGGCGAGTTCGGCTTTTGGGGTTGGGGCAAGTTCAGCCACGACCAAACTTGCCCATGAATAAAAAAAGAATAATCGCGGTTAGAAATGTCATTTCATGTCGCATCTAAATAATTATATCAATCGCGCAGACCTAGCTCTAACAGAAAAGGAAAAAATGGACAAATTCAAAATCACAGGCCGAACTTGCCCCGGCATCCTTCTTGTTATCCAAAATACCCCCTTACTCACGATGATTTGACTGTTAAAACAATGCTTTTTCAATTTATACCTTCATTTGGAAGTTGTAAACAGATTCCTTGAAATTTAAACAGTCTAAAAATAAAATATAAGGATTTATAGGTCTGTGCATACCTTGCCCCAAGGGTAGGCCGAACTTGCCCCATGTATGGGACAAGTTCGGCCACCATGATCAAAACTCTAAAATTTAAAATTCTTTTTATTGAAAAGAAAAATATAAACAGGACAGACGCAGTTTGAAAGGCTATCGCTTGTTGAACTTAAATATATAAATCACGCCCAAATAACTTTCATATAATTAAAGATATGAGCAATCGAAATTAGGGGGCCGAACTAGCCCCGGTCTCCCCTGTGTGAAATGGAATATTTCTTGTGTTTTCTTAAGATAATTGAGATAGGCGTCAATTTCAAAATTCACAGACCTTGCTGACGAACACGATAAGATTAAATAATGCAATTTTCTTAAGATTTCTGCGACAATTTCTATTGTGAAATGTCGTCAATGAATGTCGGCAAGCATGTGTGGTCTCTCTGATCGAACATAACGTTTCATTGTATCGTTTGGATTTTCATTGCGTTCATATTGCAAGACGTATTCAACGTCCTGCAAATTCTTTGACAGGACCCTAAATTAAGCGAAACTCCGTCGGAAAAAATGTTCGGCTCTACACCACATTCAGGACTAATTTAACGCGTCCCGTGCCAATGACGATGTGCCTAATGCAGGCGTAACGTAACATTTTGGCATAATCATAACGTGACAAATATATGGTATCAAATTTCTTATCCGCCGTCTATCTGTTTTCGCCGATTTCCAATGTTGCTTACATATGCTTGCTGTACTGAATTGCCGCTTGTAGTTTTGAAACGTTGACGTAAGGGTGTCAACGTCATGTAACGACCTTGTCTCGTCACTGCCGCATTCGGGTTAACAGATTGAAGCCTATCAAAATGTGGGTCTATTCTTTGTTTCATAAACATGATCACAAACGCCTTATTTCATAACGACGACATTTAAACGACAACGGTACATTTTACGCTGGTTCAAGACACTAGCAAAACTAACGGGTGAAATCTGCCATTTTTACTAAGACGTAGCATCTTAGGCTACACAGCATAATGAAATTTTAGGTTTAATTTAGCTTTTATACACTTTGAATACAGATTTGAGACAATAAATTTTATTATGAAACGTTTGTTTTGATAAGCACGTGCAAAAATGTGCTCACAGATTATGGTGATATACCAGACAATTTAATCCCCCAAAGTTGCCTCCCATGTCAAAAGACATAAGAAAGTTGATCAGTTAAATCCGTGTAGATGTTTGGTAAAGTTATTTGTAGCCGTTAACTAGATATATAAAGTAGAAGTATGCATACTTTCTTTTTTGACTCAGTATATATTGTCGTCTGCAGCAGCTTTTAAATTGGACCAACCTAAAATTTTGCCGTTTGGAAATGGTTATGTTTTTTCCTTTTTATTCCAACAAAGATACTAGATCAACTTTCTGTATATAAATGCATTTCAATTTGAAAGCTGATGCAGACGACATAGTAAATGGTAACATTTTCAGAAAAAGAGGTTATTGTACAATTTTGAGCCGAAAATATTGAGAAACAAGAGGACCATGATGGTCCTATATCGCTCACCTGAACCAAAATGATATGAGCAACACTTTTGTTCAATTCAATTGATATTTATTACTTTAAGACTGAAAAAGAACTTATGATTAATAAGGTTGTGAAAATCTAACTCATCCGTGATCTAAATTATGGTGCCAAACATTGTATCCAAGTTTTGTCTTGATTGATAAATAATTGTAGATTCTAGAGTATAAACAAGGTCGAAAACAGACAAAAACAGCAATCTTATCAAATTCAAGGGCACATAACACTCGACTTTCTGATCAGATAAGACTGAAAATCAAACTAATCCCAGATCTTATGGTCCCTAATATTGTGTCCAAGTTTTGTCTAGATTGATCCATAATTGTAGATTCCAGAGTGTAAACAAGGTTGAAAACAGCAATTTTGTCAAATTCAAGGGCACATAACTCTCGACATTCTCATCAGATCAGACTGAAACTGAAAATCAAACTTATTCGAGATCTTATAGTCTCCAACATTGTGTCCAAGATTTGTCTTGATTGGTCAATAATTGTAGATTCTAGTGTGTACACTAAGTTGAAAACAGTAAAAGACGGCAATTTTGTCAAATTCAAGGGCACATAACTCTTGACTTTCTGATCAGATCAGACTGAAAATCAACCTAATCCCAGATCTTATGGTCCAAAACATTGTGTCCAAGTTTTGTCTTGATTGATTAATAATTGTAAATTCAAGAGTGTAAACAAGGTTGAAAACAGCCGAAAATGGCAATTTTGTCAAATTCAAGGGCAAGTAACTCTTGACTTTCTGGTCAGATCAGACTGAAAATCTAACTAATCCGAGATCTTATGATCCAAAACATTGTGTCCAAGTTTTGTCTTGATTAATTAATAATTGTAGATTCTAGAGTGAAACAAGGTTAAAAACAGCCGAAAATGGCAATTTTGTCAAATTCAAGGGCAATTAACTCTTGACTTTCTGATCAGATCAGACTGAAAATCAACTCATCTGAGATCTTATAGTTCCCAACATTGTGTCCAAGTTTTGTCTTGATTGATTAACCCTTTCTCAAACGACAAAAGTTAAAGGTGATCCACTTTAAAAACTGCCACAAATGACAGAATGGATGTTTATAAAGATATGATTTGTGTATAATATGGCACAGAAAACATTGAGACAAAATGCGAAACAGCTGGTTATCAGCAGTTTCTTCTTTTGTTTCAATGTTTTCCCAAGCCTATTCTATTAGGGACGTCAAAACCAGGTCTTGTTTGGGAAAGGATTAATAATTGTAGATTCTAGAGCACCCAGTATTTTGACCCATTACAACACAGTGACGCCTACTGACGCTCTATAACACAATGGGTTTGGAAAACATTGTGGAAAATGAAGAAATTGCTTGTGACAAGCAATTTCTTCATTTCCCACAATGTTTTCTATTCAAAAAGACCAACAAACTTTAGATTTCATTCACTTGAAATTGTTGTCTGCAACATCTTTGAATTTGGACCAGTCTAAAATTGTGTTGTTTGGTAATGGGTTAAGTGTCTCAAAAGCCATCAATTCTGATGAAAAGTGTAATGTAGTATAGAGTACACAGGTTTTGTAAAGTGGCACTAAAGGTAGAGACTGAGAGTGTAAATCTATTTATATCCTCTACCAAACAAGGTAAGTCTACTTATACTAAAGGAAAGTAGTGTCAAGTGTTACTTCCCTTAGATAAACACTAGCTTGAAAACAGCCAAAAGTGACAATTTTGCCCAATTCAAGGGCACATATCTCTCATGTTTCTGGTCAGATCAGACTGAAAATTGCCCTCATCCAAGATCTTATGGTCTCCAACATTATGTCCAAGTTTTGTCTTGATTGATCAATAATTGTAGATGCCAGAGTGTAAACAAACTTAAAAACAGCATTTTTTGACATTCAAGGGCAGATAACTCCGCACTTTCTGGTCCGATCAGGCCCATAATCGAACTTGTCCGAGAACTTATGATGCTACTTGTTTTGGCCAAGTTTGATCAAGATTGCCTAACTTTTGTGGATGCTAGAGAGTAAACACCCCAAATGTTGACGGATGGACGGACGGACGGACGGACGGACGGACGACGGACAAAAAGTGACCACAATAACTCACCTCGAGCACTTCGTGCTCAGGTGAGCTAAAAAAGAAGGAAATGATTATCAATATTTCTTCTAAATTCTCAATATTTCTCATAATCTCTGTTAGTGATAGCGTCAAATCGAGGTAAAGATCTAGTTTTAGAACGGGTTAAATCTAATGTAAGACGTCGCTTCAAAATGCGGTTTATGCACGGAATGACGTAAGTTCCACGTTCAAAATTTAAAAAATGCAGGATTTTCATATATCAACGCATAAACGCCGATTTCAACAGATATGGTCATATCGCAGCGACTGGAGCACCTAACCATAGTTTCTGGTATTTCTCACACCAGTACCACCACAATATCCAAACAGAGCCTCCAGCTGCTCTCTCACTCATATTATTCACATCAAATGGAGATAGACAATTAACTTATGTCAGAATGGATACTGGCCGAGCCGGGGTTCGATCTCGCGACCTCTGGATTGACAGACTCCCGACGACATTGCCGACTGAGCTCTCGGGGCTCGGCTTTTAAGCTGCAAGAGTTGGGCAGGACACACATTTATTAACAGGAAGACAGACAAACACAATACAGTCGACACTCGTGTTGAAGTCGGAGGGGCCGTCAAAATACCTCGACATATCCGGAGTTCGACTAATTCGATTTTGTTCAGCTTCGATAAAGTTGATATTTGACTGTTTTTGAAACTAGTAAAGTACTATTATTATTGAAATATAGATCTAGTAGGAAAAGGAAAGAAATTGCTCGCTCCTACTATATTTCAATAGATTTATCTATATTCAGTTCGAAATTATTTTGTTTGAAAAATTATGTCCATTGATGAGGACGGGACCAGATTTGAACTTCGACTTAAGCGAATTTTCGACTTATCCGATGTCGACATAACGAGTGTCGACTGTACAACATTTTGGGGACCTATGTGAGTTGACACGAAATCACAATTTTCAATTTTGATTCATTTATTTGAAATAAACTGTAACAAATTTGTAAACCAACATGTATATTTCTTATAAGCCTGTACATAAGTTAATCCTCTCCAAAACAAGACCTGGTTTTGAATTCCTTTGTAAAAATAGTTTGGTAAAACATTGAGAGAATAGAAGAAATTGCTGAAAACCAACATTTTTCCTTTCCCCTCAATACTTTCAAAGATAAAGATTCTTATAAAGACATTTTCTATGCCTGACAACTATTTTGTCATTTGCAACACTTTGGTAACTTTGCAAATTCAACTTCTCTAAAAGTTAAGACTTTAGGAAGGGATTGAACACAAAAACTTTCAAAAAAGCAATATTTTTTAGCACATAATTAACATAATAGCACTTTGTTACATATGAAAACTTTCATTTAATAATTCCTGGTGATAATGTCACTTTGATCTTTTTTTCCTTTTGAAAATCTTGAGAGAAAAGAAGAAAGTGCATATAACCAGTAACTCCCTCAAGGTTTTGCGTGCTAAAGCACACACATTTCAAATTTTTGGTAACATTAATCTTTAGGTTTTCATCACTTTTGACATTGGACTAGTCCAATCTTGTGTTCCATGGGAAAGAGTTAAGTAGTTAACCCTTCCATGACAAAAACAAGGTTTTGACGTCCGTACTGAAAAAGGCTTGTGAGAACATTGAGGCAAAAGAAGAAAATGCTAATAATCAGCATTTTCTCCTTTTGCCTCAATATCTTCTGAGCTACAACTTGCACATTTTCTTCATTTATTATCAAATTTTGTTGTCCGCATCTTTTTTTTGAATTCATATCGATCAAACTTTGTTGTTTTTGAAAGTGTTTTAAATATATCACAAATCTTCATTTGATACATCACTTTATTGACATTATATTAGCAATTGGTTAGCATAGCTTATCAGAGCCACAGGTAAGAGGGGGTTGCTTTTCAAAATGCAGTATTTCTTTTATTGTGCATTAGACCCTATTCAAATGAGAACCAACAATATAATAGGTTTTGTAATTGAAACAAAAAGAAACTAGAAATCTATCACTGAAGGTGATAAAAATACCCCACCACCCCTTTATAGTTCGAGCAAGTGTTTTTGTTGAATCAGGTGCCATGACTCATAAATTGTTAATTGGATTTTCTTGAAATTTGTGTCTTGCAAGTCTACCATTCATAATGTACACTTGTGCCAAGTATGAAGCTAATTGGACAGTAGCTGTAGGAGTTGTCAGGACAAGCATTTCAGGGGCTATAACTCAAAAAGTATCGGTCCGATTTTTGTGAAATTGGAGTCTTGCACATTAACAGGTCCTATTGCATACTTGTGCCAAGTATGAAACAAATTGTAACTGTAGGAGGAGTTGTCCGGACAAGCTTTTTTCTTTATCAAATCAGGGGCCATAACACCGAATGTATCGGTCCGATTTTCAATAAATTTGTGTCTTGCACATGTACAGGTCCTAATGCACACTTGTGCCAAGTATGAAGCAAATCAGACAGTAACTGTAGGAAGAGTTGTCCTGACAAGCATTTTTTCATTAAATCAGGGGCAATAACTCTGTAATTATAAGTCCATTTTTCGCAAAATGTGTGTCTTGCCCATCTACAGGTCCATATGCACACTTGTGCCATGTATGAAGCAAATTGGACATTAAATATGGAAGGAGTTGTCCGGACATATTTTTTTTGTCAAATCAGGGGCCATAACGCAGAAAGTATCAATCTGATTTTTCATAAAATTTTAGTCTTGCACATCTTATGGCACACTTGTGCTAAGTATGAAGCAAATCGGACAATAACAGTTGTAGGAGGAGTTGTCAGGACAAGCATTTTTGCCATCAAATCAGGGGCCATAATTCAGAAAGTATCAATATGATTTTCATGAAATTTGCGCCTTGCACATATACAGGTCACAATGAACACTTGTGCCAAATATGAAATAAATCGGTCACTAAGTGTAGGAGGAGTTGTCTGGACAAAGTTTTGGAGACAGACCAATCAACTATCCAACCAACCAACCAGTGGACCGACAGGTTGATTCCAGTATACCCCCTCCAAACTTTGTTTGCGGATGTATAATGAGAATACCCTCACTCCCTTAACCCTTTCCAAAACAAGACCTGGTTTTGACGTCCATAATAAGAAAGGCTTTGGAAAACATTGAAACAAAAGAAGAAATTGCTGATAACCAGCAGTTTCTCCTTTATTCTCAATATTTTCTATGCCATATTTTACACAAATTCTAACTTTAAGAACTTCCATTTTGTCATTTGTGGCAGTTTTTAAAGTGGATCACCCTAAAATTTTATTTTGCCATTTGGAAAGGGTCAATATAATTATCTGTAGCTCTAACTTAGTGATGTAAATCCTCTACATAAGACAACTATAGGTTTTGGAGCTTCCTACAGAAGCAGAGGTTTGTAAACTTAGACTAAATAGGAAATTGCAGCATAAGTCTTGCTATTCTATAAAAGTTTTTATATCATTAGAAATGAGCCAGGATCTGGAAAAAGGCCCCTTAAGGCATTTGAGCCCAACATGGTTCCAGATCAGCCTGCGTATACACATAGTCTGACCAGGAACCATGTTGTTCTCCAATAGCTTCCTCATGGTCTGTAGTAACCATTCCAGAGTAGAATGGATGGCGACTAGACTGCATCTAGGCACAGCCTGATCTTGAAACTGTTCTGCCTCAAATGCTTTAAGGGACGTTTTTCCAAATCCTGGCTCAAATATTTTTTTTATTATAGGTATTGTTTGTTTACATTATTATGAAAATTTTTACAAACTATTATGTAATATGTAATAAACACAATATTGAAAACCAAACAACTGGAATTTTGTATACAATGGTTCAAATCTTGCAGGTGTCTTTCTACCGCAAAACTCCAATCACAGAATGCAAAATTTTATAGAGAATTAAGAACCCCATTTTCACTTTTACATGGGTGAAATTTGGTTTGGTTTATAGGGGTTTTTCGCCCTTTTCAACTGCTTTGGTCATATCGCGGTGGCGGGTGAAATTTGTAAACATGTGCCATATTATTGATACAACACTATAGGATATATTTTATCTCTCACAAAACCTAACAAGCAAATTGGTTGAATTGATATCCCCCGCCGAACATATTTTCATCGTCAATGGGGTAGCGCGGAAACGAATATCACTCTGTATGTATATGGCTTAAACAGAACAAAAATCACTCTGTATGTATATGGCTTCAACAGTCAGGGGCAGTAACTCTGAATTCAATAATTGAACCGGGTAACCCCGATATATATGCATGTCCTCTTTGTAGTGAAGCTGTGCACAAAGTTTCATTGAAATCCGGTCTATAGTTTTCAAGAAATAGCGAGGAAACAAATATCACTCTGTATGTATATGGCTTCAACAGTCAGGTGCAGTAACTCTAAATTGGATGGTCGAACCGTGTAACCCAGACGATATGTGTATGTCCTCTTTGTAGTGGAGCTGTGCGCAAAGTTTCATTGAAATCCGGTCTAAAGTTTTCAAGATATAGCGTGGAAACGTATCTCGGATGGACGGACGGAAGTACGGACGGACAACGCAACAAGAGGACCATGATGGTCCTATATCGCTCACCTGAACCAAAATGATATGAGCAACACTTTTGTTCAATTCAGTTAATATTTATTACTTTAAGACTGAAAAAGAACTTATGGTCAATAAGGTTGTGAAAATCTAACTCATTTGAGAAAATTGTAGATTCTAGAGTATAAACAAGGTCGAAAACAGCCGAAAACAGCAATTCGGTCAAATTCAAGGGCACATAACCCTCACCTTTCTAATCAGATCAGACTGAAAATCAAACTCATGTGAGATCTTATGGTCCCCAACATTGTGTCCAAGTTTTGTATAGATTGATCAATAATTGTAGATTCTAGAATGTAAACAAGGTCGAAACCAGCCGAAAATGGCAATTTTGTCAAATTCAAGGGCACATAACTCTCGACATTCTCATCAGATCAGACTGAAAATCAAACTCTTCCAAGATCATATGGTCCCCGACATTGTGTCCAAGTCTAAATTGATAAATAATTGTAGATTCTAGAGTATAAAAAAGGTCGAAAACAGCCAAAAACAGCAATTTTATCAAATTCAAGGGCACATAACTCTTGACTTTCTAATCAGATCAAACTGAAAATCAAACTTATCCGAGATCTTATGGTCTCCAACATTGTGTCCAAGATTTGTCTTGATTGGTCAATAATTGTAGATTCTAGTGTGTAAACAAAGTCGAAAAAAGTAAAAAATGGCAATTTTGTCAAATTCAAGGGCACATAACTCTTGACTTTCTGATCAGATCAGACTGAAAATCAGACTAATCCCAGATCTTATGGTCCAAAATATTGTGTCCAAGTTTTGTCTTGATTGATTAATAATTGTAGATTCAAGAGTGTAAACAAGGTTGAAAACAGCCGAAAATGGCAATTTTGTCAATTCAAGGGCAAGTAACTCTTGACTTTCTGGTCAGATCAGACTGAAAATCAAGCTCATCTGAGATCTTATGATCCAAAACATTGTGTTCAAGTTTTGTCTTGATTGATTAATAATTGTAGATTCTAGAGTGTAAACAAGGTTGAAAACAGCCAAAAATGGCAATTTTGTCAAATTCAAGGGCACGTAACTCTTGACTTTCAGATCAGATCAGACTGAAAATCAAGCTCATCTGAGATCTTATAGTCCCCGACATTGTGTCCAAGTTTTGTCTTGATGGATTAAAAATTGTAGATTCTAGAGTGTAAATCTATATCTCAATATATAGTTACAGTATACATGCCTCTATGGATCTGTTTCCGCTCTGCTACCATTTGTCAACGCTTAAAATCGACACTAACGCTGTATTTTTTAATATCTTAGACTCTTTTTATTTTGACAATCTTTCATCATTTTCAACCTCCCAGAGAGAAAGCTCTATCAAACCAGACAACTCTACTTATACTATAGTAGTTAGTATCTAAGGGAAGTAACTCTTGACACTACTTTTCTTTATCAAAAAAGTAGTGTCAATAGTTACTTCCGTTAGATTAACACAAGGTGCAAAAAAAAACCAGCCAAAAATGGCAATTTTGTCGAATTCAAGGGCACATAACTCTTGTCTTTCTGGTCAGATCAGACTGAAAATCGACCTCATCCGAGATCTTATGGTCTGCAGGCTGCAACATTATGTCCACGTTTTGTCTTGATTGATTGATAATTGTAGGTGCTAGAGTGTAAAAAAAGTTACAAACAGCATTTTTTGACATTCAAGGGCAGATAACACCGCACATAATGGTCCGATCAGACCCATAATCGAACTTGTCCGAGAACTTATGATTCTACTTGTTTTTGCCAAGTTTTATCAAGATTGCCTATAGAGGAAAATAATTGACCCGGCAGAGTGACCTTAACTGTACTCAAAAGTGGAAAAGTCTACTGTCCAGTTTAGATGGGAATGGTCCGTCGTTAATTTACTTAAAAGCGTGCACTGTATCCGTTATGCAACATTGTGCTGCCATATGAAAATAAGATTTTATCTAATCTAGTCAAATAAAAATGTTAAGCTACCGTGTTCCGTTTGGACCGTATTTTTAGTAAAGATAATCATTAAAATAGGCACAATCCCCAAAAATGAAAATATTCCAATACAGTTCACATCTTGGTCACAGATGGCACAGGCTGGCCGGCATTTTTGGCATCGGCATTTTTGCATATTCAGTTAACCAATTACCATTTTAAGATGACACGACAAATGTATGCTCGTGCAAATACTGTTAAGTCGTTGAATAATATGATTATTAGCTGTAAATAGCGAAGCATGCGAAGTGTTCGGCAAATCACTAGGGATTCCGGCATACCTATCATCCCTGGACGATAAGTCTGTTGACCTTTCCGCTTGGTCTGCTCTGCCGGGTCAAATCTCGCCGTCAATAACTTTTGTGGATGCTAGAGAGTAAACACCCCAAATGTTGATGGAGGGACGTACGGACGGACGCCGGACAAAAAGTGACCACAATAACTCACCTCGAGCACTTCGTGCTCAGGTGAGCTAAAAACAATATCTCCGTCGATGATTTCATCGGCAGGGGATAATTAATTTGAATGAGAGTAAAACATTGTTCTTAGAAAAGTATAGGCCTACATAACATCATAATAATACTTAACTCCTTTAAATCCTTTATAAAAAGACAAAATCTTAAATTGGTCCAAATTCAAAAGTGTTGCAAAAAATTGATATTGAAAATCCAAAATCTGTAGTAAAGAGAGAGAAAAAGAAAATATCCACATATAAAGAGCAAAATGTACAAGTTTAGAGCAAATGTGAGTATATATGTGACCTGTCACGCTAAAAGGGACCCTCTGGGAAGGGTGAAAAAGATTGACCCTAGTCAGTCTGCACAGATTTTGCAGACTGACTAGGGTCAATACTTTTCACTATAATCTATACTCCTCACAAAAAGGTAAGCAACAAAGATGCTTTTCTTTCTCAAATGTGCTTTATCACATCTAATGATCTATGTTTTATACAATACAAAGTTGGGGTCTTATTACACAAATTACGTTAAATGATTGGGAAAATCATCAAACAATAACAAAGTTACAGATCCTCGAAAACCGTCCCGACGAAACAATGGTGCAAAATGTCACTCGCCAGCAGTTCGGAATGTGTAAAAAGTTGTTTTCCGGCCACTTCAGGCCATGATCGAGCATCAAGTACCTGGTATGACCCCTACGATGTTCAACACACGTCCGAACACACCTTGGCACCAAGCAGATTTGTCTGTCTAATGTCCGTTGTGGATTGATCCTCCATTCTGTCGGCAAGACCTGTTGCAGTTCATCCAGAGTATGTGGCCGAACATGCTGACCATAGACACGCCCTCAAAGAATGTCCTATGCATGTTCTATCGAATTAAGGTCTAGAGACGTAGCAGACCGGTCTATATGTCTGATGTTGTTGGTCCACACAACTTCAGTCACAATTCCAGACCGATAGGGACGGGCATTACCATCCATTAACATAACAGTTGGATCTGTTTACTGTGCCAGAAGGATGATAACAGGCGTGATGATCTCGTAAATACACCTTACACCAGTCATTGAACCTCGTCTGATGACAACCAGCTCTGTTCTGTGGCAAACACTGATACCTCTCCAGACCATCAAACTTCCACGTTCATATTGGTCGTGTTCAGCGATGTTACAGTCGGCAAACTGTTCATTACCGTTTCTCCACACACGTGTCATGCCATCATTAGAATCGAGGCAGAATCTTGACGAGTCAGTTAAGAGTTTGTGACGTCAACGAGTGACCCTCAGTTTTGATGTTGATGTTCCAATATTAATCTTTGCCTTCGATGTTTTTGGGGAAGTTTGATCCGTTGAAGTGGTATCCTGGACCTTAGACCTTCTGTGTTAAACATGTTCCTCACGGTTTGGATGGAAATTCAGTTTCCTGACACACTCTGAAGGTCATTTTCCAGCGATCTGGCCGTTGTAAGTCAGTTCCTACGGACTAAGGTTGCAACATATCGGTCTTCACAAGGTGTTGTTACTCTTAGACGACCTGGATGTGGTCTCTCTGACATCTGTCCAGTTTGTTTGTATCGGGTTATTGCTCTTCGGTCAATACTGCGATGAAATTTAAAGTGAATGGCAGCAGCAGTCTTGGTTGCCCCACCCTGTAGCATTCCAACAATTTGAGCCACTTCAATTGGAGGCAAGTGACATATTGGCATGATTCAAATGTTGATGACATCAAAGTTGTCAAATTGACGCGTTTTAAGCACATACGGAGCTAATGGCAAGTTTGAAATCCGTATATGCGACACATTTTGCATGCATGTTTTGGGGGTGAGTGTGTTCTAATCACGTGATAGCTGTTTTTGGAGACGATAATATTCAGTATTCTTTTAAGTGTGTTTAAGCATACATATGGCTGTCCGAAAAACAAATCTGTGCAAAAATTTCCGCGTGTATAAAAAGAATATTGAGAGAATTACTTTTGTTGCTTAACTTTTTGTGAGGAGTATAATTTCGTGGACCTAGATTGTTATTCCTACCTACTAGATCTATATGTTCATTTTTTTAAATGTGACGTCTGGTTGACCTCTACTTAGCCTGATCCATGTCTAAAGAATTTGTGTTACCCTTTCCCAAACAAGACTTGGTTTTGACGTCCCTGTTAGAAAAGGTTTGGGAAAACATTGAAACAAAAGAAGAAACTGCTGATAACCAGCAGTTTCTCCTTTTGTCTCAATATTTTCTATGACATATTTTACACAAATTTTATCTTTGATAACTTCAATTTTGTCATTTGTGGCAGTTTTTGAAGTGGATCATGCTAAAATTTTGCAGTTTGGGAATGGGGTAATTAAAGGACTTCCCACAAGGTCCCTTTTAGCATGACAGGTCACATATTTAAAGTTTTTAAGGGTAAGCTTTACACATTGATGACACATCCGGGTTTGACTGCTGTAAATTACTCATAAATAGGTGGACCTCCCCCATGCACAAATCATAGTCTTCTTGTGTGAAGGTCATTCCAGGAGGACAAAAGTTCCCGTCGTACGTCTTGAGATATTCTACCGATGTTCGCCACACACATAAAGCCAACAGGGAAGGTTTGAAGCGGCTAAACTCGTACGCTTGTAGTGACAGTTCCAAAACGCATCGCCCTACAGCACGAGCCATCCTGTATAGACATAGATTTGTATAGTGCTCTCAGATTAACCCAGGACATCTGCATATTTAATGATCCCAATTCGACAATGTTTTCTTAATGTGCTCAACTATCAGACTTAATCCACGAAAACAAAGTTGTCCCAAATTAATATTGGTGCAATATACATAAAACACAGAGCCACAGATAAGAGGGAGTGATGTCTTTTAATTCTATGGTCATATTTCAGAGGCTGGAGCACCTAACCATGGATTCCTGTTGTTTCTCATACCAGTACAACTACAATATCCTTAACGAAATGTAAAAGAAGAAATTGCTGTTGATCAGCAGTTTCTCCTTTTCCCTCATATTGTCTGTGTTGTAACATAAACAATAATTAAACATTTTCTACTCTTGTAATCATCAGAGTAGCTTTCAAATTGGAGCACCCCAAAAATCTTGTTATTTGGGAAAGGGTTAAGGCAGTAGATTTACAATTAAGTTGTTTGGTTGCACAGAAAGACAGTATAAAGATTTCCACTTTGAAATTTATTTCCAGAATGTCCCTCAATATTTTCTATGCTATTTTGAGCGGTAACTCCATCCTTATTTAGATCCATTTAGTCATATGTAGCACCTTTCAAATAGAGACAGTCTGAAATTTCATCTTTTGGTTAACCCTTTCCCGAAGGACAAAATTTTAGGGTGATCCACTTCAAAAACTGTCACAAATGACAAAATGGATGTTATTAAAGAGAGGATTTCTGTACAATATAGCACAGAAAATATTGAGGCAAAAGGAGAAACTGCTGGTTATCAGCAATTTCTTCTTTTGTTTCAATGTTTTCCCAAGCCCTTTCTATTAGGGACATCAAAACCAGGTCTTGTTTGAGAAAGGGTTAACTCTTTCCCAAACACCACACATTCGGGATGGTCCCATTTGAAAACAGCTAAAGACAATATTATAGACTTTGATAAAGATTTAGTTGCGTAAAACATAGAACAGAAAATATTGAGGCAAAAGGAGAAAATGCTGATCATTAGCATTTTCTTTTTTTTTTGCCTCAATGTTTTCTCAAGTTTTCATATTATAGACGCCAAAACCAAGCCATGTTTAGGAAAGTCTTAGCCCATTACCAAACAACAAAGATGTTTCAAACTGAAATATCAAGTGCATAGAATTTTACAATTTTTGTGAAAACATTGGGGGAAATGAAGAAATTGCTTTTGACAAGCAATTTCTTCATTTCGCACAATGTTTTCCAAAGTGTTTATCTTCTTAGGCATCAAAAGGCATAAATGTGTGAAAATGGTTTAATATAATTATTGTCATCATCAGCAGCATTAACAAGAGCTGTCTGAAGACAGCGCGCTCGACTTTCTAAGTGCTTAGTATAAAGGGGCATAACTCCAAATATAGTGGAGCCAGGGTCATGGGCCCTGGTAGTAAGGTAGAGGGTGTGATGGTGAATAAGTATTCCAAGTTTGGATTGAATCTCTTTGATAGTATGGAAGTTATTGATGTTTGAAAAACTTTAACCTTGGTTGCAACGCCGACGCCAACGCCGACTCCAACTCCAACGCCCATGTGACAGTATAAGCTCTCATTTTCTTCGAAAAGTCAAGCTAAAAATTGGAAGTCTAAATTTTTGCCATTTTGAAAAGGTTATCTGTACATAGCTTTGGTAGAATCTAGGTACACTTACTTTAATCTATACACCAGCTCGCTGTCGCCGTCAGCGCCTGATAAACCGTAGGAAGCAAAATATTCCAAGAACTGTTGTGTTGTCGGTGCCATGAGGTCAAAACTGACGGCAAGAAGAACAATCGTCTCTAATTTTTTAACCTGTTGACGACTGAACTGATCGCTGCATTTCTCTAATAGTTGATTTATCTCGGGTGGCGTAACTTCATTCTATAGAAATATAATGGACCTCTATTAACCCTTTCCTAAACAAGACCTGGTTTTGACGTCCCTGATAGAAAACATTGGGAAAACATTGAGAACTAGTATTTTTTACTTTTGCCTAAATATTTTATCTGCTATATCATATACAAATGCTGCGTTTACAAATATCAATTTGTCTTCTGCAGCATCTTTCAGAATGGACCACACTAAATTTTGCAGTTTGGGAAAGGGTTAAAGCATTACCCAATAGTGACACCTTTTGTGCCTGAAGCCCAACAAGATAAAGGCTTTGAAAACATTGTGGAAAATGAAGGAATTGCTTGTGACAAGCAATTTCTTCATTTACCACAATGTTTTCTACCAAAAAGAGACCAAACAATTCTTAAGTCCATTCACATGAAATTGTTGTCTGCTGAACATCTTTGAATTTGGATCAGTCCTTTTTGCCTTCCAGTAATGGGTTAAAGAGCTCCCACACAACAAAATTTCAGGAGTGGAACAGGCTTCAGACAACAAAAAAATTGATATCCAAAGTAGAAAATGTGTAGAAATTATTGAGGGAGAAGGAAACAAATACTATATTCAAGACAGAAATTATCTCAAAATAACAATAGCAATTGACCAAACGCCAATCGACAGATCGCTCCGCCCAACATAGAATTTAATACAAACAATGGACATGTGTTCGTTTATAGGGAACGATTTTATCCAGTTAATCGTGAAGTAAATTCGGACAAACAAAATAGTATTTCGTAGGTGTTGTTATAAAATTTTGTAACTACGGCTTAATTTAAGCCGTAGTTACGAGATTTTATAACAACACCAACAGTTTATCAAAACATACGATAAACCTAGTCTATTGTTAGCACAAAATTCTTTACAATTGGCATGCCGATTGTTTTGATTGTCAGTCGATAAATCGATACAATAACATGTGCAGCGAAGAACAATTGGGGCATGACATTTTTCTGATCGCCCATTGGCTAATCGATGTTTTTGGTTGACAGTCGGCGTTTGGTCAATTACTCTATACATGTTAATATGATCGATAGAGTTATGTGTCTTGTGTACTCCACTTTCCCATAATGAGATATTTAACATTTCATGGTTCTACCTGGTACATTTTTGAGTTAATTGATTGAATGGAGTTTTACATCCCACTCAGCAGCTAAGGTCATATGGAGACTGGACCTCAGTTTAAAGTCTCATCCAAAAGACTGGAGTGGCAATGAATCAAGCCTGTGACCCCTGTGTTACAAGTCCAGTGCGTAACCACAGCACCAAATCCGCCCCGACTTTTAAGCTGGCCCGGTGTCCCAGGGTAACGTGTCCCCTGGGTAACGTGTCCCCGGGGACACGTTACCCAGGGGTAACGTGTCCCCGGGGACATGTTACCCAGGGTAATGACCCTGGGTAACGTGTCCCACCCCCTGGGTAACGTGTCCCCCCCATTGGAATTTTTTTTTTAACATTATTGTGTATTTTTAATGTATATTTTGTTTCATAATTATTTATTCTTTTAAAATAAGTTATTTTAAACATGAAATTTAAATATTTAATTTTTTTTTATTCTTTCACATTTCCAAAGAAGGAAAATATCTAATTGCATTGTAATATTTTATTAAATCACTTTCTCCAAACATTTTTCAACTATTATTATTACTATTATTAATATTTTGTGATAATACCAAAGTAAATTGCGCAGAAATAATGTGAAAAAATTTTAAGAGGAGGGAGGGGGGGGACACGTTACCCCTGGGTAACCTGTCCCCGGGGACATGTTACCCAGGCCTGGGTAACGTGTCCCCCCCCTTTGGTTTTTTTCCTTTTTAATTATAATGTATATTTTAATGCCTATTCAGTTTTATAATTATTGAATCTTTTAAAATAAGCTATTTCTAACAAAAAATAAAAGAACTTAATTTTTTTCATTATTTCACTTTTCAATGAGACGTGGGACAGGCTACCCAGGCCTGGGTAACGTGTCCCCGGGGAGAGGTTACCCATTTTTTCACATTATTTCTGTGCAATTTTAGCTTATTTTAAAAGATTCAATAATTTTAAAACTAAATATGCATTAAAGATATACATAATAATTAAAAAGGGGGGGGGGACATGTTACCCAGGCCTGGGTAACATGTCCCCCCCCCCCCCCTCTTCCTCTTAAAATTTTTTCACATTATTTCTGCGCAATTTCCTTTGGTGTTATCACGAAATATTAATAATGATATAAAAATACACATTATGATTAAAAAGGAAAAAAATCCAAGGGGGGTACACGTTACTCAGGCCTGGGTAGCCTGTCCCACCTCTCATTGAAAAGTGAAAGAATGAAAAAAATTAAATTCTTTTATTTATTGGTAAAAATAGCTTATTCAAAAAGATTTAATGATTATAAAACTAAATAGGTATTAAAAGTATACATTATAATTAAAAAGGAAAAAAATCAAAGGGGGGGACACGTTACCCAGGCCTGGGTAACGTGTCCCCGGGGACAGGTTACCCAGGGGTAACGTGTCCCCCCCCTCTTCCTCTGAAAATTTTTTCACATTATTTCTGCGCAATTTCCTTTGGTGTTATCACAAAATATTAATAATGATATAAAAATACACATTATGATTAAAAAGGAAAAAAATCCAAGGGGGGTACACGTTACTCAGGCCTGGGTAGCCTGTCCCACCTCTCATTGAAAAGTGAAAGAATGAAAAAAATTAAATTCTTTTATTTTTTGTTAAAAATAGCTTATTTTAAAAGATTCAATAGTTAGAAAAATAAATAGGCATTAAAAATACACATTATAATTAAAAAGGAAAAACATCAAAGGGGGGGACACGTTACCCAGGCCTGGGTAACGTGTCCCCGGGGACAGGTTACCCAGGGGTAACGTGTCCCCCCTCCCCCTCTTAAAATTTGTTCACATTATTTCTGCGCAATTTCCTTTGGTGTTATCACGAAATATTAGTAATGATATAAAAATACACATTATGATTAAAAAGGTAAAAAATCCAAGGTGGGTACACGTTACTCAGGCCTAGGTAGCCTGTCCCACCTCTCATTGAAAAGTGAAATAATGAAAAAAATTAAGTTCTTTTATTTTTTGTTAGAAATAGCTTATTTTAAAAGATTCAATAATTATAAAACTAAATAGGCATTAAAATATACATTATAATTAAAAAGGAAAAAAATCAAAGGGGGGACACGTTACCCAGGCCTGGGTAACATGTCCCCGGGGACAGGTTACCCAGGGGTAACGTGTCCCCCCTCTCTCCTCTTAAAATTTTTTCACATTATTTCTGCGCAATTTACTTTGGTATTATCACAAAATATTAATAATGGTAATAATAATAGTTGAAAAATATTTGGAGAAAGTGATTTAATAAAAAATTACAATGCAATTAGATATTTCCCTTCTTTGGAAATGTGAAAGAATAAGAAAAAATTAAATATTTAAATTTCATGTTTAAAATAACTTATTTTAAAAGATTTAATAATTATGAAACAAAATATGCATTGAAAATACACAATAGGATTAAAAAAAAAATTTCCAAGGGGGGGGACATGTTACCCAGGGGGTGGGACACGTTACCCCTGGGTAACGTGTCCCCGGGGACACGTTACCCAGGGGGACACGTTACCCTGTTACACCGGGACGATAGTCTTGGAAGAGCTATAATTGTCATACCCTCAGATGTCGGCGTCGGCATCAGCGTCTGCAAAAACTTTAACCTGGCCAATATCTCATGCCCTGTTGGAGATACAGCCTTGATATTTCACCTGTGGATACCTCTAACCAAGACCTTTTATTTGGGACCATGATCTTTGACCTTGGAGTTAGACCTACTTTGTGACCATTGTTAAAATCTTTAACCTGTCATATATGAGTGGGGAATCGGAGGTACTGTGTATTGAGAAAGAGTGTCTCATAAGCCAAAACAGGCTGGCCCTTTTAGTTTAAAATAGGGGTGACACTATAACGAACAAACCTTTACCTTTTACAGCCTTGATATTTCACACATGGACACCTCCTACCAAGACTGTTCACATTTGACCATGACCTTGGACCTTTTGACCTTGATGTTTGACCTACTTTTGAAAAACTTTCACCTGGCCTATATCTCATGTCCTTTTACACATACAGCCTTGATACTTCACACATGGACACTTCCTACCAAGACTGTTCACATTTGACCATGACCTTGAACCTTGTGACCTTGACCTTAGAGTTTAACCTACTTTTAAAAGACTTCAACCTGGCCTTTGTCTCATGTCCTTTACACATACAGCCTTGATATTTCACATAGGGACACATCCTATCAACACCATTCACATTTTGACTATGACCTTGGACCTTGTGACCTTGGCATTTGACTAGTTTTAAAAAACTTTAACCCGGCCTTTATGCTATGTCCTTTTACACATACTGCCTTGATATTTCACATAGGTACACCTCCTACAAAGACTTTTAAAATTTGACCATGACCTTGAACCTTGTGACCTCGACCTTGGAGTTTGACCTACTTTTAAGAAACTTTACTCTGGCCTCTATCTCACGTCCTTTAACACATACAGCCTTTATATTTTATACAGGGACACCTCCTACCAACACCTTTCACATATGACCTTGTTCATTGTGACATTGACCTTGGACTTGACCTACTTTAAAAAAAATTCAACCTGGCTTATATCTCATGTCATTTGAAACATATACAGTCTTGATGTTTCACACATGGACACCTCCAACCAAGACAATTCACTTTTGACCATGATTTTGTGACCATGACCTCAGAGTTTGCCCTACTTTTGAAAAATTTTAACATGGCCTATATCTCATGTCCTATTACACATACAGCCTTGATATTTCATACATGGACACCTCCTACCAAGACCTTTCACATTTGACCATGACCTTGGACCTCATGACCTTGACTCTGGAGTTTGACCTACTGTTAAAAAAAATTCAACCTGGCCTATATCTCATGTCCTATTACACTTACAGCCTTTATATTTCACACAGGGACACCTTCTACCAAGACCTTTCACATTTGACCACGACATTGGAACTCATGACCTTGACCTTGGAGTTGGACCTTCTTTAATAAAAAACTTTAACCAGGCCTATATTTTATGTACTATTCCAGATACAGCCTTTATATTTCACACAATGATACCTACTGCCAAAGCGTTTGACCTTGTGACCTTGAACTTTGAGTTTGACCGTTATCTTATACACATTGATACCTCCTGCCATGGATTTTCATTTTGGACCATGACCTTTTACCTTGAGCTGCAAAATATCTTTCTTTGGAACAATCTCTCATTAGGGCAAGCTTTATTGTCTGCGGCCAATTCTTGTTGAGTTAAGCTCCAGACAAAAGTGGTCTACAAACGGATGGACCAATCAAAAAGAGCAAAACAATATATGGTAATACCCCAACTTCTTTAAAATGGGGCATAATCATAAACAATTTGACAAGCCATTCTTCTTTTTGATTCATTAATTATGATTATTTTCTTCAACCTCTTTCAAATTTTGTGAGAAGATTTTCTAACATATTGCATGCTGCATTTCATCCAAAACCTTATAAACACAGCTTTAACCCTTTCCAAAACAAGACCCGGTTTTGACGTCCCTAATAGAAAAGGCTTGGGAAAAGATTGAAACAAAAGAAGAAACTGCTGATAACCAGCAGTTTCTCCTTTTGTCTCAATGTTTTCTGAGCTGTGTCATACACAAATCTTATCTTTATCAACATTCATTCTGTCATCTGCAGTAGCTTTCAAATTGGATCACCTTAAACTTTTGTCAATTGGTAAAGGGTTAAACAAGTTTCAGTTACGATGTTTTTGAAGAAAAGTGATGATATTTACCTGTTTACAGCTAACTAGGAGACAAGTTACACCCAACAGCTCGAGACAATCTTGTGAGACTTGTATCACGTTGAAAACCCGGTCTAAAATGTTGACAGCTAGATATAATGTGTCCTGGCAGAGTTTAAAGTCATGATGCACTGTGGTTAACCACTGTATTAGAACACTTCTGACCCCTGGTGGAACCTTAAAATACAATTTGAGAATATAACTCAGGGGTGCGGAATTCACATGCCCGACTTGCCCGACCTGGGTTTTGCGGTGGACAGGCAAGGGCTTTTTTCAAGTGAGCTTGTCCGTGGGCAAGTGCATATCAAGGGGATCAAAATGGGATAAAAACGAAATTTTAATCTTATTTTTGCTCACGATTCATCTGAAAAAATCCATTTCAATCAAATCACATTTTAATCTTAAAAGGTAAACATTTGTTTGAATTGTGTTCATTCAGTTTTATATGTTAACTGAAATATTATTTTCCTGTCTAGATGTTGTTTTTTTCTAGACAAGTAAACTTTGCCTTTGGACAAGTAGAAATTTGAGTTCAACTTGTCCGAGGACAAGTGGAAAAATTCCATATTTCCACACCCCTGAATAACTTTAACCCTTTCTAGAGCAGAACAGTTTTAGTAAAGCCAAATGCAAAAGCCAATGCAGATGACCAAAAAGATGATGATAAATATTGGATTTGTGTATAAAATAGTCAAGAAAATATTAAAGCAAAAACGTCAGTATTTTCTTCTTTTGCCTCATTGTTTTCTCAAGTTTTTTTCTAATAGGGATGTTGAAACCAGAGGCACTTTCTTTAGAGCAAGATCTATTGAGATATCTTGAGACTTCTTAAAATATTTTAGGATAAAGCATTCATTAGAGCAGGATATTTAAGACACTCAAATTTCCTGTACGAAACAAAGAGGCGGATTCCGCTTGGAAAACAGGCGTAAATGAGGCGTAAATGAGGCGTAAATGGCAATTTACGCTTGTAACAGTGGCGGATTTATACTTTACGCCTTAGTCACTGTGTATAGTAGTGACGGAAATTAAAGGCGTAAAATGAAATGGAGGCGAAATTTTATCACAACAGGCGTAATTTAAAACTTTAATTTTTGAGCAGGCGTAATTTTTGGAATTAGCCATTTTAACAAGGCGGAATAGCTGTTTCTTAAAGCGGAAAATAACTTAAACTTTGCAGGGAGGCGGATTTTTTGGACTTAGCAATTTTATAATGACGCGATTCCAATATACTAGCCATTTTCATTTTTGCACTGCATAAGATAAAGGCAAAGAAAATGCTTTTGTTAAGAAGGTCAAACTCCAAATTCAAGGTCACAAGGTCAAGTTCCAAGATTGATGGTCTTGGTAGGAGGTATGCAAGAGTAAAATATCAAGACTCCATCTGTAATAGTGATTAGAATATAGGCCAAGTTAAAGTTCTTGTAAAGTATATGCCTTAAGGTAAAGGTCCTAATGCCAAAGGTCATGATCCCAAATGAAAGGTCTTAACATGTTCTATCCTTATGTGAAATATCAAAGCTCTATATCTTACAGTGTATGACATGTAGGCCAGGTTAAACAGTAGGTCAAACTTCAAGGTCAAGGTCACAAGGTCTTAATTCCTGAATGAAAGTAAATGTCAGGTAGTATCTTTGTGTGAAATATCAAGGCTCTATCTGAACAAGAAGTGTTTGTAAAACATAATATGCCCCCTCAAGGGCCTACCTTTAATGTAGGTCAAAGTTGAGGTCAAGGTCACAAGGTCCAAGGTCATGATCAAATGTACAAGGTCTTGGTAGGAGGTGTCCATGTGTGAAATATCAAGTCTGTATGTGTAAAAGCACATGAAATATAGGCCAGGTTAAAGTTCTTTAAAGTAGGTCAAACACCAAGGTCATGGTCAAATGCAAAAGGTCTTGGTAGGAGGTGTCCATGTGTGAGATATCAAGGCTGTACATGTAAAAGATAGATGCCAGATTAAAGTTTTTAAAAAGTAGGTCAGAGTCCAAAGTTAAGGTCACAAGGTCCAAGGTCATGGTCAAATGTGAACAGTCTTGGTAGGAGGTGTCCATGTGTGCAATATCAAGAATGTATGTGTAAAAGGACATGAGATAGAGGCTGGGTTAAAGTTTTAAAAAAAGTAGGTCAAATGCCAAGGTCAAGGTCACAAGGTCATGGTCAAATGTGAAAGGTGTTGGTGGGAGGTGTCTATGTGAGAAATATTAAGGCTGTATGTGTAAAAGAGCATGATATATCGACCAGGTTAAAAAAAATAAAAGTAGGTCAAACTTCAAGGTCAAGGCCACAAGGTCCAAGGTCATGATTCAAAATAAAAGGTCTTGGCAGGAGGTATCCATGTGTGAAATATCAAGGCTCTATCAATAATAGTGCATGAGATATAGGCCAGGTTAAAGTTTTTTAAAACTAGGTCAAACTCCAAGGTCAAGGTCACTAGGCCAAAGGTCATGGTCCCAAATAAAAGGTATTAGCAGGAAGTATCCATGTGTGAAATATTATGGCTGTATCTCAAATAGTGCCTGAGATATATAGTTCACAAGATACAGAATTAACTTTGTGAAAATAAGGCCTCCCAGTCTATTTTCTCCAAGTCTATGACCATTTCCTACTTCCTGTTTAGAAAATTGGAGGGAATTTTGCTTCTCTGACTTTTTGCACAGTTATGTTTGAGATATGAATTCAAACATTGATATTGATGAATCCAGGACATTAAGGGGCTGGCTAAATGGTAGGACCAAGTGAGGCAACATTGGTGAGTGTTCTTTTGACTAAATTAAACAAATTCAAATGTTCAGTTTCACCATTCCCCACCCACATATTATGTAGTAAATATCTAGGAGGCGTAATTATGAGGCAGATTCCGCCTGTAATTTCTTAAAAATTCCAAGCGGAATCCGCCTCATAATTCTATCTAGTTACGCCTCCTAGCAATTACGCCTGTAAAAGAATCCGCTTCATTTGCATATTCCATCTCTAAAAATTTCGGTTAATTAACATTTTACGCCTCTAAATTACGCTTGGTTTACGCTTGGTTTCCGTCTCATTCTTATATTTCTTTAAACAAGCTTACTAGTGGAAAATGAGACGGATTCCGTCTCATAATTACGTCTCATTTACGCCTCTGTTACGGGCGTAATTTTTCGTACAGGATGGGAGGCGTCATTGTCCTATACTTCCTTCGGAACACCTGAGTTAACACTGTAGAAACAATACATGAGAGAATTGACCAAGTTGTTCCGAAAGCTCCATAACAGGCACCATTGCAATGATCCATACTTCATACAAATGACATCGTCATGATGTCATTTGTATGAAGTATGGAGCGTTTGGAACACCTTAGTCATAATCTAGATCTTAAAACCACTTTATCTGAAACATCTTAAAAAATCTTGCCTCTGGTCTTCTTTGGGAAATGGTTAAAGTGAGACTTGTATTGTCTGTCTATATTATCCACAAATCATGGCTTAACCCATAACTGCACAATGACTCCTTTTGGCTCACTCCTAAGAAAAGGCTTGGTATTTAAAACATTGTGGAAAATGATGAAATTGCTTGTGACAAGCAATTTCTTCATATTCCACAATCCTGAAAGACAAATAAATGTAAAATTTCAATCACTTGCAATTGTCGCCTGCAACTTTCAGGCCCGTAGGAAGCAATTTCATATTGGGGGGGCTAAAGCCCTTGTCCTGAATATTGGGGGGGCTAATTTGAATTTACCCAAAAATTTCAGTGTAAAATTAAGAAAATTCGACATTTTTGGCCAACAGTGGAGGGGGGGGCTTAGCCCCCCCCCAGCCCCCCCTGTTCCTACGGGCCTGACTTTTGGAATTTGGACAAGTCTAATCTTAACCCCTTCACTGCTTTACCCCAAGCATGACTCGGGGTAAAAATTGTCGTCTGGTAATGAGTTAACCTTTTCCCAAACAAGACCTGTTTTTGAAATACTTGGGAAAATATTGAGGCAAAAGAAGAAAATGCTGATAATCAGCATTTTCACCTTTTGCCTCAATATTTTCTGTGTTATTATATACACAAATAAAAACTTTTATCAACATTCATTTATGTCATCTTCAGCAGCTTTTGAATTGTAATATTTTGCTGTTTTGGAAAGGTAAATATAACTAAAATGACCTGGCAGAGCAGCCCATGCTAATCCAATGGGATGCTCTGCCAGGTCAATTATCGCGAAATATACAAATATACAAATACCTCTGGTTGATTTGCTAGACAATCAGACACATGGTATTTCCCTTCTAGACTCAATCTGTGTAAAAATACTTCATCAACATATTCCTCAAACCCTGTATGTTCCTGCATGTTGCAGCAGCATGGCTCTCCATCTATTTGTCCCTTCTTTCGCTCCGTCGATGGCCATTCTAGTACACACTCCAGACATTTTAACTTCAAGTCTTCGAGGGAATCGACAAAACCAGAATCACAGAGTGACGGTATACTTGGTGTTATGTCGGGTGTGAGTTGGTAAGGTTGAGTCTCTGTAATTTCTTCAATCTGAAATACATGTAAGATCTATATCTTTTTAATAAATGAAATTGTTCCTAGGTCTGTCGTCCTTGCTTTCTCCAAACAAGACATGGTTTTGATTTCGAAGCCCTCTGCCGCGGATCCAGGATTTCCGTGAGGGGGGTTCGAATATACAGATAAGGGGGGTTCGTTTCTCTAGTATCACACAATTTTGACTGAATTTCTGCATGAAAATGAAAGATTCGGGCTGCAGAGGGGGGTTCGTTTGAACCCCCCGAACCCCCTCTTGATCCGCTACTTGCCCTGTTAGTAAAGGTGTGGTAAAACAGTAGGATAAAAGAAGATTTTTTTTATCTTCTTCATGTATCAATTACATCACAATAACTTCTGTCTTCTCTTCTGTAGCATCTTTTGAATGGGATAACCCTAAAGTTCCGTTGTTTGGGAAAGAGTTAAAGGGGTACACAAAGGAGCAACTGAATTAGATGAAATTATTCACATCTAAAATTGTCTTTCTTTTAACCCTTTCCCAAACAAGAACTGGTTTTGACGTCCCTTATAGAAAAGGATTGGGAAAATATTGAAACAAAAGAAGAAACTGCTGATAACCAGCAGTTTCTACTTTTGTCTCAACATTTTCTGTGCCAATTTTACACATATCCTATCTTTAATAACACCCAATGCCATTTTGTCATTTTTATCAGTTTTTGAAGTGAATCACCCTAAAATTTTGTTATTTGGAAAAGGGTTAACCATTTGACAAACCATCCTTGGTTTTGACATTGCAATCAAATATAAAAAAAATAATCTTTCTCACCTGAATGGCAGATCCAGGGGGGTGGGGGGTGAAAATATACAAACAGGCGGGGTGGGGGGGGGGGGTTTGGTAGGTTCGTTTTCCAAATATAATATTTAACAATTTTGACTGAACTTCTACATGAAAATGAAATAGTCAGGCTTCAGAGGGGGTCCCCCCCCACACACACAGCCCCTACCCCTGGATCCGTCCCTGATTACTCTATTGTAAAACATTGTAAGAAAAGAAGAAAGTGGTGACAATATCTCAACATATTATTTTCAAAAAGCAAAACCTTTGGCAATGACATTGTCACCTTGGAGAGGTTAACATCCTTTTGATCATTTGGTAAGAAAACATTGTTGGAAATGAAGAAATTAGCCTACATTTAACAACAATTTCTTCACTTTCTACGATGTTTCAGAACCAGTAATTTGTGGGGGTTCAAAAAGAGTGATTGTGTGGGAATGGGTTAAAAGCCCAGGCCTACTAAGTCCAAAATCATTCACACGAAATGTCTGCGGGTTTTTCAACTCAACTCCTCGAGACATCTATCCAAACTCCATCATGCCATTACACTTTCTCCTTTTTCCACACTTACCTCTATGCCGTCGTCGTCGCCCTCCAAGTGAAGATGACTTTTCGCAGAAGATATCACGCTTTCAAAACTTGCCGTCGTGCTGTCAATGAATTCCCCAGGATTCGAAATAATCACACAATTTTCCTCTAAACTTGTCATAATTGCTCGGAAATGGTGGAGACAAGCGCACCAATCTACCCGCGATGTGTCAATCAGTTCTTGTTTACATTGCACGTGGACTCGTCCGTTTATGGGTAGGGCGTGGTGTATTTATGTCAATTACATATACCCCACGTGCATTTTGTGTTGATTTCTGGACTGTCCTGGGACATGTTACCACCGGAATAGTATTTTGAGAGGAATTGGGGAATAATTGAATGTCGTTTTAGGAAGGAAATTGGGAGATAAAATGCGTTTTAAGAAGGCTGTAAATCCCGTGTATACAATGGACATCGCTCCATAATACATGTGTCGGCCCGAGAAAAGTGTTCACTGCGTGTTTTCTTGTTTAACTGGGATAGATGGAACGCTATCGAAACTTTTGAGTTTAAAAGTCACAACTAAACTTTTGAGTTGAAAAGTCACAAGGCAACGATTCCTTTCTCATATTTTCTATAGAAAAACACAGGTCTGCTTCCTTCTCGTCGTTTGGGACGGGGAGTCCTAATGAGAGGGGGGGGGGGGGGGGGGGGGCGACATGTAAGGAGGTGTGAGGGCAAAGGAACCATTTCATTTGGTTTATCTGTTTTCGTGAATTTTAATTTGAAGTCATTTGTAAACGACCAAATTGTTGTTGCTAAAGCTTTGATTTGTGTAAAATATAGATCTAGCACTGAAAATATTGAGGAAAATGGAGAAAATGTTGATTAGGCTAGACTATAAGAATTTATTATCTTCTTTTGCCTCAATATTTTTCCAAGCCTTCTTTATCGTGGACGCCAACACTGTGTCTTGTTTCGGAGAGGATAAATTATTGTAAGAAAGAAGAAAAAAACACTCTTTGGATAGGCTATCCCGTGAAGCTCTGACAAGCAATTTCTTCATTTCCCACAATGTTTTCTATCACAAAAGTTGAAAATATGTAAGATATCTCCACCCGAAATTATCGTCAGCACAATCTGTCAATTATGACTAGCCTAAGATTTTGTCATTTGGCAATGGGTTAAAGCGACAGTCAACTTCTTGAATCATGTGACTGATAGGCCTAACAATAATGCTGTCAGAATTTATTGCTGTAGCTCTTCCAGAAAAGGTCTTCGGGTCCTTACCCTCTCGAATTTGTGGTTAAAAGGGGGATATGAAAGAGGCAAGTTCCCATTTCATTTTTTCAAAGTAGGCCCTATCATGTCTCAACAAGTGATGCCAAGATACGTATATTGTCGTTGTAAATGCAAAACCTCGTATCTCGTTTTTGGTCAGACACCACCACCTCCGGACAAAAGCATTTTTCCGCTTTTTCTGTAGTCGAAGTAAACATCTTGTCCCGTCATCATCAATGGGTATCAAAAATGATAAACGAAATTGATTCAAAACAGTAAATAGCCATTGAAATATAGCAGGAAAGGGGAAATACATTTCTCGTTTCGAACAATTTCTTTCCTTTTTCTAATCCCTCCCAGTCTTGAACATGGGCTACGTACAATGAGGAATAGTCCGATAGATATCCACTTACACCTTGCAGTGGAGTATAAAGTTTTTTTCTTTGCTGATTCTTGATGTAGACATCCTACTGTTAAAGATTCCGACGGGTGCCATCGTGTCACCCTTTAGCATTTTGAGAAATTCAAGATGGCCGCCAAGATGGCGGAAATTACCTAAATAATCAATGTAAGGGTTATAAATTCCTATGAAAACTGATAATTTTTCAGGTAAAATATCTTTAATACACTTACTGGTGCTCTTAGAATGTAGAACAATAAAGATAAGTCATATTTCTACCATTTCAGTTGACACGTTTGTGTAACTTACGTTATATTATGGGGTAATTGCTTCATTTATTCACTTATCCACTATTATTTGGAAATATACTGAACCTCAGAAATAACGCACCACTTATATTTTTCACTTTAACTTTTTTATTAACATACTTTTACAGACTGTAAAACCACAACCCGAACTGCTATCAGTTTATTTTTTTCTGGTCAAAAATTGTTTCGCTGCCTCAAAGTAATCAAGCGTGACGAACGCGCAAACGAGAATACCCTCTACAGTGAAAGTCACAAATTCAGTATTGTGTGAGACCACTTTGCAGAGCAATGCAGTCTGTGCTTCGTCGACGCATGGAACTGGTCTTATTTTGGACTCTGCCTTTTAGAATGACTACTATCCCTGTATCACTTTTCACTTTAACCCGTGTACTTGTTTGAGCTGGTGTTGGGACGTTTGGCGCACCCCTTCCCGGGCAGTCTAGCAGTGCACCAGTTTGTTTGAAACGTTCTCTAAGCCGGTGTAACGTAGTAAAGTGACCCCCATAGAATACTGATCCCCCGGTCACTATTTTATATAGAATAATGACCCCCCGGTCATAATATTATGACCGGGGGGTCATAGTATTATGACCTCCCCACACGTAGAAAAGTGACCCCTCACGTAGAATTGTGACCCCCATAAAATATCGACCCCCTTCCCCACATATACACCAAAATCTTACTCTTATATTAACCAAACTATGGTACACGTACAACATAATCATCTCCATCGATAGGCATCGGAGATGCTATAATGGCACTCGTCCGTGCATGCGTCTGTCCGTACATACAGAATGTTTTGACCGCAACTTTTCATTCATTATTTGGCGAACCCGATTCAAACTGGCTGGTTAGACGCTTCCATCGCATCTGAATTGATTTGATTTATTGGAGTTTAACATTGTTTTCAACTGCTATGGCAATTTTGCGGCGGCTGGAGCACCTATTATGGATCCTGGTATTTCTCGCACCCGTACCAGCAAAAATACAAACAGAGCCTCTGGCTGCTCTCTCTCATAGATGATTCACATCCACTGTTCATTGGTGAGAGGCAACTGACTTTTGTCAAATATAAGAGTGGATACATGCCGAGCCAGGTTCAAACTCACGACCCCTTGATTGGCAGATCCCCAAGTTAACAACTAAGCTATCCGGTCTCGGAGCATCTTCTGTATTGGTTCGTTATCGCATGTACAGAAGGTCTACATAATGTTCATGAATTACGAACTACTACCGATGTATTTGTTGCGGAAAGGACAAATAATTTTAAAAGGTTTCTGACCGAAAATCACTTGTCCCTCACCGCTGTGATTTCGAAGCATACCACACTTATGTCTGTGTGTCTGCCGAACGAACTTTCCTACCTGGCGGTTGCATATTAGAGTGATTATGTTAACATTTAGTCGCTTTAAATAGAGATAGTTATCTAGGCTTCTCAATCTGATTAAAATCCCGTGTTGACTTGACAGTAAATCAGTGCCAGTAGACCTAAAGTGTCATCTTAGACTGTGACCTTTTTTCTGGCCAATCAAATAAACGCCTCAACGATTGACGAAGCGATTTAATCCGAAAACTAGATCACGATGACTTCATATTTCAGTGTAGAACCATGTGTTTGTCATGGGGAAGTAGCCTAAATGTAACCCGTCACGCTAAAGGGGACATAATGGGAAGTCCATACAACTGAATATAGAGAAATAAAAAGGCATCAAGCAGCTGTCGCAATTGGAAAATAAAGATCGAAGAAGTGAAAAAAATTATAAATCAATATAAAATTCCATTAAATTCTATCTAGATTAAAAGAAATATGAGAAACAACTTCTTCAATAAGGCCCCTTTTCCCATAACACAGCATCAAATTGAGAAACAGAGAGAAAAAGTTCTTTACAGAATTTCATGAAGTTCATATTGAAGTTTCGTCCAATTTAGGGTAAGAATTTTGGAGTAATACCCGAAAGGGAAGTTAGGCAGTATATATATTGATAGATAGACTTTGCTTCAGGCAGATCTATACGCAATGTTATAATACATTTAGCCCCATTTTCACATGACAGGATTTTTGTACATGAATTATTAATTGAATAAGGTACAGAATATCTCACTCATCACTGAAGAACAAAATTTCATTAAAGTATGTCCATTGAATGAAGTGAAATTAGAGAAACAATAATTTCTACATTAAGGCCCCTTTTTTGTGACGCAGCCTCAGATTGAAAAAAAGAAAGGAAGAAAGAAAAAGAAAGAAAAACGAGAACGCAGACTCAAAAGAGTATTTCAGGAATTACACATGTGAAGTTCCATTTAATTTGGCCTAAATGTTCCTGATATCTGACTGTGAACCGACGGACAGACAGACGGAAGGACGGACGAACGGTAGGATAGCATGGTGACTAAAAGCTCCCCGAAACTTTTTTCGAGGAGCATAATAATCACGGATGTGATTTGAATCGATATACATGCACTTAAGTGTATGATGAATTAGCAAAAAGCTAGGTGGGGGTCAGTATTTCATAGATAAAATCAGGGGGGGGGGTCGTTATTTTACATGGGGGTCAGTATTCTATAGAAAGGGGTCAGTATTCTATATAGTAAAGTGACCGGGGGTCAGTATTCTATGGGGGTCACTTTACTACGTTACACCGGCCAATAGTCTTGTGATGAAATCCCATCGTGTGTACAATAGCAAGTGACGTCATCTTTGCCTGCAACATCCCAATAGCACGAATACGTTCGTCAGTGCAAAGTCTTGGCATTGTTTAAAGCATCAAAAATTTCCGAAAGATGAAATGTTTAGGTGTTTTCTTTCTTTCACCGACTACATGTACACTGTAAACCGATAAGCTGGTTTGTGCACATGGTCAATACTGCGGCACGTGCAGAAAACATGTTTACCAAGTTTGGACGGCTAGCGTCACGAATGAATGGGTTTTGTGTTTAAAAATGTGTTGTGTGCATACCTAGTGTCCGGCGGATACCGAATAATACTGTATCAACAAAATGGATGGTTTTGTTGAAACAATATAATACAAGAAAAAGTGGTGCGTTATTACTGAGGTTCAGTATATGTCATTCAAACACAACGATAAATGACTTTTCTATCAATATCTTTTCTAGACGCTTTTTACAAGAGAAAAAAACAAAGGTTTTATACACGTATAATGTAATTTACGTTACCTTAATACTAGCACAATACCTTCGTTTATTCACTTATCCAATATTTTGTGGCCATAAATCATTTAAACACTTATACATTATTATTTGGAAATATGTCATTCAAATACAAACACAATAGTAAATGGTCTTGTTATCAATTCATTCACTTGAATCTTTTGGTGTGAGCACAACAAGACTTATATAAATGTATTATGTAGTTTACGTTAGCACATTAGCTTCATTTATTCACTTAACTTCTATTATTTGGTCATATGTAATTAAAACACAACGGTGCATGGTCTGGTTATCAATTTATTTACTTGAAAACTTTTTGTAAGAGCAAAACACAAGGTTGTATAAATGTATTATGTAGTTTACATTACCTTAATATTAGCATATTAGCTTCATATATCCCCTTATCTACTAATATTTAGCCATAAATCATTAAAAACAACAGAAAATAACTTGAATACCAACTTTTTTACTTGAAGCTTTAGGTAAGAGCAAAACAACAGTTGTATAAATGTATCATGTAATTTACGTTACCTTGTTACCTTCATTTCGTGTACTGTTACATATTTATAAATTATGTCATAAATTGAACAGAATATCCCAACAGCTGGTTGTAGTAGGATAAAATAGAGTCTAAAGTTATTTAAACAAGACACACATATAATCTCTCATGTTCTAGACGCAAAAGAATAGTGAATTAAATGTATCCAAGTTGGTCACAATGACTTGCATTGGCACATGAAAATCCCTTGACTAGCATAAAAAGTAGTGCATATTGACATAGTTTTGGTGCAAACCTTGCCTAAGTCATAGCTCATCCACATACTATATTCTGTGTCCCTAGGTCAAACAGAAAGAGATATGGAATGGAAAGACTTTTCAAATTCAGTGTGCAGAAGGGAACTTCGAACTAAGCAAATTAGGCTCAAGAGTGAACAGTAGGTCACATTGACATCGTTTTGGTACATGATGCTTCAGTTGATCATGACGCGTCTTACATTAAAATTGGTGTTTCTGTGTAAAAAAGTGCAGGAGATATGGAGCGGGACAGAAACGGATGCGGGCTGTCTGCTGGCCTGACAAAGATAATACGATAATACCCCACCATCTTTTCTTAATGAAGTATAGAAACTTAACAATGTGAATTACGCAAGATTAGATATAATTTACTAATAGCTGATCAAAATGATGTGTATAATATGTATAATAGGTGCTTCTCTACATTTTTCCATTAGTCCTGGGTTCGATTGTGGCAATTATCCTTTCAGATAAAAGTGTCTCCCACCAATATTTTATTATCGTTTACCTATGTGGACAAGCAGCTGGAGGCTCGTGCATAAGAAACGACAGGGTTCCATGGTTAAGTGCTCCAATCGTCGCGATATGACCATGGCAGTTGAACCCCAATAAACAAAAAAAAACCTACCTAAAAGAAGATGATATCTCCGTTACCAAAGACTTGTATAATACCCGTGGTATATTGCTAAGGGGTCAAAACGTGCATGTCTATGCAAATCAAAATATTACATCGTGTTTTGATAGTTCTGTTTTTATGCTTTCATTGTTACATAGCACTCCTCCTCGGCATTTGCAAAGCAATTTACATTCCTTTCTAACCATAGCAAGACTACATCTAGTTGAAGAGCATGGTCCATCACCTCCTCATTGCCATTTTGTCATTTTCGAGATATCGTTATTTCAAGGAGCTAGAGCTACACACTCGAGTGGGACAGCCCGTTGTACTAGCACTTGATCCCTTAATCCCATGTCCGGGATTCTTGTGCAAGAGTGTGTTTCCAATTGTGTGCTTGATTCCTTTTATCATTCTATTAAAATGCTTGTGTTTGGAGGGAATGGTAGGAGCTTTTGACGTGCTACCCTCTAATTACTGCATGTAACGTGACAATACAGCTTAAGTACTAGTATCACTGATTGATCTCGAGGTTGAAGCTCTAGCTCTTCAAAGTGACAGTATGGAAGAGATGGACCAAGTTATTCTACTAAATGTAGTTATGCTAATGCTAGAATGGGACGTTATAAAGCACATGCTTTTCACATGCCGAGGATGTGTGCTGTGTAACAATGAAGACTCTAAGAAACAAGAAATATACTATATGACACACAAAAGTTTTACCTCTAAGCAATGTACTGCGGGTTAAACGTATAAGACTCAATCGGCGGCTGTACGGCTGCAGGATCAGTCCGTTTCTGTTCCGCTCCATATCTCTTGCACAATTTGACCAACAGATACAAATTGTGTTGTATATCCCGTACCAAAAGTAGTTCGGTGTCACCTACTTTTCTAAATTTGGGTCCTCTTAGTTAGAAATTTTCTGCCGCTCCATAGCTCATGTACTGTTTGACATAAGGGACACCAAATTTGTTGTGTGGATGTGCCATGACCCAAAGCTTTGTCGTGTACCATTGTACTAAAACTAGGTCATTGTGACCTACTTTTTACGATTGTGTGCAATTAATTCACTATTCTGCTCTGTATAAAACAAAATGTTTGCGTGTACATCAGTGGCTACATGTGTGTCTTGTTTTTATACTTTAACTATATTTCATCCTACTTACATTAATCAGCCAAGTTGCATTCTGTTCGATTTAAATTACTGTTATTATTGCCACAATTACATGGAACAGTAAGGAAATTAAGGTAACGTAAACTACATAATACATTTGTACAGCCTGCTGCTTTTATCCTGACGAAAGCTTCTAGTAAAGTTGATAAGCAAATTATTCACTGCATTGTTTAAATAATTTATGGCCACATGATAGTGGATAAGTGAATAAACGAAGGTATTTTGCTATATTAAGGTAACGTAAATTACATAATGCATATATGTTTTTTTCTTGAAAAGGCGTATAGTGAAAATATAAGTACACAAACCATTTACCGTTGTGTTTGAATGACTTATGACCAAATGAAAGTAGTTTAGTGAATAAATGAAGCAATTACCCCATAATGTAACGTAAGTTACACAAACGCGTCAACTGAAATGGTAAAAATATGACTTATCTTTATTGTTCTACATTCTAAGAGCACCAGTAAGTGTATTAAAGATATTTTATCTAAAAAAATATCAGTTTTCATAGGAATTTATAACCCTTACATTGATTATTTAGGTAATTTCCGCCATCTTGGCGGCCATCTTGAATTTCTCAAAATGCTAAAGGGTGACACGATGGCACCCGTCGGAATCTTTAACAGTAGGATGTCTACATTAGGAATCAGCAAAGAAAAAAACTTTATACTCCACTGCAAGGTTCAGCTAAAAAACGGGGAATATCTGCCGGACTAGAACAAAGATGGACGAATTTCATTTTACTCGAAATTTAACAAAAATTGAAAACCTCAAGCCTAAGTCCGGATAACTTTAGGTATGCTGCGACTTCGGCATAACTAGTTTCAACAGTATTTCCCACTGATATAGAGTGGATACTCTAGTCATAGTTTTGAAACAAATATATAACCTTTGAAATATAGTAGGAAAAGGAGAAACGTTGCTCCTTTTGAGCGATTTCTTTCCTAATCACACTATTTTCAATCACGGACATACGTAATGAAGAACAAAAATGGATGAATTTCATTTCACTCAAAATTTAATAAGAGTCTGATACCTTAAATGCTGAAGTCCGGATAAGTCGAGGTAAAAACCCGTTCCCTACCACTTCGATATAACGAGTTTCAGCTATATTCCCCCCTCATGAAATGTAATGGTTTTTTTCATGTAGGCCTAGAGTCGAAACACGTCATTTTACCTCGAGATATCCGGATTTTGGCTTCAAAACATTTTGTTCAGTTTCGATTTTTATGATATTATCCAATTTTACTGGCCATCAAGTAAAATACATGAATTTTTATAATGGAAATAATGAAATAAACTAGGAACAGATGAGAACTTGCTCCAAACGAGTAATTTCTCTCCTTTTCCTACTATATTCCAATGTCTAAACTAATTGTGTTCAACATTTTTATGTCCATTGACGAGAACAGGATTTTCACTTCGACTCAAGCAGAATTTCGGCTTATCCCGTGTCGACATAACGAGTGTCAACTGTATTTCGGAAATTGCTTTATTTAGTGACTAAGAAGGGAGATAACAAATATCGAAAAAAAACTGTCATAATTGTTTTAGTCTCCCTCTGCTCCTACTACGAAGGCAGGTTTGTCTGTATATGTCCATCTGTCAGATCGTATTTTGTAAATGTTTGCAAATAAATTCAGGTATAGAGCAATGATTGCATGTATAATATAGATCTATAAGGCCGACCTGAAGAAAAAAGTACGCAGAGAAGTTGGGAATACAAAAGATATACTGCTTTTAAAAATCAGCAGAACGTCAACGTTTGTATCACCTGATTATTTTAACATCTATATACCATATCTAGCTTATTCCTGGCATTTTCCACCTCTAGCTGATTCAAATCTAATTTTAATTGGTCAAATATTAACAAAAACTGTTGATTTTCTGCAAGTGTTGTGTCACGTGATTCCCCAGATAAGGATCAGAATTTAAACCCTTTGCCAAAATCAGGCCCTAGTCTTTAGGCCTAGGTTACTTATAATTTGAGGACATTAGAAAACATCAGGGGAAAAGTAGAAAATGCTGGAATGTTTGTCTTATAATACATTCCACACTATCATAGATACACATTTCAAACATGAATAAATATTGATGTTGTTCTTGTAGCCTATTTCTCCCTTCAATTTGGGATAAAAATTCTAGGAAACGTCTAACTCTTTTCCAAACAATTTCAAATTTCAAATGTTGTTTTGATCTTGAGAAAGAATTGAGAATAAATGACATTTTAACCCATTATCAAACAGTACTTTAGACTTGTCCAAATTCAAAAATATTGCGGACGACAATTTTGAGTGAATGAAATGTTAGATTTTTTTGGTCTTCTGGGTTGTAAAACATTGTGGGATATGTAGAAGTTGCTTGTCACAAGCAATTTCTTTATTTTCCACAATGTTTTCCAAAGCCATTTCCTTGTAGGGAGTAAAACAGAGTCATTGTGTGCTAATGGATTACTGGCGATAGCCTAAACATCTTGCATCTTTTCACATAGTAAGCCTAATAAATACGAGAATGGATATTGCATTATAAAAGTGCAAGATATCATCTATTTTTATCAAACCCTATGTTATGGGCACTCATTAAAATTGTCTCTATGAGTATATTCAAATTAGAAGTTTAGTACCCACAATATAGGGTTTTGATTTTGAATTAAAAAAATCAGAATGGCTTTACACCTTGATAATACAGTATGTTACCCTGCTTTTACATACACGGTTCCCCTTCTGTTAACCCCAAACCACAAATTTTCAGACATGGTCAAATTCAAAGGTGATGTAGACAACAATTTCTTATGAATGAAATTTTACATTTTTTTTTGTCTTTTTATGTAGAAAACATTGTGGGAAATAAAGGAATTGCTTGTGACAATCAATTTCTTCTTTTTCCACGATGTTTTCCCAAAACCATTATCTTGTGGGTAGTCAAAAGGAGTCACTGTGTGGTACAGGCTTAATCTGCTTAAGATGTACATGTATTGCCCTCTATCTTCAATTTCACTTAGGCATAGGCAGTATATCGATGTCGACATAACGAGTGTCAACTCTAACTATATAGAAAAATATAGAAAGCGAGCATCAACCCCATTCAGTCAATCGTTATCCTGTCTGGTAGACGAGGTCCAGTCATTACAATTGTTGGTCGTTTGTTCAAGGCTCTCGGCTGCAGTCATAGCTCAGCTGGTAGAGCATGGGACTCTCACTCGTGAGGTCCCAGGTACGATTCCCGTCCACGGCAAACAACATTCCTGACACCATTGATTTGATAATCGTTAATCTATTTTAACCCATTACCTCACAGTGACTCTTTTTAACTTCCTTAAAACATAGGGATTGGGAAAATATTATAAAAAATGAAGAAATTGCTTGTGACAAGCAATTTCTTCATTTCCCACAATGTTTTCTACCAAAAAAAGACAAAAAAAATTCCTTACTTGAAATTGTCGTCTGCAACTTTTCTGAATTGGGCCAGTACAAAATTTGTCATTTGGGAAAAGGTTAATACGGTATGTGGGCGAGCTGCTAGAGGCTCAGTGAAGATGCTGTGGTAATGCTAGACCGATTTCTGTAACGGATGTTGATGATTTGTCACGTGATTCCTCGCAGTGAAACTATATGTGCCCAGTCAGGTATCAAAAGTCACCCATCAACTGGGCGTAACTAACATTTTGTTAACCATTTCCCGTGTATTATTTGGATTTTACGTCCCTTACCACAAAGAAAAAGAAAACTTCGGAAAACACTGAGGTAAAATAAGTAATTGCTATTCAAACACAAATTTCTTCCTTTACCTCTATGTTTTGTGTGACATATTATATATGAAGGCTTTTGTGTTTTTAACATCAATTTTGGAACAATTTTCAAAATGTAACAGCCTTTATATTTTTTCGTTTTGGAAAGGTGCGTTAAGGTTTACGAACTGAGAATGAAATGCAGAGCCAGAGAGAGGCGAAATTTGAAAAGTGCCAGTAATTCCTAATCTGTGTTACATTTCCATTCCAAATACAAATATAAGCATTTTGTATGGTTTAGAATTTTGAATTAATGCATACTTATGGAAATATTTGACAAAAATGTTCGAAATTACCTCCCTTGCATATGAAAATAGAGTAAAATAATATTTGTAAATTATTTTCTTCTTGAAGCATAATCTTGAAATCCGGCCTGGTGAATCAACTTGTGTTAAATGCATTTACAAGTGTGTGTAATTTGATGCATTTCGTATGGCTAGAAAGTGGTGTTTTCATTCTCAGTTCGTAAACCTTAATTGAGAGCAGACGCGAACTTTAGATGGAAAAAGGAGACGTTAATTATCAAAATATTATCTTTCCATTTTAAACATAATAACGTTTAATAGTACATTACTTTTAAATATAGATAACTGACAAAGATGTCTATTAGGGGTGTATTCAAAGAAATAATATGATAAAATGCGTGTCATCTAATTGTTAAAATTAAAATCAAAATTTGACTTTGAAAGGAAATCAAAAGTTTGAAAATTGAAATTTGACCAGTCATCGAAAAGGTGGATGTCTTTTCGAAACAGCCACATATCAGATTAGTCTATTAAAGATGTTGCAGACGACAAAATGAGTGTAAATAAATATGAAAATAAATATGAAATTATGTACATTATAGTTATCACAAATATACTGAGAGGCAAAAGAAAGTATACACTTTTCTTTTGTCAATATCTCTCTTATTTTTCATCAAATCAACTCGAAATTTTGTAGAAGTTGTTTCTAAGCATAGACCAATAATAAAACGTTAACAAATTTGACATGAAATTGCTTGATTATCCCCAATCTTGCCACATGCTGATTTTGCAAACTTTGCACGTGCGACTTAGTGGAACATCAAATCTTGCTGTTAATCCGTATTTGATTTCTTTATTCCTTATCACAACAAATCACAAGCTTAAATTTTCTGAAACATTATAACACAAATTTTGGTGGCAGGCATAAATCGATCGATATGCCACTTTTTGCATTAGGATCCATTTTTCTATGACGCAGCATGATATGAAAGAAACATGGCACTTTAAACACTTAGTCAAGTGACTAGGAACATTCTGTGCAAATTCAATCAAAATCCAAGGATAAATTTAGGAGGGGTTGTGTCAGATAACTTGTTTATATCAAGTCCCCTCTTGCCATGACGCATTGTAATATGGAAAAGCACTAACAATTTTCGCATGGTACTAGGTGACTAGGCTTTTCCTGTGAAAATTCTATCCAAATCCCCTCATCAATGCAGGGTTGTGTCAACGTGAATGCTTGCATTAATTAATTGATCAAGTCCCCTTTCTCGATGGCGCTGTGTGATATGAAAAACCTTCGCAACGGAAAGAAGGACAGACAGACGGGTGGACGGAGAATGTTTACATCAATAAACGACCACCTTCGGTGGCGTTTAAAAATCGTGCTTAGTCTATAAATCATTTTCTCAGAAAACGTTGAAGAACTAGGGTGTTTACTTATTTTTGCCTCTCAGTATATATTGCGACAAAAGGATGTCGTGGTTGTTTTATCATTTACCTTCATGCTTTTCTAAGCCATTTCTAGGTTCCATCATAAACTGACACGATTTAAAAACGCAAAACACGTTTTCATTAACCATTCCTTTCCTATTGCCTCGATCGGCACCATAATTGGAAACATGTATGAGACAATGTATACGCTTCACGCCCCAGCGATTTTGTCGTGTTTTCTGTAAACTATCCGGACATCTGAACCGTCCATCACCAAATGCTCGTGCGTTTCGTGCATTCAGACCACGCATTAAATCACTAAGATTTTTTGTGTACAGATTGCCACTTTGATTTACTTATTGAAAACATACGAGAACAACGAAAAAAAATTGTGTATAAAATACTGAGGCTTAGTTTGTGAAAAAGGAACCGAGTTTTGGGGCTTTTGGTTGGCCGTGTTTCGCAAATGAAGGTAGCTAGACGCTTTAATGTAGCCGAATCGACGGTTCCAAGGTTTATGAGACGTGTAAACGACAGAGGAAGATTTACAGACCACCCACGTCCCGGTCAGCTGCGTGTAACAACTGTACGTCAACATAATTGTATACGTCAACCTCACTAACGCAACTGATTTTTGACGGCTCAGTCTACATCAAATTCTATGGTTGCTAATCGCGGGCGTCCTATACATCGCGACATGGTGATAAATCGCCTGTGAAAACACTGGGTTCGCTGTCGTCGATGTTCAATGCCAGGCTCTTGACACAACGTGCATTTTGGCATAATCTGACGTCCATTAAGGCATTATTCGTGGCTTTAAAGGTCATTTTCTGTTCGGTTATGTTAACAATTGTAACATTTACAATTTTACATGGCTATACATCGGTTTTGTAAGATGCAGGAGATACCACTTGTAAGAGTACTATTTTGCGTTTTTAAATCGTGTCAGTTTAGTTGATTTGTCAATTGGGCGTACACATTTTCGCGGGACATCAGGAGAAAATCTTGGAATCACGGAGTCTTGATTCGAACATGTATTATACAAAATTTCCAATACAGCAACAAGGATCGGACCGTGTGGATTCGAATCAGATGCAACATACCATGTTAATCTGAGGCAGGCTCGCCAATCACCCTTCAGTCATTATGTACATGCCAGACTGTGTAACAAGTAATTTGCTTGGATGAGATCTACGTCTAGTTTGCCATAGAAAGCGTTTAGAGAAAAGAAAATGCTGATTTCCAGCATTCTCTTCTTTTCTCTAATCGCTTTCCAAAGCATATGTACGTACTTTTTGTAATCTTCCCCATTTTAATGTACAATAGGACTACCATGGCAATATCTTTTAACTACTATGGCAATATGTTAGAATTACTATAGATGTATGGTAACATTTTCGAATCAGTGTATTTATTTGGCAGTTCGATAAGCCCGAAACTTATAGACTTTTTGTTTCCTGCGAACGTCTTTCCATGCATCTATCTAATATGTAAAACTACAGATAAAATTAACTTGGGACACTTTATGACAATCAAAGGACTTATGCCAATGACAAAGCGTGCCATCATTTTGTCTATGGAAAACTATATTTTAGGCCTAGTTCTTTCCCTCGCGACAATTTTTTAGACTGATCCATTTTGAATTGGAACTACAGACGACAAAATAAGTCTTACTCGACGTGCGGAATTTGTATATTATATAGCATTGAAATTCGAAAGCGTTGACAGAAAATAAGAAAAATGCTGATTTCCAGCATTTTCTTCTGTTCTCAATATGTTTTTTTCAAAGCATATGTGTTGAGATACGTCGAAATGAGGACTTGTGAAAGGGTTAAGTAACAAAATGGCACACTTTTTGACAACCACAAATTATGGGAGGTGGTATGGTCATTTTGATTTTGTTTGTATAATTGTATTTGCACAGCGAAAATGAATCAACACTCGAAGTGAGAATCATTTATATAACAACGCTTTTGTATAAAAAAAAATGAGACTTCGTAACTGCAGCATGTTTGAAGCTGTAGTTATGAGGTTATAGTAGAAAAGTAGCACCATATCTTGGTCGACTTCGTTTGGCACTGATTGCCCGCTGTTTACATTGTCTTTTTAAACGATCGAATCAGAATGTTTGTTGACACCGACACTAAATGGTCCCCCGCTTTCACCATGGTATTATTGCACAAACTATCTAATATTGATATGAACTTAACATGCAAATGCCGACAGTGCCAATGTTAAAGCGACATTTCACAAATATTTTTTTCATAATTATTTTTTTTTATTTTAATCTAAAAGAGTATAATAATATTTTCTCATGCAATTTCTGACAATTAAAACCCAAAGCATTGAACCGTTTACGAAAAATATATATTTTTGTGTTAAAATTAAACAAATTGATGTATACAGCAGTTCAGATGGACATGGAATTTGTCATTTCCGTTTCAAATTTTAAAACGTCTATAAAATGTAAGTCTTTAAAGGTAAAATGACCTCATTATTGCCCTCCCTGGAACCCTATTAATCAATGTTGGTCTCATTAATTTTGCTCTGCGATGGTGTCAAGTGAAGTCTGTAGAATTCTTTTAAAAGTACGCATTTCTTTGAATACCCGAATTAAATATCTCAAATGGTTATTTATCTCGAAGCAAACATTTTGTTAACCAGGGTTTAGTGACCAATATTACCAATATATTAAAGCACATAATGAATATATACCCATTATGGTGTGGTACCTGGTTTTGGCTATGTTTTTGAAAAGTAAAAGAGGGGAAAATGAACAGACTGGAACACAAGCGGACATTTTGTTACAGTTCAGCAAAACCAATCTATTGCCTACTTATTTTATTTGTCTTTACAATTTCTTACCCCAGCTTTAAAGAGATGCCATGACAATATTACATGTATTTGCACTCAAGCAAAACAAGCTGCAATTACAAGGTTGTTGTTGATAAGCGACGACTTTCTCTTTTTTTTATCCCTCGCTCAATGTTTCCGAAAACCTTTTTCAACATAAGGCGTAAAAATAAGATCATGTCTACACGTGTATTGTCCGGAAAAGGGTTCACTTAACGTTGAGTGCCATTTCAAACCAAACTAACACTTTAATTTAAGCCAACTCAGCTTACACAACCAAGGGGTCGAATTTCCTATTTGGTTACTAAAAAGGTAAATAAGCGATAACTTAATTAAATTTTGTGGAATTTTAACAACCCCTTTCCACGCGCTTGAATATTATTACCGTTTTGTCAACTTGACAATTCATTATCTATTTAGATTCTTTTAAGCATTTTGAAAATCACTTTCGACTGAATGAAAACTATTTGAAGTTTTTTAGTTGTGAATATAGGTGAAGAAGATAAATGTGTGATGTACGGACGTATGTACGAGCAACAGATAAACAGAACAGAACAAAGCTTTATTAACCCATTACCACACATTAACCCCCTTTGACTCCCCTAAAGAAAAAGGCTTTGGAAAACATTGTGGAAAATGAAGAAATTGCTTGTGACAAGCAATTTCTTCATTTCCCACAATATTTTCTACCCAAAAGACCAAAATGCTATTTTTCATTCGCTTAAAGTTGTCGTCTGCAACACCTCTCAAATTGCAATAGTCCAAATTTTTGTCAGCTGGTAATGGGTTAAGACTTGTACATAACATACTTAGTCCAAATACACAATCTTTGCATAACAAAAATGAAAAGTTACAAATGCATTCTACATTCATTACTTAAACACTATGTTTGGGGTACTCATTGGAGAATCGTGTCCATGAACATAGAGTTTTGTAAATATTAAATGAAATTTTGCATTTTGCAAGGCAAATGTTTCCTCTTATCTGTAGCTGTTCTTGATATCTCAAATTCCTTACATAAAATGGAGCAATTGAAGTTTGCAGTAAGAATGCAAACAATTTTATAGGTGTGCGCTGAAGCCCTTGTCCTGGACAGTGTCTGAATATTGGAAGTTCTAACTTATATTTTCCTTAAATTTTCAGCAAAAAAAATATATGAATAAATAAGGAATATTTGGCACTTTTGGCCAACGAGGGAGACCTTAGCCCACCCCCTTCCGCAGCTCCTATTCCTATGGGCCAGATCATTGTTGCGTTATGTGCATAATGTCATTTCATATGTTACCCTAAACCATTTTACATAAGAATAATACAAAATTCAATTTACTGGGTCCTTGATATAATGTTTAAAAAGCAACCCAACACTTTTCAATTAACCTATACCTTGAACAAATAGCAGATTTTAATTGTGGAGACATTGACAGCATCAAATTTACCCTTACATGGCCCCGGGGCTGGGGAATAGATGACATAAAGTCTATAACACAAACTTTCTATTTTTGTAAAAAAAATAGACCCCTGTTTCACAGAGAAGACGTCTGGAAAATTTTGAGGGAACAAAAGAAAATGCAGATTTTAAGTAGCCCACTAAAATAGGTGCTCTCTCCTGTTATCTCAATATTTTCAAAGCTATTAAAAATTCTGCTTTCTTCTTAAATAATGCTTACATTGCAACAGCAAATTTCGTTTTGACTGTTATAGAATTACATTATAAAGAAAAATACAACACTTAACCTATCCCAAACGGCAACATTTTGGACTAGTCCATTCCAATGATGCTGTAGACGTCAAAATGTATTTCATAGCATAGAAAATATTTCAACAAAACGGGCGAATTTGTTTAGTAGCAATATTTCTTCATTTGTCTCATGTTTATTTCTTCCAATCACCTCAAAACCACTTGTTGTTTCGGAAAAGGTTTGATATTTCATACATATCAACAGATTACTACACGTAATGAGATACTCAGTCATAGGACAATATCGTCGCTTTTCAACGAAAACCTCGTAACTGCATCTTGGTTTAACCTGCAGTTACGAGGTTTTCGTTGAAAAGCAGTGATATGCAAAATTAAAAGAACATCTATGAATAATGTCATTCTTATCGGCCATTTTAAATAATGCGTTATATAAGTTCAGGGGGGATAGCCAATTGACGGATTATCAAAACAACTCAAAACAGTTTGTCTTGGATCATCTGTGTATTTAAGAAATAATCTTTTTTTACCTCGGTTTATGGTTTATTTAACCACGGTTCTGAGTTAGGCGGCACAATAAATAATCCACGAGGCCGGAGGCCGAGTGGATTATTCATTTTGCCGCCTAACTCAGAACCGTGGTTAAATAAACAATAAACCGAGGTAATAAAACAGATTATTTCTTTTATGACATTGTAAATCTTCACAAATTAAGGGAAATAAATTTTGCAAAATGTCAACAGTAATCGCGGATTAATTCATTTTGATTCTTTCCAACTTCCGCTGATCGAACACCCACTATTTTTCTTGACCAGTTGTATCATTAAAACAACCTTCACCATAAATAGGAAGTATTCAACTTCAAAAGACAATTAAAACTGCGTTATTTCAAACATTTGTAGTTCAATTTTACTCTAGAATACTACTGGAATTCTAATGCCATTGAAACCCTGATCACCAAGGATAAAAATGGACTCGTCTGGTCTCCGAGTTTTCAATTCACAAAATATCATGAAACTTACTTCGAAAATGTAGAACTTGCACAAATTTTATTCGAATAGCGTACTTTTAAAGGGCAACGGTAACAGATGGTCTAATTGCAAAAAAATGATTTTTTTTTAAAAAATATGCAAAACTTTTGTGTTGACCACTTCGGGATGGTTAATAATATGCGATTCAGACAGAGAATGAGCCGAAATTACAAGGCAGATAGCTGAATTTAGGGAGAATCCAAGCCTAAATTCAACCCAATCACTGATGGGGTTAGAATTATTTTCAAATTGTTGCGCATGCGCATACAGCGCGGACCATGATTCAAACGAGATTCATACTTAAATTTCAATATGACGTCATCATGTATGTTGTGACGTCATTTAAGAAAGTCGCATGTCCTACTGTTTTGACCTACTTTCGACATCGCTTCATGAATTTGGTATCAAATTGCGAAAAAATGAGTTGTTGCTTCAATAGTTTCTCGTAATCATTTAATCAGGTCATATAAAGCTTAAAAAGTGTACATTTCGTTTGTATTTGACAATTTTAGGGTCCAAATCTGGGAAATAGTAGCTTTAAACTAATGTGTGCATGAATACACTCAAAACTTTCTATGAATAAGGTCTATCCAATCTTCTGTCCGTGCAAAATGATACAAGAAAACGAAAATGGCGTCCTTCAGATTCATTGAATTTTCTTTGAAGGAAGGTCGTAGCTCTATGACGTCATTACTAATCATGACGTCACATTTCTTAGAACGCGTCATAAACGCGCGGCTTATTGCACGTGTATGTTATAATAAATAACATAAAATACGGTTTTATGTTTTTATGCGTGTCTTTCATAATTTCCAATGCTTTCGTAATTAAGGATATCAAATCAATGATTCTACTTCTATTTGATTTCTTAAACTGGGGATTTTTCAAAACAGTAGGAAGGCTCTATCTTTTTCTTTAATGTCCTGAAAGGATACGGGCCGGACCGAATAACATTGAGAAAGGCATAAAAAGACTAAGGTAGTCTTTAATAAAAAATCACGGAATTAATTCTATTATAAAGAATCAATCAGATTTCTATAAAGTAAATATTTACAAAACGCGAGGGCATTACTAACTATTGATGCCAGAGACGGATAGACTCCTTTCGCACGCGCCTTTTCGTTCATCACACTTAACCCTTTCCCAAACGACAAAATTCTAGGGTGATCCACTTCAAGAACTGCCACAAATAACAAAATGGAAGTTATTAAAGATAGAATTTGTGTAAAGTATTGTATGGAAAATATTGAGACAAAAGGAGAAACTGCTGGTTATCAGCAGTTTCTTCTTTTGTTTCAATGTTTTCCCAAGCCTTTTCTATTAAGGACGTCAAAACCAGGTCTTGTTTGGGAAAGGATCAATTCTATTTTCCTGAAATAGTAAACGTGCGGTAAAATTGAATTGTTGCATTTAATCAATCAAGTTATCGACAGATAAATCTAATTCTTGTTCACTCCAGTGTATCCAGAGATCAAGATAAGAGGGGTTGAATGTCTTTCAAAATGCAACATTTCACGTATAGTTCATCAAACTCTGTAGTGTGGTTACTCCTTGGAATCGTCTCGTCAAAATGGGTCGTTTTCATAGTATCACACAATTTTGAAATCTGTTAAAATGCAGCCCGGTATTAAGATGCCCTCAATATTGCTAAAATATCAATGAATATTAAAGCCTAACATTTTGATTTTGAAGTAATTATTTCGATGAATGGTAAGTAAATATTGTATTACACTGTACAAAATAGCACTTTGTCACTCGTACAAGAGAACACTGTCTAGAAAGACAAAATGGGCGCCGACTGCACATAATGTTAAAATTGAATTGTCAAGTTAGACAAATTTTGACAACCCTTGATGTTCACTTCCCCGATTGAAGGAAACAATGTACATAAAATTGCACATCTATAGCACTTTCAGGAAAAGAAGATAATTCAAACACCCAAACACAAGATAAATCTACATCCCCTCGGATCCATCCTGACATTGTGATGTCACATTTAAAGGGACCCATGCTATATATGTTGTGCCTAATCTTAGTTTTTTGCCTTATTTCGAAATTGGGCATGCCTATTTTCGAAACTGGGCACGGAACTTTGCCTAATTTCGTAACTGGGCATCCATTTTCGAAATTATGATTCAGTTAGTTCCGTGTGTCATGCAGAACTATTTCTGTCGAGTTTTTCGCCGATTTATTGATAATTGGATCAAATAACGCCCGAAATGTTGATATTATTTACGGTTTACTGCGACAGTGTCATGCAGAACTATTTCTGTCGATTTATTCTCGTTTTTTTCCTCGCCGATTTATTAGAAATGAATCGAACAACGACATAATGATTATTTTACGGTTTACTTTGATTTTTGATGCTTCCTGCGTACTCGTTGCTGCCGCGGATCAAGGATTTCTGTGATGGGGTTAGAATTTAGATAGAAAGGCTCGTTTTCCAAGTATTACACAATTTTGACGGAATTTCTGCATTGAAATAAAACAATCAGGCTGCAGAGACAGTGGTAGATCCAGAGGGGGTGCGGCAGTCAAACGAACCTCCTATGAATCCTAATTATTTCAATTTCATGTAAAAATTCAGTCAGAATTTTGTAATAATGAGAGAACGAACAACCTTTTTGTCATTTCAAACCCCCTTACAAAGTCTGGATCTGCCGCTGAGAGGGATTTCCTTTGAACCTCGAAAACTCCCCCACCGATTGGATACGCCACTGCATTGTAAACGTGTACACCCGAATGTAAAAACTTCATCTGTGGGTCCCAGTCGAAAACGAAAGTGCAGTGCCACTCCCTAAACGAAACCTGTCTCCTGGTGTATTGATATCCACATGCGAGAAAGAAATACGGCAACATTTTATCTTAATTTTCTGATAGAATTAGGTCACAGGATAAATGGTGTCATCATGACGTTGCGAGGTCGTACTGTAAGCGGAAGCATGCGTACTTATTAGAATGATTATAATAGTATAAGATCCATTTCTCGCTCTGATTTTATTATCATTATTGTTCCAATGCATTTAAGCCGGGTATTAAACCATCAACTTACAAATCATTAATCTATCATAAATCATATTTAATTTCAAATGCAATATACACGTTTTGGGTATTTTTTATCAATTTAAAAAGTGGGCCTTTTTTAACTGGGCCTTTTTGGTCATTTACACTAGGACTAGGCATTTCTGGTTACAGACCCTATACCCTTGCCGGCATGGTGGGACAAATTGTCTGGTTAAGTAGAGTCGGTCACATGTTCTGACCAGCATGAGGGAGGGATCGGTTGGGAAGGATTGGCTTATTCAGCTTGGTCAGTCGCTTGTTCTGGCCAGCATGGTGGGACGGATCGGCTTGTTCGGAAAGGTCGGTCGCTTGTTCTGGCCAGCACGGTGGGACGGGCTTGTTCGGAAAGGTCGGTCGCTTGTTTTGGCCTGCATGATGGGAAGGATCGGCTTGTTCGGAAAGGTCGGTCGCTTGTTCTGGCCAGCATGGTGGGATGGATCAGCTTGTTTGGTAAGGTCGGTCGCTGGTTCTGGCCAGCATGGTGGGGCAGATCGGCTTGTTCTGAAAGGTCGGTCGCTTGTTCTGGCCAGCACGGTGGGACGGACCGGCTTGTTCGGAAAGGTCAGTCGCTTGTTCTGGCCAGCACGGTAGGACGGATCAGCTTGTTCGGAAAGGTTGGTCGCTTGTTCTGGCCATCATGATGGGACGGATCTGCTTGTTCAGAAAGGTCGGTCGCTTGTTCTTGCCAGCACGGTGGGACGGATCGGCTTGTTCAGAAAGGTCGGTCGCTTGTTCTGGCCAGCACGATGGGAAAGATTGGCTTGTTCGGCTGAGTTGGTCGCTTGTTCTGGCCATCATGGTGGGACGGATCGGCTTGTTCGGAAAGGTCGGTCGCTTGTTCTGACCAGCATGATGGGACGGATCAGTTTGTTTGGAAAGGTTGGTCGCTTGTTCTGGCCGAGCATGGTGGAACGGATCGGCTTGTTCGGAAAGGTCAGTCGCTTGTTCTGGCCAGCACGGTGGGACGGATCGGCTTGTTCAGAAAGGTCGGTCCCTTATTCTGGCCAGCACGATGGGAAAGATTGGCTTGTTCGGCTGAGTTGGTCGCTTGTTCTGGCCATCATGGTGGGACGGATCGGCTTGTTCGGAAAGGTCAGTCGCTTGTTATTTGCCAGCACAGTGGGACGGATCGGCTTGTTCGGAAAGGTCAGTCGCTTCTTCTGGCCAGCATGGTGGGAGGGATCGGCTTGTTCAGAAAGGTCGGTTGCTTGTTCTGGCCAGCACGGTGGGACGGATCGGCTTGTTCGGAAAGGTCGGTCTCTTGTTCTGGCCAGCACAGTGGGACGGATTGGCTTGTTCGGCTGAGTTGGTTGCTTGTTCTGGCCATCATGGTGGGACGGATCGGCTTGTTCGGAAAGGTCAGTCGCTTGTTCTGGCCAGCACGGTGGGACGGATCGGCTTGTTCAGAAAGGTCGGTCGCTTGTTCTGGCCAGCACGATGGGAAAGATTGGCTTGTTCGGCTGAGTTGGTCGCTTGTTCTGGCCATCATGGTGGGACGGATCGGCTTGTTCAGAAAGGTCGGTCGCTTGTTCTGACCAGCATGGTGGGACGGATCGGCTTGTTTGGAAAGGTTGGTCGCTTGTTCTGGCCGAGCATGGTGGGACGGATCGGCTTGTTCGGAAAGGTTAGTCGCTTGTTCTGGCCAGCAAGGTGGGACGGATCGGCTTGTTCGGAAAGGTCGGTCGCTTGTTCTGGCCAGCATTGTGGGACGGACCGGCTTGTTCGGAAAGGTCGGTCGCTTGTTCTGGCCAGCACGATGGGAAGGATTGGCTTGTTCGGCTGAGTTGGTTGCTAGTTCTGGCCAGCATGGCGGGAAGGATCGGCTTGTTTGGCTGGGTCGTTCACTAGTTCTGGCTAGCATTGTAGGGAGGAGCGGCTTGTTTGGCTGTTTTGACAGCCCTTAAAGATACAGTTTGGCCTCTACAGCTTATTGAGCTGGGAAAAATGCAGATAAAAATGCTGAATATGGTATTTTTCACAGAAAAATTAGCTCACTATTTTGAGTTAGTTATCTTGAAAGTCTAAATGAAATTAGAACATATCAAATTAATTAACATAAGTATGCAGATCTATGGTATATCACATATATTTAGCAGATGAAAAGCTTCATAATGAATCTTGTTTGCTTTAAAAGAACCATTTCTAAAATGCCGATATCTAACTTAGTGAAACCATTTTAATTTCGGTGGTTAGAAAGCCCAAGGCAATGGATCTAATTCAGGCTCCAAAAAAATGTGGAACTTCAACTTAAATAAATGGAATCGAGTGTAGATATGATTTTAATGGCAATATTATCTATAATTTTGATGTACTGCTGAACGTGTAAACAAATTGATAAAAGTAGAGACATATAATATAATGTTTATCTATATCTCTGATAAAAGATAAGGTACGAAATGCTTAGGGTACGAATCAACTTCCGCGCAAACGGAAGAAGAATGTTCCGTATGTTCTGTTCGGTACGGAACTTTAGCTGTTCGGTACCGAACTTTTATTGGAATAAAAAGTGCTTAAAATGATTTTGTAAGTGCAAGCTGTAATACCTCCCTAAAAACGGATATTTTGAAGATGAGTTCTGCACAGAAAATGGCCCGATATACCTTAAAATAATTATAAATAAGCTATTTCGCCGAGTTTCGAAATTAGGCAAATGAGTTCTGCAGGGATTTTTTTTTTTTTTTTTTTTTTTTTCCAACATCATCCAACATGTTACATATCAAAACATAGAATCATACATATACAATATGAACATGAAATATACAAAGTTTAATGAAATTTTCTCATATTCTGCCATTCAAAGTTTATTTTCATATGACGGGTATTGAAGCCAGAGATTAGCCCGCACAAATGTGCAAGATAATCCCGGTCTCCAATAATCATGCATGTTTCTTTAGTTAGCCTTTTGCAGTCTTTTTATTTAGTTCTATCACAATGAATGGCATAGACAATAATTAACTCAACATGTATATTTTATATTAATTAGTTCTAGATGTATGTTACAGTATACATTTCTAAGGATAGGACAGACGTCTGAATTATTTTTGTTTTTGAAAAGGAAAAGAAAAAATGAAAACTGATAATGAAACAGTTTTAAATTAAAACAGTGAAGAATGAATAGGATTAAAGTATGCCATTGATTACAATATATATTGTGCGTATTGTATTATAAACCTTGCACCAGTCTCTCAACAATTGCCCAGTTTTCTTTTTTATACTCACTCTTTTTTGTTTGTGCATTAATTTTATGTGATAAAGTTAAATGTCGAATGAATCCTCTCTGTGTAGGTGAAATATTTTTTAATTTACTGTTGTAAATGTACCTTTTAAATTCTAGATATATAATGTTTATTTTGGGTTGATCATCGTACCCTAGTATAACATCGGGAATATTAAGGTGGTGGTAATGACCGAATTCTTGTAGTTTATGGTTTATATATTGAATGATTGGATTTATCTTATTACATTCGAAAAATATGTGTTCTAAACTTTCTTCTCTTAATGAGCAAAATGTACATAAATTGTTATCTGCGATATTCATTTTTTGTAAAAGACAATTGGTCGGAAGTATCCTATGTACTATTCTGGTTTGTAGCCACTGAATGTTTGTATCGTTCGTTAAATTAAAAACACCAGAATACACTTTTTTCCAATCTTTATTTATGAGATTATATGAGGAGATCCATTTGGCTTGACTTGTGGGAGTGTCGTTGTTGCATATTAGAGTTGTATAGATATATCTATTAACGCTTGATTTCGTAAGTAAGGGGAATACATAACAGTTCATAGCAGGATTGTGACAGTAAAGTAGAGAAGAATAGTCTGATTGAATCGATTGATTCCGTAAAAAGGTTTTAACAGCATTTCGAATGCTGTAGTACTCTAAAAAGTTTAACCTTCCATTAACAATTTCCTTTAAGCATTCGAAGGATTTAAATGTACCATTTTCTGTTAAAAGATCTTTTATTAGAATTATTCCCCTATCATAAAGTGATTTATTAAAAACAAACTTTGAACCGATCTTTATTTCACTGTAGAAAAGTGGTGTGTGCAGAACCTGGGAGAAATTTTGGAACGAAAACTTATCTGTATATGAAATGTAAGATTTTAGAACATCAACCCAAAAAGCATTTTTGACTTTTTTCACTAAAATTTCACAATATGATTTTCCACACTTCATTATTTTATCAACGTCGATAGAAATTTTTGCCAGATTATAACAACTTGATCCTTTGTTCATCATTAAGTTTTTTAACCATTTGATCTTCATGCATTTTATAAAATTCTCTGTATCAGGGACTTTTAAACCGCCTTCACCATAATCTTTAATCATAACTGATGCTTTGATTTTGGGTCTGCCGTCCCAAATAAATTCTGAAAATAAAGCATTAAGTTGTTTTAGAACGTCTGACGATGGTGTTGGTAAACTAATGAAAATATGATTTAAAATTGGTAACAAAAGTGTTTTGACGACTGTAATTCGGCCAATAGGTGTTAGTTTTCTCCTTTTCCAAAAATGTGTGATTTTCTTTATACTATTCAATTTACTATCTATATTCAAAGTTATCATTTTTGTTAGATCAACATCAAACATTATCCCCAATAATTTGAATTGAGTATCTCCCCATGCCAGTTTCCACCTTGTTTTGATCGAACGTGTACTATATTTCAAAGAACCAATCCATATAAGCTTTGTTTTGTCAAAATTAACTTTTAAACCAGATATTTTAGAAAAATCATCTAGGACATTTAACACGGAGTGCAAAGACTTATCTGATCCGTCCATTAGAAGGGTGGTGTCATCTGCAAATTGTGAAATGAGGTAATCTTTTCCTTTGATTTTGATGCCCGTTATATCTTTGCATTTTTTTATTTTCAAATTCAGGATTTGTGCGCAAAGGATAAAAATATACGACGAAATCGGATCACCTTGTCTGCAGCCCCTTTTGACATGGAAAAAGTCTGATATAAATCCATTTAATTGTACAGAAACTTCTGTGTTGTATAGAAATAGTTTAATCCATCGTTTTATAGTTTCACCAAAGTTGAAAAAAGACAGTGTTTTTTCTATAAATTTGAAGGATAGAGAATCAAACGCTTTCTCAAAGTCGATAAGCATTAAAAGGCCTGGAATTTTGTTTTCTTCGCAGTGTTGCATTATATCATAAACCAATCGCGTATTTTCTCCAATATATCTACCCTTTATGAACCCAGTTTGATCTTTAGATATTAATTTGTCTAACGTCGATTTTATTCGGTTTGCAATGGAGGCTGATGCTAGTTTATATAAAACATTTAAAAGAGTAATTGGTCTCCAATTTTTCAGAAATTGTTTAGCTTTATTTTCCTTTGGTATACAAATGATGTTTCCGAGTTTAATATTTCTTGAGAATGAACCCGAAGAAAAGGCAAAATTCAGTGCTCGAACGACAAAATGTCCTATCTTATTCCAGAATACTTTAAAAAAGTTCGACGTAAAACCATCACTTCCTGGGCTTTTGTCATTTTTCATTGCTCGAAGAGATTCTGTAACTTCTTTATAAGTCAATAAACCTTCTAATAGTTGTGATTCTTCATCGGTTAATTTATTATAATCAGTATCCTGAAAATCAGATTCTAAGTCAAAATGGTCATTACATGGGCGCACATCATAAAGTTCTTGATAAAATTGTTTAGTTTCCTGTAGAATTTGACTTTGGTCATAAATTTTATAACCATCATCTTTTTCAATAAAAGGTATTGTTTTACTGATAGAATGTTGTTTCTCGAGATTGCAGAAAAAATTAGTAACCTTTTCCCCTTCATCTACCCATTTCGATTTAGATCTAATAAAAGCACCTTTAAGTTTAGTTTGTCTTATTTCACTTAGCTCTGTTTGTAAATTTAAAAGTATTTCTTTGTTAGATTCGTTTAGATTATTTTCAATTTCGTTGATTTTTGCCATGAGATAAGTTTCACGATGATTAAGCTCCCTTTTCTTGTGTGACGCGTATGATATCGTTTGACCTCTAATTTCCATTAAAAGCGTTTCTAAAAATAGTTGATCATTTATAGTAAAGTGTACATTTGCTTTGTCAATATTTAAAACGCTGTCATGATTATAAACTGGTAGACAATATTGCAGAATGATTTCATTAATTTTTCTATTTATACAATGTATATAATTGATGTCATAAAGCAAGGAATTATTAAATTTCCAGTATCCTTTACCATGTTTAGTCTCTGAAAGTTTAAGATTTAATACAACCATAGAATGGTCTGATCTGTAACTGATGTCTACATCACAATTTTGTACATGTTCTATTAAGTTGTTTGTGAGAAGAAAGAAGTCTAATCTTCCTTGTTGAACTGGTGTTAATTTTTTCCAAGTAAATTTTTTAATGTTTCCGTGGATTTCTCTGAACGGGTCTTTCAAATTTCTTTCAGATATAAATGAAAGTAACAATTTTCTTGCATTAATATTATGCTTGTAGTTTTTATAATTTTTATAATCTAGAGTAGGGTCTAAAACTAGATTAAAGTCGCCGCATATGACAAAACTATCGCTACGATTCATTGAATCGACTGATTCAAAAATTGAGTTGAAGAAATTAGGGTCGTCCACGTTTGGCGCGTATAAATTAATTATTAAAAAGTTTAAATCAGCGATGGAAAGTTCTAAAATAATATATCTGCCATCATTGTCTTTGCATATATTATTCACTTTTACACCGGACTCTTTTCTTATTAAAATCCCTACACCCCGTGCATTTGCCCTCCCATGGCTAAAATAGCATTCCCCACCCCATTCTGAGTAAATATTTTTCTCAATACCTGGCGTAAAATGAGTCTCTTGAAGACAAATTATGTCTGCTTTCTTTTGTTTGAATAATGATAAAAGATCAAAACGTTTCTTATAGTTGTTTAGTCCACGGCAATTGTATGAGATCAATTCTATATTATCCCTATGTATTTAAATGCAGAATATGGTTTTCAATTGATAAGTTTTTTGTGGAGTATAAAGGTGCAAGGTCATAAAACATTTCATTAAGTTTGCGTTCCGTTAAAAACGAGAAATCATAGCATACTTTAAAACAGTGAGAAAAAAGAAACATGTTTAACAAGGTATATAAATGGTGGGAAATCAAAATACACATATCTTCCTAAATATTGATTATTAAATTATGTGGAATATGATTGTTTGTGCAGTCCAGATGTATTTGGAATTTGCATTTATATCATGAATGTCGCGGTCCTGATCAGACGCCACAGTCAGCGGTGTCTGATCAGAGCCGAGACATTGCCTTTGTTTATTTTTATGTGATTAAAGTAGATTTAACTTGAAAGAAGTCATCCAGATAATTACTCTATGCTTTGACGACCTATTTATATAGTACTCTCGAAAAGGTTGAAGAAAAGACAGAAAATGTTAATAATTTGCATTTTCGTTCTTTTTGACAACACAGTATTAGAAAAGAGGTATTAATCTAAATTAAATAAATTCGGATCTCTGATCAGTCTTAAATCCTTTGTTGTAGAAAGGGATTAAAAACAAAACAATGCTCTCATGCTAGAAGGCATGATAATCACAGCATTACAGTCCGATCACGATAATATGGCACACGTCTACAAAATCCACGCATGAACACAACTCAATACAGAACATAAACAACTGTAAAAATTACATGTGACGGCTCAAATCATGCAGGTGTCACAGTCTCACACATGCAAGATTCGATCCATAGCATGCAAGTTCAAATGACAAAGTGTGGATGATTTTTGACATAATTACACATCTGCAGTTGTATGTCGCATTATCGTGTCCGGACAATACTATTATCAATCATAATTGTTTACAAGATATATATAAAATCGATAAGGAAAATCTGAGAATCAACAGATTCGGGAAAAACTTCAATCATACCGGGCCTCCACCATACAATATGGCTTGACCTTCAGTATTTGAATGAATTTACTTTTTCAAACTGTAAATTACGTTATTTTATGCAGAGGGTTAAAATGAGACAATGTTCTTGAGTACATGTGAGATACAAAATGCTAAAAAGGATGCTTTACAAGGAAGTTGTACAAATTATACTTTTTAAATCATGATGCTTTCATATATCGCGGCTCGTCAACGAAAAACCTCGCAACCATAGTTTAAAACAAGCTGCAGCTACGAGGTCCTCGCCGAAAAGCGACGATATAGATGGAGAAATAATTTTGATGATTCAGTCTTAGATGCTTCGGGAAATTATTTAGGGAAGAAAAACATAACTGATGACCATTGCTGTTCACCCTCCCTAAAAACTATCTCTGCTATAAAGGTAGAATAGATTTATGTACAATATCACCCATACGCACATGTAAACGAGACTATTATGCTTATCTATGTGTCATTAACACCATTTTTGTAATATGGTTCAAAGGTATCTAGTAGACCATGACGTAATTTCGGACAAACCTTTTCGTCCGTGTTATTCTAAAACCCCGCAACCACAGCTTGGTGGAAGCTATAGTTACGAGGTCTTATAACAACACTGATGGTTTATCAAAACAGAACTGTAATGATAGATTCGCAATTAAACGAGAAAGACCTCAGTTGAATTGCTTTATCAAAACAACTGAATCAATTCCCGTCCGACAGAGAATCCATTTTGTTAGCACAAAATTTATTGTTATTGAAAATGAGTATAATAAATAAATCGTATGTTTCATTTGAGAAAATGTTAAGTTGGGAAAGTGAAATTTTAGAGCTTGTATCCAATGCAAAGTAACATCACATACTTAAATGTATTTACCTTTTCAAAATGTTTATATAGGCGTTAATCAACTTCCAAACAAGACGTTGTTTTGATGTCCCAAGTAGTGAATAGTTTGGAATAGCATTGAGACAGAGGAAGAGAATGCTGTTGATTAGCATTTTCTTCTTTTACTTCAATTTTTCCTGATTATATTTTACAACACATACGTATTTTATTGATGCTCGTTTTATCGTCTGGTGCAGCTTCAAATTGGGATCAGTCCAAGTTTTGCCTTTTTGAAAAGGGAACGATTTTATGTGGTTTGACTTTATTTCGGACAAACAGTACTAGCAGTATTTCGTAGGTGTTGTTACAAAATCTCGAAGCCACGGCTTGATTCAAGCGGAAGTAACGAGACTCTGTCACAACACCAACGGTCTATCCAAACATAACAATAAACCCAGTATAATCGATTCACAATTAAACGAGAAAAATTACAGTTGAATTGCTTTATCAAAACAACTGAAAATACTCTCGTTCAACTGCGAATCCATTATATGTTTTAGAACAAAATAGGGTTAATCATGTTTTGCCATAATAATGTCTTCAAATTGTATGTCCATAATATTCAAATTGTATGTCCATTTAATAATGCGATTTTTCCTATTAAATCAAATTAAGAATATAAGCAGATGGCATTCAATACTTTTTGATTTTCGCCGATAGCTCAATATTGGAGGTGTTCGTATTGCAGACGACAAAATTTCAAAATTGAGAATTCTATAAATGGGGGTATCGGGAATGACGGTGGAAAAGTTAATCTTTAACCCTTCCCCCATCCTCCCGGATGTCCCACTGATTTTCGGAATATTGTACATTGTCTGCATGACAGAAATAACAGTTGACAAAGTGTGTATCCACATATATCGTCAAAAATTCACAAACATGGTTCTTCAATAATTACATCAAGAAAGTGTGCCGTTTAACAAGTTTTGGTTTTGACAGCCTCAGTACCCAGACATAACTTGGAAAAGTAAATTGAGAGAAAAGAGAAAATAGTTGATGATCAGCATTTTCTTTCTGTCTCTCAACGCACTATCTACTATAAAATACACTATGTCTACAAAAAGTATGTCTAATGTGGAAAGGTTTCGATACATTATCACGAGCATTTTACCTTTGAGTTATTCTAAATTGACTAGCTCGACAAGGGGGTCAAATGATTAAACAAACAACGTTATGAAGCATGAAAAAATAATGACTGTTACCTCTCTGTTAACGATTACGCCGAAAAAACATCGTAACTACAGTTTATTTAAGCTGCAGTTACGAAGCTTTCGAACGCAATCGACCATGAATACGATTGATTTGCATATTATCGTTGTAAATGCAAAACCTCGCATCTCGTTTTCGGAAAAAAATAAAGGGGAGGGAATAAGGTTTAATAACTTTTCCCAAACTGAAATGTTTTACTTGAAATTTGGAAATATTGTTCATAAATAATGTATCATTGATACTGCTCGGTAAAAATATCTCAAATCCTGCAAGAATTGTCTAAATTGGACACACAAGTTTGTACTTTGAAAATCGCTAGAACCGACATACGAGGTACTGCATTCACACCGACGATATCCTTATTCTATATAGAAACGTTGAAAATCGGACTAAATGATTAAGTTTTATCTGATCAAGATATGCAAATAGTTAATTAATTTAATGTAAAGATAAACGGTGAATGTAATATTTACCCATATAATTCATTTTTGACTGGTCTTAACTGAAGAATTGTACTTCTACATAATAATGCATTTTCAAAATTTACATTTTGAAGCATGGTAAGCATGGTGGAAAGGAATAAACACTGATTACCGGCAGATTAGCCCTTTCCCCGACCTCCAATGCCTTATTGATTATGGATCTCAAGACTTTTATAGAATTTACATGTACACGTATATTTTTTCTTGTGTCTATACATAGATTTTTCTAGAAAGAAATAATATTATGGTTTTAACGTCCCGATAATAGAAAGATTAGAAAAAAACATTGAAGCAAGAAGAGAAAATTTGATAACATTTACTCTTCCTGTGACAATATTCTCTGCATTCAACAGTGCACAAAATATACATCATCAATACAAATGGAACAGATTGATTAATCACGTTAGGAAATGTGTTTTTTATTTACGTAAGTCATTCTAATATCACTTCAGACCTAACCTTGGTTGTTGGCTATTACTTCTGCCACGTCATCGAAAATGTCAAACTTGAGTCTTTTTCCTTGGAGAGTTTTCCCAAAAACTGAACCATTAAAAAACCAAGCGGAGTCTATCAGTTCATGGTTGTTTAGGCGATTTATGAGACCAGTGTTTAATCTGGTCACATCATCAACAAGTCGATGTCCCGCGGCTTTCATGGACTTTCTCTGTCTCATAATTCCCGTTTTAACGTTATTGTTTGTTACTTTTACGATCACAGGACGTATCTGACCATTTTTGGACGGGAGGCGATGGATCGCCAGTACCTGGCTAGCTCTGAGCTCCACCCCCTGATTGCTCAGAATGTCGCCTACCTTTTGGATAAGGTCATCCTCTGTCTCCTGGTTGTCGTCTGGGATGTTCATTATTTTGATATTGTTCTTACGAGAATATTGCTCGTTGTAATTTCCAAGTTTAATTGCATCTTGGACTCTGTTTTTGTTTTCTTCAATTTTCTTGTCGGTTTTGTCCGCACTTTCACACATCTTGTTAACTTTCTTCTCCATAGCTTCCTTCAATTGTTCATTTTCATATCTTAGACTCTTTATTTCTTCGTTCAATCGCTCAAACTTGTCGTCAATTTGTTTTTTCACATCTGACATTATTTTCTTTTCCAGCTGTTTGGTGATTTCCGATATTGTCTTTTTAACTAATTCCTGGATGTCATCCTTTTTCATTATACTATCCATTTCACCCCTGATTTTCTTAACATCCACTGATACAGCATCCAGCTTGGAATACAATTGACTGTCAACATCAATCACAGAGTCTTGTTCAGAATTTTCTGATGCACACTGGCTGTCATTTGGGCCAGGTTTCTTTTTTTGTTTTGTTTGTTTTGCTGGTTTTGTCGTACTTATTTTCGGTTCTCGTGCTGACATTCTTTTGGTTGTGACGTAGTATAACGTTATACAAACACTAACGGTGATATGGGTTAGCTACGTTTGATCGATGTTCACTCTGGAATGTTGTTGGTATGGCTATTGAGTGTCTATTTTTAGAATTCTTTGAAGAAAGACAAAGGAAAAGACGAAAATTCTTACTACAGCAAAAATCCAAATTATCCTGACATTCCACTCACAGAAATATTAAGTCTGTTCTATACACGTTTAATACATATCTAATTTTCCATTATTCCATCACTAATCCATGTGTATTTTGATAAAAAACTTAGAGCGCAAAATCCATGACTGATTCAAAATTGACCACGTGACCACAACACGTTCTGCAGGGATTTGCCGAATTTCGAAAATAGGCAAATCCGAAAATCGGCACAATATATATAGGTTGTCGGGGGTAGAAAATATATTCAAGAAATATCGTTTGGAATGGCCAACCTGCATTGCTAGATTATTTCTGTCCAAGGAAATTTAAAACGCAACTCATTTAGTCCTTCTAGATCAAATCTGTATATATAATTGACTGACGCGCTATCTATATTCAAAGTAACATTTGTAGGAAACTGGACATTGATAGATAGTGAACAAATTTGGTATCAGTGCTAACATTCCTTTCTCTTTGGTCCTAGATAATGCAATGAACTACACAATAATGTAGACTCTTACTGTCCCCATGTTGTTCTGATTCCTGAAAAACCTAGTACGCGCCTATTTTTACCCTTTCCCAAACAAGACCGGGTTTTGACGTCTCTATGAGAAAAGGCTTGGGAAAACATTGAAACAAAAGAAGAAACTGCTGACAACCAGCAGTTTCTCCTTTTGTCTCAATATTTTCTATGCCATATTTTACACAAATCTTATCTTTAATAACATCCATTTTGTCATTAGTAGCAGTTTTTGAAGTGGTCACCTTAAAATCTTGCCATTTGGGAAAGAGTTGATACAATGCGCTTGCAGTACCGTGTGTGTGTGTGACTTACCCCCTCACCCCCAAACAAAGCATTTGAAACATTGAAATAAAAGTAGAAAAAGCTGATTACCAGCATTTTCTACTTTTGTCTCAATTTTTTCTGTTCTATATATATTGTACGCAAATTATATATCTATCAAGAAAAACTTTGGCGTCTGGACCTGCTCTGAAAAATGGGACAAATTAGTAATTCTTGTTAGGGAAAATATTATTTGCCTTCTGTATATGATTGACTTTTCGTTTACAAACATGAAAATGCATGGAACCCTTTTTTAAAAGACCAAAATGCGTGTTAGTATTTGTCTGAAGTTGCCTTTACTATCGAATATCGGGCTCACAACTTTCGTTTAACGGCCCTGTAATATCCTTAGCTTAATTCCAAAATCAACGGTGTCTATCAAAATGCCCTTCTGGGTAAGTTTCAAATAAATGTGACCAAAGTGTGACATTATAATGTTAAGAATAACAGCTATTTTTACAGAACATCACCCGGATTTCTTAATCAAGAAGGCTAAAAACTATTCTAAATGGTTAAGCAGTGTCCAAATTGTATTTTAGATTTATACTCACTTATATTTCGCTAAAATTGTGTGCACAATCTTGTATAATGACAACAAAAAAGTGTTTCACTCCTGACAGCATATATATTGCACAATATGAGAACTTGTAATCCACGAATCACTAGATAGTAGAGTGCGGAATGTCTACAAGGTTGATGGCTTCCTAAAAATGTGAGTGGTAGATTTCTAGCTGAATAGACAAAAGTGAGAACACATTTTAAAAGAGAAAAGTGTTTCACATCTGACATCAGATTCAGTAGGTAATTGTATAAAACAGCCTCCACATCCTACACCAGTGAAGATAAGATGAAAAGGTAATTTTAAGATAATGATGCATACGTTGTTTTATATATTACAAGTGCTTATTGTAGTCACTGTCTTTTATTTACCATAGCTTAGAAACCTGGTACAAGTGAAAAATGTCACACAACAAGCGTTTCACTCCTGACATTTTTGACATGTTTCAATGATGTATACTAAAGGAAAAAAGAAATGCAACAAAAAAATAATTTGAATATACGTTTTGTTTTTTGTTTTTCTCAAAATCACCCCCATTCGAGTACTTTTTTCAGTACATAGTAAAACTTCACTATTTGACCTTCTAGTGTCAAAATTTCATCAAGGTCACAGGTTCTACGTTTCATCAATATATGCGTTTAAATTAGAGCTGTTTGGCGTCAACGTTAAATGCGTTCTTGCACTCAATCCAAACTGAGGTTCACGATTCCTGGCTGAAATTTTATTGCTGTACTGTCCATGAACAGCATCAACAGATTTTCTCGATAAGATAATTCGTTTCCGTTGGTAAAATGAGCTAACGTTATGGTCCTGACGTTGTGACGTTAGACATTGACGACCGCTTTTCCAGCGACTGGCAGTTGTTCCGTTTCTTTTAAGACGTTATCTCAAGCAATATTTTGTCAACCAATGTACACCAAAGTCAGCAGAAATCGCGGGTTGAGATGTTCCATTCGTAAACATCACAATTTGCTACCGGACGACGTCTTTTAATGAGTCACATAATGAAATGAGGGATAAAATCCAAACGATTTTTTTGCCTTTTGTAGAGTCGACGTGCATCTACACAAATCAAAAGAGTTTTATGTAAAGTTTGGATATTTAAAGGTTTGCATGTGAGAAACATGTAAACGTCTATTTTGACGTTATCTCACACGTAAGACATGATCTAACGTAAACACAAAGATCAATATCAAGATAAAGTTCCAAGTAATAATCAGTAACAATTTTGACTCAGTAACATAGAAGAATTAAGAGAAATAACAAAAAATAGTTGTTGCGTTTCTTCTTTCCTCTAGTATATCTTTTTTAGTAGTGAAGCGATTTTCTTTAAACTTAGTACACAATACATAGACAAAATAACACATCTTTTTTTTAGGATTGATTGGGTTGAATGTTTCTCTGTAACAGCAGAGGCATGTAAAAAGTGAATGGTCACATTTCTTTTTAAACTTGCCCTTCTGTTAAATTATCATTATTGAAGAAAATCCAATGGTTTAGACGATAATGGAATATAAAAAGAAAACCAGGGGAAACTTTGAGGCAAAAAGAAGAAAATACTTATAACCAGAATTTTGTACAAAAATTATACCTCTACCGAGATCACTTTTTGCTTCTGGGCATGCTTTCATTAGAAACAGGGACATATTAACTTCACTGTTGGCGAAATATTGATTACATGCATCTTCTTTGGGCCATTTCGATATTATTTGTTTACAAACTTAAATTGCATGGAATCCGACATAAAAGACCAAAAATGCGTATTAGCATTTGTCTGACATTGTCTTAATTTATCAAGTATCGAGCTAAGCTGACAAATTACGTTCACCAAATATTTTATAAACTTTCGAATATCGAGCTGACAACTTTCGTTTAACGGTCCTGCGAACCCCGAGATTCACGGTGTCTATCAAAATGTCCTTCGGTTAAATTATCATTATTGAAGAAAATCCAATCACCAAATATTTCATTGACTATAATGAACTAATTCCCTACTCTTATTGGTCGATGGGCCCAACTAAACACACTCATCGTCTCTCATCCACCGCCTACCATTGTCGAAAACAACGGGGCGCCAAATCACATTGTGTACCCGTTTTTTCTCAAGTCTCAATTGAGCTATAAGGCTTAGATTGAATTATTAGGATGGCCTATTTCGCAGAAACGTTCACAAATGAGCCGGTAGATTCTTCCTAATCGGATATGCTTTTCCATCGGGGACTCATAAGATTATTTCGTGAGTTTTTGAATCCAGTGTCGCCATTGTTTTGTGTTTAGCTATCACGTCATTTAAGGAAAGACTTAGTTGGCTCTTAATCCGAACCAGCACGGTAACGCTGCGCTTTACTGTCTACAATTTCTGAAAATGTAGCATATTTATTATCTTGAAAATTGTCAATAATATGGAGTTGGTATACGTACAAAAATACCGGTAGTTGGTGTACTAATCAAGCATAGTAAATAATGATACGCTTTTTTGATTAACTATTTTCTAGTTGCCATTTCATTATGCATATTATGAGTGCATCAAAATTAGACTCCTGAAAAGGGAGACAAATTGGAGTTTCGACTTATCATTTTAACACTTTTTATATAAATGGTATTTAGATTAATAATAGTTTGAAAAATAGAAATATTCATGTCTATGTCATTTCTATAAATGATTATCTCTAATAGATCTAACAAACGTTTTTCTTACTTACTATATCAATTCGCTGCGACTGTATTCTAAATTTTTTATATATATCATATATTTGCATCAAAATATTCTATAAACATGCACATTGTTTAGATTCAATTTTGAAGCACCGTGCCTTCAACTTGCGTTAATTGAATAATCAAACAGTCGACAAGAGTTCAAGCTGTGTTGACATGATCGAGAGGAAAGGGTGGACTTATTTGGAAATTACTGTTTAGCGTTTTTGCTCCTTGTCTTAAGCTCATCAATAAGTTCCATTCCGCTAATTATCAGATGGTCCAAAAAGAACATAGTGTTGGGGACGCAAAGGATAACGCTGAATTAGACTTTATTTTTGTCATAAAACATTCGTGGATTTCTATTAGAGCTCATTATAGTAAGAATTGTTATTTTTCGAAGCTGACATTTTTATCGAGGAGAAATAGACTTATGTCTATTATGAAACTGTGTTTTATAGTGATTTCATCCTTCCAAATTTGATTCAAATAATTGGTAGCTTAGTAGAAGTGGTATAATAAAAATATGTAATAGAAAATAACAAGATGTAATGGAATATGATTCAAGAAATGTGCTTTTAAAGTGGGACTGGTTTATTCAGAAAGGCATATTTCATATTCATCAACTGGCAACTACGTATATTTTCAAAGTGTGATGATACTCCGATGATAGTGTATTTCAAGGTTTACAATTATGGCAGAAATATAGCAGACAAACGGTTGGAAATTCCTCAATATGAGCCTTTCTCGTTTGTCTACTATGTTTCAGCAACAGGAATATCTAAGCCTTTTCAATAAAAGAAACACGTTACTGCAGCTTGTTTTAAGCTGCAGTTACGAAGATTTTGTTGAAAAGCATCAATATATTGAATAGATATTTTCTTCTTTTTTCTGTGATCACTTACATAAGCAATGTTTCCCTCTCGTACTAAACTTCAACAACCACAAAAGTCTTTCAACATTTTTGTGGTCATTTGCTCAAGATGGTTCTCTCTTTTCACTACTGAATTTCAGTGCCAAGATTTTTCATATTTCAATAGCTTTTTCGTAATCACCCAATTCAGTAAAGACTGAACTGGACTTTAACATCGTGATAAAAAAGATATTAAACAATTACAACAGTAACATTTGTTTTTATACAAAATTGCTTGGTCTCATAGTTCGAATCCGTATTTTAACTAATATAGTCAACGGCTGATTGGATATACTGACTTTGGAACAAGAGGAAAGAATCTAACTTTGTGTAGTGGATTCCGAATACATCTAATGGCAACTTCATCCCTTGCAAGTCAACATTTTCAAACATTTCACAGTATAGACGCTTTACTAGGGATGCACGACGGGGCATTTTATGGACAGGATTACATAAAGAAGTTTTCTGGGGCCGTGAAAATGCTCCATGAACCGAAAGACAACAGAAAGGGACACGAGAGTGAGATGTTCCAAGATATCAGAGAACAGAAAATTACCAAAAGTAAATATTTTCTTCATTTACTGTTTACTATTTATAAATCAGCCAGGATATGCAAAAATGTTTGAGAAAGCTATGTTTCAAGATCTGGCTTTGCCCAAGCACAGTCTGCTACTATCTTACGATTGAACAAATCTCAAAGAAGCTTTTGGAGAACAACACAGGTCATGATCAGATGTTGGGCTCAAAAGCATTAAGTGAAATTTTTCCAGATCCTGGCTAAGGAAGTATCTCGAAAATACAAATCTAGATTTTGGTAGAGCATCTTCTAATCTACATTTTAATGTCTTCATTTTCTAGTTTATCATTTTCAATATTTCAGAGAGATAACAGTAACTCTAAGTATTCCTCTCATTAACTATAACTTAACAATATCAATGATATGAAATTAAAGAAAAGTAACAAAGCAACCATCTTCGCAAACCAAGGTTTCGAACTCTACTTTGTTCCTGACGATAGGAACCATTGACTTGCGAAGATGCAAAACAAGTTACTGTCTTACATCTGTAGGCGTTGGTCAGCTAAATAATTGATTCCTTACCTGAAGCCCTATTCATCAACATTTCTAAATCGATTGTCAAAATCCAAGTAATATTACAAACCATCTGCTCGGACCAGGCGCTGCTCTGTGTCAATTAGATTAATTGTAGTGTAATTTTCAAGGTATACTTGGAATAAGATTGGTTGATGAATACTACATATCGTTGGTGGGGAGTCAAAACCTTTTAACTACAGCTTGAATAAGCTGGAGTTACGAGGTTTTGACTCCCCACCGACGATATACTGTATAAGTCAGTTTGAATTGTATTTTTACATCAAGCTACAGTTAAGAACATTCTCCATGGAAAAGGGATTTGTTTTCGTCATTCTGAATTTCTCGGGAAGTCAATGCGATGTTTGGTACAATGTTATGTCCTAAGCCAATCAAGAAGTAACATAAACTCGTGTTCTTTTACATTCATAACTACGCTAGAGGAACATAACATTCACATTTCAATTTTTAAGTATAATCTTGATGCCAAGATTGGTTATTCTAATGCGTTTAAATTCTATTACTTTTTTTTAAAAATGTTGCTGATGAGTAAAAGAAACACTAATAAAGTTGAGACAGAAATGACAAATTCCATTTATATTTCAACTGATTTAATTTAAATTTCGTAATTCGACGCAATTCCTCGGTTTTCAAATGGTTATAATAAGAAAATAATGCTCTTTCAGATGAAAATAAAACTAAAATTTATGAGAAAATATATGTGAAGAGTCTGTTTAAGGTAGAATACCCGTAATGTGACCATTTTAAGATTGGTAGAACATCAGCTTTTTTCGAGCGGTGTCGTTACGTATCCGAACCTATTCGTGAGCTGTTGTAAACATTCGACACTGGAAAGTTCCACCACCGAATGTTTTCGACGTCACCCAAATAGTTCTGACGTCGTCCGAATCTCAGTACGGATATCCTACCTTAAATGGACCAATATTAGAATTTTTTGTTTTCAATTTTGGGATGTAATCTTGAGGTAAGAAGTTTGAACGACATTGTATAGTACGGTCACGATAGCATGACACACACGAATTTACAAATTTTATTTGTAACCAACGAGAAAAACATTCATAATCTCAATTTAGCATATCGTCGCTTTCCAGCGAAAACTTCGTAACTGCAGCTTAAAACAAGCTGCAGTTACTAGGTTTTCGTTGAAAAGCAGCGATATGTTGGTTCTAATCTTGCATAATAACGTCCCACATGCAAAATTAAAAAAAGTTTGGAATTCGATACTATATTGGTTACGTAGATTAATTATGTAATAATGTACCATAATACCTTGGCCGGACTATACTAATTATATTGCATCTTTTTATTATTTGCGAAATAAGAGAACCTGGAACGGAAATATAAACTTGCAGGCTAGTTTATACATTGTGTTCTTATTTTTTCTTAATAATCTATATTTAGAGATTATTACACGGCAGATGAGGGCCGGAGAGTGATATCGGCCCTGACATTGATATCTGCTCTCGGTCTAAAGACCTCGGGGCAGATATCGCGGTTGCGGGCCGATATCACTCTGGCCCTCATCAGCCGTGTAATAATCTCTAAGTATTTCTGCTGTCTCTGTGTCAAATCATTTTTAAATCGGTCACATATTGATAGAATTATCGAACATTTTCTGAAACTGTTGTACCACGTGGTTCCGCCCTTGCATTATATAAGTTAAACAAGAAGGAATTTTGGGCCAGACTAAAAGACCAATCTGGTTTAAGTCATATACTTATGAATATCATATCGTCTGTAGTGCCTTTGAATTTTGACAACTTTCATATTTGTCGCCAGTGATTTATTTCAATGACCAAAAGCTAAAGGCGGTCAGGTTTCACAATATTATAATTAATTATTACAAGAATAAACGATCTTTGTAGAACCTTACTTATTGAGTTAAAGAAATCTCACAAGACCGTTATTATTAATTCTTCAAGTATTATATTCATCAATTGAAAGGGCGTAACAAATGATTAAGAGCACAAAAATGCGCTTTATGATTTAATTTGACTTTTCAAATATTGATTATTCATTTCATGCCAGTGTCAAATGTTGTCAATGGTCCGAAAAAATATCATGTATTTAAATGAAAGAGAGGAAATTGTATATTAATTCATTCTAACATTGGCAAATCGAAAATAGCGCCATATTTTTGGTAAATTCAATTAATATAAATATGATAGTTTACACTAAAATAAATGGAATTCCTTCGAAAAGAAATTCCAAAGAATGTAAATAATTGGTCTACTTATGGATAGACGTGCATATCAACACAGCTTTATCTACAGCTTGATAATACAACCCAAGTATTTCAGATTAAATGACCCTCACTTAAACAATGCAAACCCTATTGGCGATCTTTAAACGAGTCAGAGCTACAGATACAGAGAATAAAATGACTTTTCAATATGCAATATTTCATTCATCATTCAACAAACACTGTGTTGTTGGTAACCCAAAACATAGGTTTTAGATTTGAAATAACAAATCTAGAATGTCTTCACTTGCGTAGCTAGCCGGAAATAAAGTGTACGTAAAACGCATGCCTAATGTATTAGGGGAGGTTTGATGGCGGGTTCCATACTGCTGGGGGGTGAGTCTTGCGGGTATCTCTCGGACTTTTTTTTTGAAAATCTAATGTAGATGCTTTTGAAATACATACCAAATGCCCACCTGAAGTCACGAATGACCATGGTCATTAGTGGCTCCTGGTGGGTATTTGGTATGTATTTTAATTGAAATTCGGCTATTTATTTAAGAGAAACAAAAATGAAAATGTGTACGTAATTACGTTTTTGCGCACGGGTTGCTACACCTATGGTCTTAGTAGCTCTGATAAACCTTTACTAAAACAATGCAAAACCTTTTGACGTTCCTTACTCAGTAAGCTTTGTGTGGAGTTGTGACAAGCAAGGTAAATGCAAATTGCTGATGGTGCCGTTACCAATCAGTGTGTTGGACGAAACTTATAAAACCTAAGTCATGCCACCTCCATATGACCCTAGCTCTTTTTAAAACGTGTTTTTATTAATTTTCATAAATTATATATCTACTTGGATTTATGACGTTTCTACAAGTGCTTTCAAATTAGTAGATTCTTTATAAAGATGCAATTGTTCTGGAAACGTCAACTAGATCTAGTATGTTTATTTAAGAAAATATGGCATACAAAATATTGAGACAAAAGAAGAAACTGCTGGTTATCAGCAGTTTCTTCTTTTGTCTCAATGTTTTCCCAAGCCTCATCTTTTGGGGACGTCAAAACCAGGTCTTGTTTTGGAAATGGTTAAAACAGGGCGACATGACATGGATCTATGAAATGCGCTCCATGTTGTTATTATTGCTGTACATTGATTATGAGTCGTATACATTGATGCGAAATAGATTCACTATAAACAAGACCGAATTTTGACGTATCATTATAGATATATAAGGCTCGAAAAACATTGATGCAAAAGAAGAAATTTCCGATGAGCAGTGTTCTCGCTTTCTTGCTTCAATATTGTTCGATACTTTCATGTTTTTATAAAAGCAATTTTGTCGTCTGTAGCAGCTTTCAAATTTGACCACTCGAAGAAGGTGTCATCTAGGAAAGAGCTTGGAATAAAGCATAAATAGACCATTGACAAGCGCCATAAACACAATGTAACACAAATGGCGGCTCACTTTGTAAATACAGTTAAGTGACATCAAGATTGTGCATTGTTTCCATTGATATTACATGACGCCGCTATTTCCTGTTCCTATTCCTTAGTTCCTATTCTTCGCATCTTCACATCTTTTCGACGATATTTGGGTCATGAAGTGGAGAAGGGTGCTTTGGCCAAGTATAATTGTTACAAGGACTGTAAAATGCGATTTCAACATAAAATTTCTTCCTTGAAAACAAACATATCACTGGAAATCTCTCATTCTTAAAATTTGCTTTTGAAATTGATTTTTGCTGAAGATTTGCATTATTTTTCCGAAATCGGGAGATGAGTGATTATTAGAATCGCCATAATTTTTTTGTTGAAACTGTGCTTGAAATGTGCCTATTTTCAGCCGAGATTTGTTGGATGAGCATTTATTAGAATATGGGCTCATACAAGAAAAATTACAGTTTAAATAGAGAGAAAATAATCTTTTGATTGTTTTTTTTTTCTTTTTTTTTTTTTTTTTAGGTGTCCAGTCATTATTAAAGTAAAAAAAGTTACTATTTAAATGTGTCATTGAAACGATTTTATTTTTTTCCCCAATCTGGTCTGACAAGTAACTTTATAATCATTACACAGCCATCAAAAACAATATCCCGAAAGAAATGCTGTGTAATGATTCTGGGTATAATTGTGATGAAAGGTTTATTTCTCTCTCTCTTGTTAATGTTCATAAAGTAAAAGCATGTCTCAAAATGAATTAATTTGTAATCGATCTTATTATGATAACAAATATTGACCATTTTAATGATTATCTTTTCAGATAATTCCCACCATAACTCGCATTCTAAAGACAAAATCAACCGGAAGTCAGAAGTTTCCACCAATGAAATGCAAGAGTCTGAATCGCGGAAGAAGACACGTCGTAACCGGACTACTTTCACGACATACCAGCTTCACGAGCTTGAACGAGCTTTCGAGAAGTCTCACTACCCGGATGTATACAGTCGAGAAGAGCTCGCGCTAAAAATAAATCTACCGGAAGTTAGAGTGCAGGTACATAAGATATTCAAATTCTTTTACTAATAAGATGTTAGTCCAATGACTCAAAATAAGAAAATCAGGTAGATACTAGATGACTTTTTTTTGTAAAAGTTAAACATATTGATAGTATTGCAATACACCTGACCTACCTAAAATGATTTCTTCGTCGTCGTATTTTTCAATTCATTTATTAATTTATTCATTTATTAATCCTTTTAATTCATGTATGATCAATTCATTCTTAGCCCCTTCGCTGCCAGACAAATATTGGAAAATTGGTTCCTATTTGCCAAGAAATTGACAGTTGTGTAAGAATTCAACTTATAACCAAACACTATTCAATAAAACTATATAAAACCTTACATTTTCTGAAAGATAATTGAAAATGCTATTCAGTGAATACATTTTTATTTATTTTGGAAATTACATGTTTTGTTATTTTAAAACTTTGGAAAAAAAACACATCGTTCTCCCCTCATGACGGCCCAGGCCGTCACGGGGCAGTATAGCGACATTTTCGCATGACGGCTCAGGCCGTCACGGGGCAGCGAATGGGGTTTTAGTGCTGGCATAAATGAGAGCTCACTGTTTCGTGTTTGTACAACGACATCAGATGATTTCTTTAAGCCTTAAGCTTTATAAAATACGAAATTTAAAGACATCGAGGGTTTTCATACATGCTCAGCAAATGTTCCAACGCATCACTTTTTAGAATTGAATAACATATTTATGTTGCAGATTGAGTTTTTATATTTGGCACATCTTAATCCGACAAGACACAACCATAACATCATTGTACGTTTGCTTTCTAATGTGACCGCGTCATGCAAAAAGGGCACCAAAGGGTTTTTGTCACGTGTAACTCGTGACCTGTCTTATTCTTTTTATTTTAAATCTAATTTGAAATCTAATTAAATGCCTGATAAAAGGTAAAAAATAGAACCCTTTTCCAACAAATCAAGAGTCTACGCGGACAACTTCGCCCGCTTATGCGAAAAAAATGTCAGAAAAAAGGTCAAACTCCAAGGTCACGAGTTCAAAGATCATGGTCTGAAAAAAGTCTTTTCAAACGCTATCAGTGTGAAATATCAAGTCCCTGTCTCGTATAGTATATGGTATATAGACAACGTTTTGTCAACGTCACTGACTCTGACGTCAATGCTACGCTGACGACACCAGAGATGTGACAATAACTATCCGGACATAACTATCGACTCGTTAAACTGCTAGAGATAAATTTGTTTCAAGCGGGTCCATCTTTTACTTGGGTACTCTTTCAGTCATTACTAAAATTAACGTATGTGCGAATTTTCTGTTTTTAGCAAATAATTTGATCTCATTTCAGCCTTCCAGAATTTTCGAGAAAAGTGTATCATTATTTCAGGTTCAATGTTTCAGAGTAAACTCAAAATTGTACCATGAAAGGATGGGTTGCAATAAGGGTTCAAAAATAGATTTTCTTTAAATTCTGTGAATTGATAGGGTTACATAATATCTTTAATTTGTATGTGTAAAAATTCTGATGAGGGCTTATTTTTTGAGATAATGGCTAACAAAGTGGGTGGGGTAAATTGGCACGAGAAGCATTTTTTTACTTTAAAGTTAAATAACTTTTTCTGTATGGATCAGATCGAAGTGAAATTTTGTACGTACTTTCAATGTACTAAGGACAGAATTTTTTCGGAATAATTAATCATGTATATCAGTTTGTTGATTTTCTGTATTCGTCCTTCTGTCGATCTCAGATTTTGCTTATTTTTGATGCACTAACTTTACAAAACTATCTCTACAAAATTTATTTTTGTATGAATTGACATGATATTTTGTGAACATGATCCTTTATGATGTAGCTAGATTTGTGTAAACTTTGAGTCAAATCCATTGCATAAAACCAAAGTTATTTGACCTTGACCTTCAAAGGTTATTCTAAAATATTAAATTTTAAGATTTTGAGTGAAAATTTATCATGAAAATTGGTATATGAAGTGAATTTTAAGCAAATGAAGTTATTTTCATTATATCCTCGTTGTAATTACTTAGTTCAGTGGAAAATTCACGATTGATGCTGACTTTTTTGCACATAATAACAAGGTTTTGTAAAGGGCAAGTGGACAATTTCCTTTTCAAAAGTCATTATTGTTCGGTATGTCAAGGTCAAGTTCTACTTTAAAATTTACATTGAACAAACCTAAAACAGTAAGAATATTATACCTGCGACTTTATTTATTGAAATATACTTTATAAGACCATTTTTATATCAAGATATAGCTGAAAAATATAAAAAAGTGACTTTTTAGAATTACCTTTGAAGGTCAAGGTCAAATAACTTTGGTTTTATGCAATGGATTTGACCCAAAGTTTACACATATCTAGCTACATCATAAAGGATCATGTTCACAAAATATCATGTCAATTCATACAAAAATAAATTTTGTAGAGATAGTTTTGTAAAGTTAGTGCATCAAAAATAAGCAAAATCTGAGATCGACAGAAGGACGAATACAGAAAATCAACAAACTGATATACATGATTAATTATTCCGAAAATATTCTGTCCTTAGTACATTGAAAGTACGTACAAAATTTCACTTCGATCTGATCCATACAGAAAAAATTATTTAACTTCAAAGTAAAAAAATGCTTCTCGTGTCAATTTACCCCACCCACTTTGTTAGCCATTATCTCCAAAAATAAGCCCTCATCAGAATTTTTACACATACAAATTAAAGATATTATGTAACCCTATCAATTCACAGAATTTAAAGAAAATCTATTTCTTGAACCCTTATTGCAACCCATCCTTTCATCAGTTTCACCACGAATGATGACTGTCGTAATGCCAAAAATATGATAGTATTCTGTTTATTGGTTCAAGAAATATTAGCAAGGATCTAAGTGATGCGTCGGAAGTTTTGCTGAGTATATAAAGTTATGAATCGGGTTTTTGTCTCACGACAGTTACAATTTTGATACTAATGGAGTTACAAATTCATTTAAACCATGAAAATGCCATCTTAAAAACATGAAAATGCCATCTTAAAAACGAACTTGGCCATTTTGGTACAAAAAGTTCGCAAGACCTAATGAGACAAAAAAACAATTCCCTTATCAAGTAACTCATTTCCCAGAAGGATTATCTAGGCTTTCATTTACGTATTAACTCTTTCCCAAATCTTATCGCTTAAAGGGTGTTCCATTTTGAAAGCTGAACATTGCAAACAACAAAATGGATGTCGATAAAGCATCGTTTTGTGTACAGTAAATCACAGAAGATATTGAGTCAAAATGAGAACTGCAATATTTAGCTTCGCATTCCATCGAAACTTATTTTATCTATTGTACAATGTATTTTTACACAAAATTAAATCTTAAGGTATATGACCCATCATTAAAAACACCACTTTCTAGCCATGGGACATGAATCTAATTACACACACTTCTAAATACACTTCAAATAAGTTGATTCACCGTTCAAGATTTCAAGATTATGCTTCAAGAAGAAAATAATTTACAAATATTAGTTTATTCTATATTCATATGCAAGGGAGGCAATTTATAACATGTTTGTCAAATATTTCCATAATTATGCATTGATTTAAAATTCTATACCATTCAAAATGCTTATGTTTGTATTTGGGATGGAAATATAACACAGTTTAAGATTTACTGGCAATTTTCAAATTTCGCCTCTGGCTCTTTGGTGCTAATGATGGGTTGTATACGTTAATTGCCACGATTTTTGCTTAGTGATTGTAACGTCTGTTTAGTTATATAGAAAAATGATACCGTAATTTGTTTCTCTTAGATATTTGGTGTGTTTATTCGCAGTAGATAAGAAAGAGTTGCTAAGGTAGCATTTTTACTAGAGAATATAAACACCAAAATAACGGGTAGAGAAGGAAAAACGTCTAGAGTTCATCGATTTTACACATAGATCAAGAAACATACATTTAAAATATAATTGGAATCTAAGCAGTACTTCAAATCCATGTTGTTTTCCTCAATATTTCTAACGAATGCATCTTACAAAATATTTCATAAGGAACACTTCTGTACTTAAAGAAATTGTAACTATTATTTCTGAGAATTTCTATTTTCAAAAAGTTTATTTAAAGTGACATTTCAGAATTATTTTTACATAAATTTTACTTTTATTCTATCTGAAAGAGCATATTTCCTTATGAAAATTCTGAAAATTTTAAGACAAAATATTGCGCCGTTTACGAGAAATTTATATTTTTGTGTTAAAATTGAACAAATTGTTGTGGACAACAGTTCGGATTTATATGCAATTTATAATTAGGTCTCAACTTTAAATGCGTGTTTCTCGCTTATTGGCAACAACTTAAAAAAACTAATAGTATTTATACTCATTAGAATAAACAATCTTGGCATCAAGACATACTTTAAAAAATTGAAATTGGAATGAAATGTCCCTTTAAGGAATGAAAGCAATCTTATTTCTTTCATGCAGGTATGAAAAATAAAACCTAATCACACTGTATGAATCCGCGAAGCGGTTCATACCAAAGTGTGATTAGATTTTATTTTTCATACCTGCATGAAAAAAATAAAATTGCATTCATTCCTTATAATTTAATATTACATCTTATTACCGTAATAGTCCGGCAGATATCCTCTTATACCTTGCAGTGGAGTACATAGTTTTTTTCTTTGCTGATTCTTGATGTAGACACCTTACTGTTCAAGAATCTGACGGGTGACATCGTGTCACCCTTTAGCATTTTGAGAAATTCAAGATGACCACCAAGGTGGTGGAATCTTACATAAATAACTAATAAAAGGACTATATATGCATATGGAAAGTGATATGTCTTACGCCAGATAAGTCTAGTGCACTTACTTACTCCCTGAGAAGGAAGAGGAATGAAGTTATGGCATTTTTCTGTGATTTCATTCGATGTTGTTGTGTAACTTACGTTACATTAGGGAATATTCGATGCCGTTATTCACTTTTCTGCTATTATTTGGACATAAGGCATTTATACACAACAATGAATGGTCTGGTTACCAAATTCCTTACTTTAAAAACCTTTGATAAGAGCAAAACAATAGTTACATATATGTATTATGTAATTTACGTTACCTAATATCAGCATAATAGCTTCGTTTATTCCCTTATATACTATTATTCGTTCATTAATCATTAAAACACAGAAGGAAATAGATTGTATAGCTCAAAGTTTATAACTGTAAATTTGTATAAAAACACAATTTAAACCAATACATAGTTTTAATCTTTACCAAACCATTTACTATGAGCTAAACGAGCGAGTTAATGTCCTGACTCGTTTCTCTTTATTCTCGAAAGAGAAAGTGTTTGTGTTGGGTCATTTTCAACAACAAGAAGTTAATGTTTGTACACAAGTCTAGAGTTATAAACGTAGAGTTATATGTCAATTTATTTACTTGAAGTTTTTTTTGTAGGCGGTCACAACAACAGTTAAATAAATGTACTATGTTATTTACGTTACTTTAATTCTAAGTACCATTACATAATTATACATGTACTTGTAAACATAACAAAAGTAATATTTATTGAACAGAAAAAGCTATCAGCTGGTAATTTTAATTTGATAAAATTGAATTTATAGTATGTGAATCAAGACACCCATGTAGCCATTGGTTCACATACCCATCATATTCTTTACACAAAACAGTAGGTGCATAAATGTATTATGTATTTTACGTTATCTTGATATCAGCATATTAGCTTCATTTATCTACTACAATTAGGTCATGAATCATTAAATCATTGAATCACAGAAGGAAATGGTGTGCATATCAATTTCTTTACTTGAAGCTTTTCGTACGTGAGCAAAATAACAATTGGATAAATGGATTATGTAATTTACGATACTTTAGTTTCAAGTACTAGTACATTATATTTACTTGTAAACGTAACAAAAGTAATATTTATTGAACAGAAAAGTCTGTCAGTTGGTAATTGTCAAATGGATATAATTTAGTTTATAGTATATGCAACAAGACATGTATGTAGCCACTGATGCACACATCCATCATGTTCTATACACACCAAGAAAAGTGCACCTAAGTGTACAATATAGGCCACCTGTCCTGTACCTAATTTTGGTACACTACACGTTTTGTGTTGTGGCTCATCAACTCAACAAATTTGGGGTCCCTAACATCAACAGTACATGGTATTTTAAGCACTCAAACGTGAAAAGAAGGTCGCAGCAGTTAAGGAGTGTAACCAAAAACGGCTGCCTGGCACAGGCTTTACCATAATACTCCGCCATTTTTTCCTGGCAGGGTATAAAACCCAAACAATGTTCATTAAGCAAGAATATATACAATTAACTTATAGTCGGTTAAAATTGACATTTGTTTGTAAATGGTGAATTTATGAAAGGTGAATCTCTATATTGTTCTGTAAGACCTACATATATAATCATATTATCTCTGTTACCTTAAGTCTAACATATTACCCGTGGTGAACTGCTAAGTGACCAAATCTTTTCTGTTGCATATAAAGATATCAGAGATCATTTTTCGTTCGTATTTCTGGTTTCTTAGAGTATTATTTCAAACTATACTCCCTTGGCGTTTGCAATACACTGTACAGTTGAAGAATAAGGAAGCATAATGCTCACATTGCCATTAGATCATTTACAAGATATTGCCATGAGCTCCAGATACAACCTCAGTCAGTCAATGAGCCTGGTTCTATGGTAGTGTGTGAAAAGCTAGTACCATTCCCTCAAACTACAGAAGTATTTCCAGATAAGGACAAAATGACTCACTATTGAACATAAAATTAGAATTACGCTGTCAGAGAAAATCTACCATACATGGGATCGGGGGATCAAGTGCTAGTAAAAGTCACTGTCCCCTGGCCTAGAGTGCAGTTGTAGCTCCTTGTACATCACAAATAATCAAATGGACGAATGGAAGTGATGTATCCTATTTTCAACTAGAAAGGGTTATGCTAGGGCTAGACTGGGATGTTCTGTGTTTTTTAAATACCACAGAGAAGTACTACATAACAATGGAAACATTGAAAACAAAAATATGAATAACTATGTTATCTATTGATCTGTGTGGAACAGACAAATATTTTTAACGGTGATAATATTAATCTTATGCAATTTTATTGAAATACATGCAATTTAATTGAAATACCGCAGCATAACTTATATGTCATCTTAACTTAATATGTTTACTAATTTTATAAGTCTCTTTTGTATATGTCAATCTGTTTGACAAAAGTTGACGTGTCTTGTACAAAAGCCAGTACAATATCAAACGATATCTTCTTTGAGCAGGTCTAATAAAACAATGTAGAAATACAATATATATACCGCCAAGAAAACTTGGTGTGTATATTATGGTATACTCGGTGTCAGGCAGGCGGTCGGAGTCCGTCGGTCTCTATTTTGCTCCGTATCTCCTGTACTCTTTGGCCCAGAGACACCACTTTCAAGTGAGAAGTGTCTTTACCCAACAGGTTCCTCATTTACTAAATAGTCATTGTGACCTACTTTTCATATTAGAGCGCATTTAATTCAAAGTTTTCTTCTGCTCCATATCCCATTGTACTGTTTTATCTAGTGCCATCAAACTGGATGTGTTAACGAGGCATGACCAAAAGGTATGTCATAAGCTGTCGTGTACCAAAACTATCTCATTGGAATATATTTTACACGCTAGAGCACACTTAGTCTAAAATTCCCGTCCGTTCTATATCTCATGCACTGTTTGATCTAGAAACACGAAATTCGATGGGTGAATGAGTCCTGACCAAGGCAGAGGTTTGTCATATACAAAATTAGGCGAATTTGCCCTACATTTAATGCTCAACAAATGTCTTCATGTACCAATGCTAGTCATCGTCACCTGCTTAGGAATACGCATTTCACTATTCTTTTGTTTTTAAAACAAGATTGGTGTGTCAACTATTTACTACAGGATAGCCTTGTTTCGTAAAGTTTTAAAGTGACATTTCAGAATTTTTTGTCATAAATTTTACTTTTATTTTTATCTGAAAGAGCATATTTCCTAATGAAAATTCTGACAATTTCAAGCCAAAATATTACGCCGTTTACGAGAAACTAATATTTTTGTGTTAAAATTGAACAAATTGTTGTGGACAACAGTTCGGATTTATATGCAATTTATCGATTATGTCTCAAGTTTAAATGCGTGTTTCTCGCTTATTAGCAACAACTTAAAAAAAACTAATAGCATTTATACTCATTAGAATAACCAATCTTGGCATCAAGACATACTTTAAAAAAATTGAAATTGGAATGAAATGTCCCTTTAAATCTATTTTACAAATGTATCCTTCTAACAATAGCCAGTTGACAGGGATTTGTGTGTAACTAACAATGATATTGTTATGGTTAAAGTGTATTTAAGAGTATTTGAAATAAAAGTAACGTACATTACATAATAATTTATGGATCTTTATTTTTCACTTTACCAAAAGCTTTAAGTAAAGAAATTAATATGCAAACCATATTTGTTGTGTTTTGAGGGTTTTTGGCCGAATGATAGGAAATAAGTGATCAAATGGACCTATAATGCTTATATTAAGGTAACGTAAGTTACACAATACATTTATGCAACTGTTGTTTTACTCTAACCAAAAGCTTTAAGTAGAGAAATTCATAACCAGATCATTAAATGTTGTGTTTAAACAACTTATGGTCAAATGATGGTAGATATGTGAATAGAAAAATCTAACATACCTTAATGTACCGTAAGTTACACAACAGTATCGACTGAAATGACAAAAATGTGTCATATCTATATTATTCTTCCTTCTTAGGGCAACAGTAAGTGCATTAGAGATATCTTGCCTTAAAAAATCAGTTTCCATATGCATATATAACCCTTACATTGGTTATTTATATGGTATTCCACCATCTTGGCGGCCATCTTGAATTTCTCGAAATACTAAAGGGTGACACGATGTCACCCGTCAGATTCTTTTACAGTAGGATGTCTACTTCAGGAATCAACAAAGAAAAAGACTATGTACTCCACTGCAAGGTTCAGCCAAAAAATGGGGAATATCTGCCGGACTATAAATAGTAATATTTGCGACTAGAAAAATGAGATAGCGTCCGGACTATGTTCAAAGAAGCGGACAGATGTGCGATATCTGGCCGCTGCCAAGGTATTTAGATCTTACCTACGTGCCTTTCCGTTACGAAAACGTCATAAAAACGCGCGTTACTGCAACGGTGTTTACAGCGAATTCAGACGTCGTGACATTATTTTCCATCCTCTCAAGTGCGTTTTAAGCAATAAGTCTTTGGAATTGAGTTTGTTTCCATCAGAAAATCTATTTAAGAGTACGATTTAACGATAAAACTTGCAATTTATTACTCAAAATGAATGTAGTAAGCCGATTTGTACAGGACACATCCATTTATCCATATTGTTGACACCGGCAAAGTCATTTTTTTTTCATGGAGTTATGAAATTTTTTTTAGCCTATCAAAACGCTCGAATTTTAATGAAATCAACTAATATTAAATTATTATGAAATAAATGTCAATGTATCCTAATTAATTGGTGAATGTTATTTATGAAACATTAATAAAGGACCATTTTTGTGAAAAGCTGTCCAAACAGCACTTTAGTATTTGAGACGTTGTCTTAATTCATAAAGATGGCACGACGGTCATAATTACCATCATTTAATATTAGCTCACTGGCAAATGGTCAGATGAGCTGAAAAAAGATACACCGTAATCGCTGGACCGATTTTCAATTTCTAATTCTTTACAGATTATTGCTCTTTATTTCTTTCCAAAATCACAATTGCATTTCATCATAGACAGTTAGTTGGAAAGTAAATTTTAATCATATCGCATCCAACTTACATTTCTTTTTTTCATTTTATTTAGTTCATTTCATATGTACCTAAATAGCACGAAGAAACAAAACACACGTCATTTTCAGATGTACTTGCTTTACACGTATTATTTCGATAAATAAAATTTATGGAAATCAATTACAATACTTCTAGTAATAGATCTATCCTTTTCGAAATCACATGACAAAAATGTGCATGTAGAAGATCGAATAATTGATGACGTAAAAGAGCTCCCAACGTCTCTTGATATAAACATGCAACCACAATACCACATTGTATAATCGCGTGACTCAGAATTTCAGATAATCTTTAATATCTTTTTTAATATTTGACCAATTTGAATTCAGTTTGAAGCAGAGAATGTGGAAAAATGACAGGAATAAGCTGGACGTGTTGGATTTTTAAAAAATCAACGGATAAAAAAGTTATTGAAGATAAACCAAAATTTTGGTTTATCTTCAATAACTTTTTAACAGTTGATTTTTCAAAAACCAACCACGATCCGTGAATACGATCGTATTTATCTATTGATTTATTTTCCTTTAAGTTTCCGTTATCACATTATTTACACATTTTTGTGCATATATAAAAATGGACCGAATTGATCATGACAATATACCATTTATTAAAAAGAAATAAGGATACTCATGGCATCAAAATAATGTAAGAAGAAGGCTGATGTCAACAGATTTTCAATAATTGCAATAATGAAGAATGCCAAAAAGAAACAAAAAGACAATTCGAATTTTTATGAAATCAATTTTCAGCATCGCAAAAAAAATAAAACGTAACAGAACATAATTTCAGTGGCATATATAACAAATTGCATCTTTTTGCCAAACACAAACATTATGCTATCATAAAACGTGGTTCCATAACATTCAAACATTTGCAAGGAGGTACATGCAAAGGAAAAGTTTTAACCTTAATTTGGTAAAATGGAAATATAGTTTACCACTTTCCGTCTGTATAAAAAATACAAAATGATGGAGAAAAATCTTGATCCCAGATCAACTTTAGTGTTTGTCTTCAGGATTACCGTGGTTTTCTTTGATCGTATTAATTAAGCCCTCATCCCATCATTAGGGTAAAACAGCATGGCGACAAGGGCCCACTCTTCTCTCATTATGACCTCTCGACAAACCAAAAACTATTTTCCAGTCATTTAGTTTTCATATCTAATTGCTTCCCGATTAGCTCTCTTCGCGACGATTGTGTTGTCGCATTTCAACACAAACCTCGTAACTGCAGCTTGAAACAAGCTGCATTTACGAGGTTTTTTGTTGAAAAGCAACGATGTGCTCCTCAAGTATTACATTCTTTGTCTTTTATTTCGCCACCAAATTGACCGTTGCAAACAACAGCAATTCTCTTCCATTACATGCTTATCATTTTTCAGTCTTTTACATATCTTGTTATGGTAACTTTCTTTGGATTTGTATCTTGAAAATATGAAGAGTATAATATTATTTTAAAATAAACGAAAATCGACGTACATGGAAGAACATCCATTCGAGTTGTCGTCGATGGGCTATCCAGAAACGTCGTACCTACAGCTTATTCAAGCTGTAGTTACGACTTTTTTGGTTGCCCATCGAAGTCTTGTCTTTCAAAAACCCACCCTCCATTGTCCGCCCAATTCATGGCCCGGGGGTAATAGCACCGCTTGAGACCCCAGCTGCTTTATTCAACATCATTTCAGCGTGAATAAGATTGTTTGACGCTCATGTGGCCGAGCCAATTGTGAAAAAGGACGGACAAATTAGCGAAGCATTTTGTGAAATTCGTATTATCTCTGACGTTCGGTTTAATTTGGAACTTGAGCTGCGGCAAATAAATTTTATTATCATTATCCTTTTAAGTGATTACCCCGTAAGAATCAATTATTTACTCTCGCCAGTCAGACAAGAGGAAAATGAACCGAGTCGAGGAGTTGGGCGTAACGTCACTTTTCAGTTGTTCATTATAAAGCCATTAGCTCATTAGGCTCCTAATACGTTTGTCATTGATTTAGAAAATCCTACCCTTTGTGTCTTTTTTAACATGACTCCCGTTTTTGATTGTTATTTCAGATTTAATTTTTGGATTTAATGATAGTGGGCTTTACAGTTAAAGTTAAAAAAGAAAGCAAATTGAATATCAATCGGGCACCATTTTCTGTCCTCTTTAGTTGGAATATACAGAGTACAAGTTGTATGAACTAAAAGTGATTCGTCTTCATTGAAAAAAAAAAAAAAAAAAAAAAATAAAAAAAACGTTATTTTTTCTGAATTTCATATTTTTGTATTTATAATTATTTCTACTTTTTACAAATAATTGTTTGTTTCATAGATCGTCTACGTTTGGTCGTTCGTAGTAGAGCAAAATTGGTTAGGCTTGACTTGATTGACAACGTATATTATTAAAAACAGAACATATCATGTACAAAATAACTAGAACAGAATTATTCATCGTCTTTACAAAACTTAAAAAATGTTGTCATGCGTACAAAGCATAACGATTGAAATAATATGATTGTTATTTTATGCGGAAATCATGTTTTGTAATGTTTGCATATCAAATTTATTAGAACAGAGAGAAAGGTATAATTTTGTGCGTGTTAGTCTGTTTCTTTTCAGCTTTTTCAACAGACACAGATTTCGCTTGGAAAATTTGTTATTTTATTATAATATTTTTATTCTAAGAAGCAGCGGCGTTAACATATCGAAAGCATCATAATTTTGTTTGATAATAGATCTAATAATAATAATAATAATAATAATAATAATAATAATAATAATAATAATAATAATAATAATAATAATAATAATAATAATAATAATAATAATAATAATATCTTAATTTATTTTTTCAATAATGCTATATCAAATTAGTTAACATTCAAATAAATCTTTGTTTGTAGATATATTGATACCTTTCATCTGTTTACTTTGCTCCGAATCGATTTCTTCCTCGAGGTAAAAACCAGCGACACATCTTAGTGTGAAGTTATTACAGACGAATATTTCTAGTTTTCTTTTTTCTACATTAAAGGTCTGGTTCCAGAACAGAAGAGCAAAATGGCGACGACAAGAAAAACTCGAAAATGCAGGATTCAAACTAAACGAGACCTTTCCATTAGCCACCATAGCTCCAAGACAACCCGGGGGTTCCTTACCACTTGATCCATGGATGACGTCATCAATGTCTGTGGGCTCGTGCACACTCAATCAACCTTCACACAATTCTATGACGTCATCTCCATCTCCGCCGAACGTCACAGCGTACAGTCCATATAGAACGTCACAAGCTCTGATTGGTACCGGAAACAATGCTTTACAGAATATATTTGGCGGACTTACCCGAGTGGATGACGGAGATCCACGAAACACGAGCATTGTATCTTTACGCATGCGCGCGCGGGAACACATGGAACATTTGAGTACTCTAGAAAGGAAATATCACATTTAAGGTTTTATGTGAGTAAGCTTGATATGATTGTATACATCCTCGGGACCCCGGGGTGGCACCCATGTGCTTCGTCGTCGATGAACTTAGCGAGAGGGGGAGACCTGTGAGTTTCCGACAATGGCGAATACAGAATTGATGCAAACCCGAAACGAACCAAATCTGTTCGTGTTACTGATTTCATGGGAGAAACGTTGCCATAGCATTTATATAATTACTACTTTTTATGGAAGACACAATTATTGTATTTTACATTTTTGATTAATATCATAAATGATACTACAAATAGAAAGTGTAGGTTATAAAGTTAGATACATAGTTGGTTTTTAATAAGGACAAAATGAACTTTATTAGAATCTTCCCTGGACAGATAGGATCTAACCATCCAGATTGACCAATCCAGACCATATCTCTTGAATAACTGTATTTTTATCTGATTTCACAGGTTGTTTCATAATATTTGTTCGACAGAGTAGCATGGGTAACTTTAAGGTAAATGTGCCGATTTAATTCTAGATGTTTCATCAACTTGGCGGATAAAAAAATGCAGAAATATTGTATGTAGCTGTTTTAAGATCCATCCAATATTTTTAAAATATTTGTTAGAATAATCTGCTTCTATGACGGTATGCTACTATCTTCCGATATCATATATGCAAATGCATTTCGTTGGCTATGTTAGAAAATACCTATGAGCCGGGATCTGGAAAAAGGTTCCTTAGAGGGACATTTCATCCCTATTTCAATTTTTTAAAGTATGCATTGATGCCAAGATTAGTTATTCTAATGGGTATAAATGCTATTAGTTTTTTTAAAGCTGGGAAGGTTTTAAAAAAATGTGACCAACGTATGACATTTGAATTTAAGAATAACAGCTATTTTTACAGATTTCTTAATTAGGATGGCTAAAAACTATTCTAAATGGTTAAGCAGTGCCCAAATTATATTTGAAATTCATGTTCACTAACTTTTAGCTAAAATTGTGTGCACAATCTTGCAAAATGACAACAAAAAAGCGTTTCACTCCTGACAGCATATATATTGCACAATATGAGAAATTGTAATTCACGAATCACAAAAAAGTTGAGTGCAGAATGCCCACAAGGTTAATGGCTTCGTAAAAAAATTGAGTGGTAGATTTCTGGCTGAATAGACAAAAATGAGAACACATTTTAAAAAATAAAAGTGTTTCACTCCTGACATCAAATTCAGATGGTTATTGTATAAAACAGCCTCCACATCATAAACCAGTGAAGATAAGATGAAAAGGTAATTTTAAGATGATGATGCACTTATTGTTTTATGAATTACAATTGCTTATTGTAGTATCCTGTCACTGTCTTTTATTTACCATAGCTTACAACTCTGGTATTAGTGTTCAGTGTCACACAAAAAGCGTTTCACTCCTGACATTTTTGACATGTTTCAATGACATATATCTTTTTTATTTGTAAAGCGATTTTCTTTAAACTTGGTACCCAGTATAAAGGCACAATAACACATCTTTTTAGCTTTGATTGGGTAGAATATGTTTCTCTGTAAAAGCCGAGGCATGTAAAAAGTGAATGGTCACATTTTTTAAAACTTGCCCCAGTTTTTGATGATAAGCGATAAACTCGCCTTTAAAGTTGAAACAGAAACGACAAATTCTATAATTATACATGTACATCTGAACTGTAGTGGACAACAATTTGCTTAATTTTAACACATAAATATATTTTTCTCGTAAACGGCGCAATATTATGGCTTGAAATTTTCAGAATTTTCATAAAAAATATGCTCTTTTAGATAAAAATGAAAGTGAAATTTACGAGAATTCTTAAATGTCACTTTAAGGCATTTGAGAATAACATGCATCCAGATCAGCCTGTTCATACGCACAGGCTGATCCAGACCCATATTGTTCTCCAACAGCTTGTTGTTGACCAGTAGCAACTGTAAGTTAGTAGATTGAGTCCATTTTAGACAAGGGGGGGGACCGGGGCTAGTCCACCCTCGGGGCATGTTCGGCCAGTGGCTCTGTAGAGCCCCTCGACAAAGATAGAGAGCCCGGAACCAGATTGTAATGTCTCTTTTGACGGAAGCTGGTTGCAGAAAGTGTTTGATCGCTTTGGATAGAAAAACATGGAAATCAGAACACAATTCTTATTTTTTGACACTGTCAGTAAATTTTCTACATTTGTGTAAATTTTTATTTATAATAAGATGCGCCATGATTCAGATTTCCTTTCGGCAAACTTATAAAGACAATTAAGTCCTTTTTTTATTTAAACTCAAGAAGACGATTTCATGTCATCTAAAAGAAGATGTAACGTGATGTTTTCATGAGGTCTGTCTGGGGCTAGTACGACTATTGGGATCGGGGCAAGTTCGGCCATGACCAATCTAACATATGAATAAAAAGATTGATCACGGTAAGAAATGTCATTTCCTGTCGCATCTAAATATATCAATCGCAAAGACCTAGCTCTAACTAATGGAAAATATGGAAAAATGGAAAAATTTAAAACCACTGGCCGAACTTGCCCCGGCCCCCTGCTTGTTATCCCAAATGCCCCCTTTCTCACTATGTTTGGCTGTTAAAACAATACCTTTTTTCAATCTATACCTTCATTTTGGCAGTCGTATACCGATTACTAGAAAAAAAACTGTCTAAAAATGCTTTATAATGAATTGTAGCTCTGAGCATACCTAGTCCCAATAATCGGCCGAACTTGCCCCGTGCATGGGGCAAGTCCGCCCACTACGATCAAAACTCTAAAACTTGAATTATTCTTTCTTGAAAAGAAACATATAAAAATGATAGACGCAGTTAGAAAGGCTATCATGTGTAGAACTTATATTATATAAATTACACCCAAATAGCTCCCATAGAATTCAAAATTTGAGCAATCGAAAAAAGGGGCGAATTAGCCCCGGTCTCCCTTACATTTAACCACAGGCTTATATCGAAACTCGATTTTCCAAAATATTGTAAGGGCCCTTTTTATCCAGAGTCCGGCTCCTATCCAAGCTTTAGTTACGACGTTTTCGAACGAAACTGGCGATTTTCAATTCTTCGTTATAATCTACAAGACCATTAACCTATCCAATACAGAAAAATAGCTTGCTCTAATTTGAAAGTTGATGTCGACGAGAAACAATTTTGGCATTGGTAAAGATGATATTATAATTATTATGTAGAATAAAGTACAGTAAATATTAAGACAAAAGTTATCAGTAGTTTATGTTTTTGCCTCGATATTTTCTCGGGTTGTTGTATCATGTACGTCAAAACTGGGCTTTGTTTGGTAAGACGGCCGATCTGTTCAAACCCACTCGCATATTTCGTATTTAATTGCTGAAAATACTATTATTATGATATAGATGTATGTGTAATAAGCGTTTTATTTATGATTTATATTTGCTTTGAATATTTTGTAAAATAGATACGTGTTGTACACCACAAGAAAACGTGTTGTTTTATAAGTTGCGTATTCTGTTTAAAGGGTGAGGGTAACAGTTGGTCTAATTGCAACAAATAACAAATATGCAAAACTTTTGTGTTGACCACCTCATGATGGTTAATGATATGCGATTCAGACAGAGAACGAGCAGAAATTACAAGACAGATAGCCGAATTTAGGGAGAATCCAAACCTAAATTCAACCCCGTCACAGATGGGGTTAAAATCATTTTTAACTTGTTGCGCATGCGCATACAGCATACAGCGCGGACCCAAACGAGATTCATAGGTCAAGGTCGTCGTACAAAAAATTATGTAAACATCAACAAAAGAAAAAATGAGTCTGAAGAAGAAAACCGATAGCCCTAAAAAGGGCGAACTTAGAGCGTCAGAGGAGATACCGATCAAGACAGGTCATAATCGGAGATCAAATAGAGCGATGGAATGATGTGAAGAAGATCGTCAACGCACAGTCCGACTCCGATGTCGCCAAAGTGCGGTCATCTTTGTTTTCTATATATAGCGGTCACGTGAGAAAGAACACGCTTCACTACCAAAGTTTCACAACGTACCTTTCTATAAATAGCCGAAATTGATTGGAAAATTCCCCAGACCATTTACGCTTCGAAAATATATTGAGGAATTTAGCGCAATTGGAGTGCAATTAAGTTTGTTGAATGAACTGGTTTAAAAAGCGATTACTTAGTCCTACTAATCGCAATAAAAAGGTTTATAAAGTTGTTTTTTAAACAAATCTGGGAAAATGGGCCTTTAAGGTGGAAAATAAATATAGCATTTTTTGAAGGAATGTAATTAAAAGTGATAGCAAATCAAGGCTTGCATTGAAGCAAGTCCAACTTATGTCTTTTGGTGCACATTTTTCTAATTACATACATGTACGTTGTCTTGACGTCATGGACATGACTTCTATTAGCTGATTGTCGGAGCGGTCACCTTTTGCTTTATGACAAATCGTGAATCTGTTTGGAGAGCAAAACATGTTCATGTAATATCATTTCCACCTTTCATTGGATTCCTTGAAAAATTGTTATAATATAGTCATCTTCTACCCTTTTTTCAACCAACATCCAAGAAAAATGAAAAATAAAAACATTTCAAGTGACATCAAAATAATTGATGGTTCCAAAATGGTCACAAGATCAATAAACAGGAAACCTTGTCGACTTAAAATTACGAATAAAAACCTCGACAAGGTACCCAGTCTAGACGATGAAGAGATAAGTTACCCTTGAGTGTTTGGGTAATTTCGTCAAGAGGGACAAAAGTGGGCGTGTCTGGGGACTCAACACTGTTTAAAATAACAGACGACAGGGCGCCTAAATAGACAAATTGAGAGTCGTCTGCTTTCATCACTTACCAGCCGACAATCGCGCCACAATGCGCTAGGGGTACTTAGAACGCCCCAATCGTTCCGAGTCATATACAATTAGGATTCATTTAAGTTTTGCAAGCAAAGGGATTCAAAAAGACATTCTTTCGTAACAATTGCGCCCTCACTTTGATGTGTCTATTAGAGGAAAGCACATACAACAATGAGAGAAGATAGGACAATACTGATAACTACCATTTTGTACTTTTCCATTGTGAAATGTTACATGTAACCCATTAACAGACGTTATAGATGAATAACAATTTGCGTCTTTTGGTTATAAAAAACATTGTGAGAAATGAAGAAATTGCTTGTCACAAGCAATTTCTTCATTTTCTCCAATGTTTTCCGAAACATTTATCTTTTGAGGAGTAAAAAGAAACAATGCGCCGGAATGGGTTAAAGAGCTGAAGCTAAGAGGGGACGACGAGTTTTCAAGATGTGAACACATCATTTATTGTTAACGCTTTACCAAACAAGACCTGGTTTTGACGTCCATAATTGAAAAGGCTTGGGAAAACATTGAAACAAAAGAAGAAACTGCTGATAACCAGCAGTTTCTCATTTTGTCTCAATATTTTCTGTGCCATATTTTACACAAATCCTATCTTTAATAACATCCAATTTGTCATTTGTGGCATTTTTTGAAGTGGATCACCCTAAAATTTGGCCGTTTGGGAAAGGGTTAAACTAACAATATGATGTAGGTATGCATCGGAATCGTCTCAACGAGAATCCACAACAGCACGGGTTATAAAAGAGGAAACCATCTCCAAAAAGAGTCAACGATTCTTTGTCACCTCTTGAAAAAGAGGTCCTTTCGAGGTAGTTGCATAGAGCGAAAATCCGTCAACAAAGGTAGGTGTCAAATACATTTCTTCTAGATTTATTTCTTTTACATTAAGTTTTGGAAAATCCGGCGATGGTGTAATATGTAAAAATGGCCAAAGTTTGCTCTGCGCGAGGATACTAATTATTCGGTGCTAGTAAGCTGTGAAATAAATAATTTAAGAAATATGTGTTTGATACATACCTTTGTTGGCGGATTTTCGCTCTATGCAACTACCTCGGAAGTATTCGTATGTCACGGGGCAAAGAAATATCATTGATTCCTTTGGGGGTTAGTTTCCTGGTTTACCACCCGTGAACAGGGTTTTTAATTTAAAATAAACAATAGCTCAGCCCCAGCACTTCCTGCTAAAGTTTACTAACAAAAAAGACTGCCTTTATCCCCACCCCCATCCCCCACACATATTTTTTTTTCATTGGTTACCCCGCCTTTAGATGATCTAAGTGGGTACAGTATTCTTACTCCTAAGTGAGATGAGAAGCTTGTGTCTCTGAAAGAAAGTTATGGTTGTGCTGCTGAGAGAAACGACTTGAATCCATTGTCTGGTTCTCCAGTTGTTACGGTATGACCGAAATACTGTCAAAATGGCGTCCAGTCTGCATTTAATCAATCAATCAATTTAGATGAACCACGTTTTCTGGTGATACAGCACCCATTATTTGTATTACCTGACACATAGCTTCTTCTTGTCAAGAGGATAAATTTGTGTTGGTAATTATGATGTTACTCCATGACAAATTGAAAACACCGTGACACCGTAAAAAGGCTGGTACAGTCACTTGAGAAATGTTCTAGTACATAAAAAAATCACAATCGCGTTATTGTTTTATTATTTAAGAGAGAGAAAACAATAATTAGCCAAGAATGATATTTGAGATATCGGGGACCTTTCTGAAAATTGAACTATGTAATTTAGGTATTCAAAGAGCCATTTCCAAGCTTGGTATTGTTTTTCGGACTCAGCATAACCAATTACCCTTAAAACTGATTATTTTCTGCAGTTGATGATGTACGTTGTGTCATCTGATTCCCCGTCGTAAAAGCGCGTATGAAACCTTACTCAAAAATACAAAAGATTAAGGTAGTCCACCCCTAATGGGATTCGCGCGACGTCGGAATTATTCGGGCTAAGTCGAAAACGCGCCTGAATAGATGCGGATACGTAACGACGCCGCTCGAAATAAATTCGATGTTTTTGAATCTCAAAACGTCCACATTATGGGTATTTTACCTTAAGGTTATTTGGTGACTCGACTAAAGAAGACGTTGTCAGTAAAAAAGGGATGATTATAAAAAGATAATTTAATCAAACGGGTCAGTTCGCCGCGTGACTTGAATGGGTGTATTCTTCGGTCCCCGACTGAATATGAGCATGTTTGGTTGATAGCGAAGAACACCCATAGACACTTGACAGCACCGCGTCCAACCGATTATTACATATACCCGGCATTGGAGAAGGAGAGAGAAGTGTACTTGGCTTTTCTTTTTTTTAAGATCATGGGGTGTTTTTAACCCAATTTAACCCCATTACCAAACGGCAAAAATTTAGACTGATCCAATTTCAAAGATGTTGCAGACGACAATATCAGTTGAATGAAATTTTGCATTTCTTATCTGTCTGGGTTGAAAACATTGTGGAAAATGAAGAAATTGCTTGTCACAAGCAATTTCTTCATTTTCGACAATGGTTTTCAAAGCCACTATCTTGTAGGGAGTCAAAAAGAGTCATTGTGTGGAAATGGGTTAACCCTTGTCCAAACAGGAAAGTTAGCCAGACTCCATTTGAATGATTTTGCAGACAACAATTTCAGACGAATGTAAATTTACAAATTTCGTCTCTCTGATGACGCAAAAACAAAACAATGCTTCTTTTCTTCCAATGTTTTCCAAAGGCAATAATACTAGGGACATCAAAACTAGGTCGGATTTGGTCGAGATAATTATACATTTAAGCTGAATTATTCGTCCTATTTCAATGCCACGTCGTGAAGAATTTGACAAGAGGATATTGAATTAAATTACATGTAATTTGTTCGAAAAGGAAGAGATCGTATCGGTATTTGAGATTTTAATTTATATTTTTGATGCATTTAATAGGTTGGCAATACGTCGGCTTAATCAAATAAAAAGAAATAATAACTCACATATCAATGTATAGAATATATTTATTGGTTTATACTACCTCTTTAATTTCCTTACATAAACGTATGAAAATTCAATTGAAAATATTAAAACAAACAATATTCAGTTGACACTCGACATCAGACAAGTCGAATTACTGCTTTAGTCGAACTTAAAATGTGGCCCTGCCATCTTCATGGGATTTTAAAACTGTGATTTAGATGTGTTTCGAAGATAGCCATTGAAATATAGCAAGAAAAGACGAGACGTTGCTCGTTTCGAGTAATTTCTTTTTAAGGCATGCAACCCATCATTAGCACCAAACAGTCAGAGGCGAAATTTGAAAAGTGCCAGAATTCCTAGACTGTGCTACATTTCCATTCCAAATACAAACATAAGCATTATGAGCGGTTTAGAATTTTGAATTAATGCATGCTTATGGAAATATTTGACAAAATGTTCAAAACTACCTCCCTTGCATACTAGATTGGCGACACCTAAAGGATGTCACATGAAAGAATGAGTGAAATGAATAGAACTTTTGGCCTCTGGATTGTACACAAGGTTTTAATAAGACTTGACCCCGTGACCTAGTTTATGACCCCAGATTTTGAAATTGTGCCAGATTTTATCAAGATAATTATTCTGAAATATTTTAAGTTTTTTTTGGGCATTAAATGTGGCCTCAAGAGTGCACACAGGGTTTTTCTAAGACTCGAGCCCATGCCTTAGTTTATGACCCCAGATGACCCAGTTTTAAAGTTGTCCGAGATTTGATCAAGACATTCTTTCTGAGCCAACATAAGCTTTAGTTGGATAAAAAAAATAGTGGCCTCTAGAGTGCACACAAGATTTTTCTCAGACTTGACCCCTTGACCTAGTTTATGACCCCAGATGACCCAGTTTTAAACTTGTTTGAGATTTCATCAAAGATAAGTATTCCGACTAATTTCAAGGCTGATTGGTTGTAAAATGTGGCCTCTAGAGTGCACACAAGTTTTTTCTTAAATTTGACCTACTGACCTAGTTTTAGACTTATCTGAGATTTTATCAAGACAATCATTCTGACCAAATTTTACTTAATTGGACATATAAACTGTGGCCTCTAGATCGCACACAAGACAGAGTTTGACACACGACACACGACGGACACAGCAGTATCACAATAGCTCACCATGAGCACTTTCATGCTAAGGTAAGCTAAAAACAGGAATTTGTCAAATTCAAGGACATATAACTCATTACTTTCCGGTCTGATCAGAATGAAAATCAAACTCATCTGTCATCATACAGTCCCCAACATTGTGTCTAAGTTTTGTCTAGATTTGTCAATAACTGTAGATTCTAGAGTGTAAACAATGTCAAAAATAGTAAAAGACGGGAAATTTGTCAAATTCAAAGGCAGATAACTCATGATTTCCTAATCTAATTAGACTGAAAAATCACACTAGTATGAGATCATACAAGATCTTATGGTCCCGAAAATTGTGTCCAAGTTTTGTCTTAATTGGTCAATAATTGTAGAAGTTCAGTGTAAAACAAGAGCCGTCACAGACGGATTATGCTCCCCGAATAAGTGTTTGTCACAAAATAAAAACTATCATACATTAAACCCCCTTTTCCCATGACAGCTTTTTTAGTACACACATTATTTATAGAATATGGTCTAGAACATCCTATTCATTACATGAACACAAAATTTCATTAAATTCTGCCCATTAGATGAAGAGAAATAAGAGAAAAACTAATTTTTACACTAAGGCCCCTTTTTCCATGACGCAGCCTTAAATTTACAAACGGAAAAAAAGGTCCCTAGGTATTGACCCAGGGAGTTCACATGTGAAGTTTCATTGAATTTGGTCCAAGGGTTGCTGAGATATGGCTGTGGACGGACGGACGGACGGACGGACACACGGACACACGGACGGACGGACGGACGGACAGCGTGGCGACTATATGCTCCCCCGAAATTTTTTCGGGGAGCATAAAAAGTGGAAAATAGTCAAAAAACTACAATTTTGTCAAATTCAAGGGCACATAACTTGAGACTTCCTAGTCCAATCAGACTGAAAAGATACATATGCGAGATCTTATTAATACCAACATCCTGGCCAAGATTTATTTTGATTGTTCAATATTTGTAGATACTAGAGTGTTAACAAAGTCAAAAGTAGGTATTTTTGACTTTCAAGGGCAGTTAACTCCCTACCTCTTGGTCTGATCTGACCTAAAATCTAATTCTTGTGAGAACTTATGGTCATACATGTTTTGACAAAGTTTGATCAAGATTGTTCAATACTTGTGGATGCTAGTGTTAACAACAAATAGTGGACAGATGGACAGACAGACGGACAAACAAAAAGCTACCACAATAGCTCACCTTGAGTACTTTGTTCTCAGGCGAGCTAATAATAAAAATATAACAAATTCATTCAGATTATAGTTACTACGGTTTAATAATAATCCAATCATAAACAGAGAAATTCTACATCTGGTCAATTTGAAATCAGTAAATTTGCAGACAATGGTTTATTTGATTTCATAAGTGGGAAATAAATGAGTAATGACATAGAAAACATTGATGGTATTAAAGGGGAATATGGTGATTTTCCGCCATTTCTTCTTTTCTCTCAATGTTTATGATGCTTTCTCTGATTTGCAAAGGGATGTTGTGGCAATGGTTTTAATTAAAGGTTGAACATTGTGCATTGGCACTATCAAACATAAATAAATAGACACAAGACCTAATAGTATAGTGTTTTTCAAATTATTATGTAATCAAACTTTATGGGAAAACAAGAAGGTGCTCAAAAAGAGGAAATTCTCCTTTCACTAAAGTTTATTTTATGCTTTAAACAGAACATTTCATCAAAGAAATGTAGCAAAAAAAGGTGATAAATTGCTCAATCAAAGCAATTTCTCACTTTTGTCGACCATATTTCAACTATTCATAACTGCATTCAACAAAGATACAGATCTAGTAAATGTTGATTTTCATATAAATTGGATGAGTCAAATTTTGGACATCTCATGGTAATTTCATATCTCCTCTGACTTTGACATAACAAGTGTCAACTTCATAGTGGATTTTGATGGTACATGTATTACATTTTGACCTCAAGACCTGCTAGAAACTCCAACCAAGACTCGAACCTGCCGGATCATGCCATAAAACAAGCATCGTGCCAGTTACTCTACCAATTTAGCTATAGGAGTTTGTAAAATCTGGAACCTAAGCTTTCAAGAGTAATTTCAGTCAACACTGGATATGTCAAAGTCAATGGGCCCTTCAAAATGTCCCAAGCCATCAAAACTTTGAAACATTTTATAATCTTAACCCTTTCCCCAAACAACAAAATAAAGACCATTTCCATTTGAAAGTCACTGCAGATGATAAATTTGAAATAATCAAGAATATGATTCATATATATTATGGCACAGAAAATATTTGGGCAAAAGGGGAAAAATGTTGGTTATCAGCATTTTCTTATTTTCCCTCAAAATTTTCACAAGCCTTATTTACTGGGATGTCAAAAACAGGACTTGTTTGGGAAATGGTTAATCCGGACCAGATTTTCACTCTGACATTAGCACTTATTTTGATTGAACCGGTGTCGAGTGTCAGCTATATCAGTAATTATTTCAAACATGAAAAAAAAATCCAAAACTTCTCCCTACACCTCAGAAATATTGATTAATAGAGTGGAGTTAGATGTCATTTGCAATACTTCTTTCAGTTTTGGCAGAAAATTTCATAATATAAATATAGAAAAGGAGGATGTCGTGCTCAGTTTAAGCAATTTCTCTCCCTTTTCTACCATATTTTATCAAATCACAACAATAACTACATTCAACTAAACTATAATGAATATCAATTATCTAAGGAGTCAACCAAAAATCTGATGTTTCAAACTTTTCATATCTCAAAATAATTCCACATCCCATGTGACTTTGACATAACCAGTGTCAACTGCATAGTGCATAAATTTGTTGCTATAACATTTTGACCTCAAGATAGCTGCCGGAAACTCCCACCAGGACTCGAACCTGGAACCTGCCGGATCATGCCATAATACAAGCATTGTGCCAATTGCTCTACCAATTGAGTTATAGGAGTTTGTAAAAATCTGGAACCTCAGCTTTGTAGAGGTTCATAGACACTTAAAGATAACTGCATGTACAGTCAGTACTGGATATGTCAAAATAAATGTGCTATATAAGATATCTTGAAGCATTCAAAGTTCGACACATTTTATACTCCAAACAACAGCACCAGATTTTTACATTGACATAAGCAGCAATGCCACTTAACCAATGTTGACAAAAACAAGTGTCAAGTGGATAAATTATTGCATGAATGTACAAACAAGTTCAAACTTCTCTCTCTAACACAGAAATATTGACTGATTGCGATTTAACACCACATTCAACATTTTCCAGTTTTATTTCAGCAGTTGGTGTACCTAACCATGAGTTCCTGACATTTCTTGCACCAGTAAACACAACATCTAATCCAAGCAACCAGTTGCTCATCCCATTTAGATGATTCTTAAACTATAACCGGACAGCAAAATGTTTTACCGGTCAAAATTCAAAGATGTTGCAGATGACAATTTACAGTCTTTTAAATGAATGAAATTTAAATTTGTTTGGTCTTTTTAAGTAGAAAACATTGTGGGAAATGAAGACATTGCTTGTTACAAGCAATTTCTTCATTTTCCACCAAGTTTTTCAAAGTCTGTATCTTTTGGGGAGTCAAAAAAGAGTCAATGTGTAGGAATGGGTTAAACAATTCATCCATAGGGAGAGATGATTGGTTACTTTTGTCAAATGTCAGAAAAAGATCAACAAACTGGATTCAAACCAACAACCACTTAAATTAGACTGTGATGCTGCCAGCAAAGCTATCCGGGCTTGGTCAACCAATGAAAGATGTCTTGCCATTTCTCAATCATCACTGCCAATCAGAGACCTCACCATTCTGTAAAATAGACAGACAGACAATGTGATTAACAAACAAGTCCCTTATAGATTTTTTTCGAAAACATTGAGAGCACAGAAGAAATTGCTGATAATCAGCAAATGTTCCTATGCTCTGAATATTTTCTATGCAGTAACATACACATTTTCTACTTTTAGCATTTATTATGTAGAGTTTGCAACTCCTTTCAATTTGGACCACAGGACCAGCCAAAATTATTGTACTTTGAAAAAGGATAAACTTTTATTAATCATTGACAGATTGTTGAATATAATGACTTAGCAGTTAGCACAATGAGCAAAAGACTTGCATTTGATTTTCATTAACCCTTTTCAAAAGGGCAAACATTTGGACTGTTCCAACAAGAAAGCTGACTGTGGAAATGGCTGTTAATATTAGAAGTTATGTACAGCAATCTGTTCTTTTCTATCAATTTTTTCCAACCTATTTCTAGAAGGGACATCAAAACTTTGTCTTATTTAGGATGAAGTGAATTACATAGACAGTAAATGTAGGAAACAGGTCAACTGTTTCAGACAAATATTTGTTAACAAGAGGCCCAAGAGGGCCTGAATCGCTCCACTGGCTAAAGTGGAAGAATTATTCCATGATTTCTTGTAAGCCTTACACAGCCAAATCTTGAAATTTGTGAATAAATTTTGAAAAGAGACTCAAAGAACATTCTTGCAAAGTCTGGTTCAAGTTGGCCTAATGGTTGATTTTTAAAGAATTTTCTTATGATTTCTCTAGTCTGATAAGCCCCTTTCTCCCTGCCACGGCCACATTTTTTGACAAATTTAAAAAATTGTGAACAAATTTTATAAAGAATGACTCAAGGCACATTCCTGCAAAGTTTGGTTAAATTGGGCACACTGTTTGATTTTTAAAGAATTTTCCTATGATTTCTTTAAGTCCGATAAGCCCCTTCCTCTCTGCCACGCCCACTTTTTTTGACAAATGTAAAAAATTGTGAATAAATTTTGAAAAGAGAGACTCAAAGAATATTCCTGCAAAGTCTGGCTCAAATTGGCCCTATGGTTGATTTTTTAAAGAAATTTCTTATGATTTCTTTAAGTCTGATAAGCCCCTTTCTCCCTGCCACGGCCACATTTTTGACAAACGTAAAAATTTGTGAACAAATTTTGAAAAGAATGACTCAAGGCATATTCCTGCAAAGTTTGGTTGAAATTGGCCCAATGGTTGATTTTTAAAGAATTTTCTTATGATTTCTTTAAGTCTGATAAGCCCCTTTCTCCCTGCCACGGCCACATTTTTTGACAAATGTAAAAATTTGTGAACAAATTTTGAACAGAATGACTCAAGGCACATTCCTGCCAGGTTTGGTTCAAATTGGCCCAATGGTCGATTTTTAAAGAATTTTCTTATTATTTCTCTAAGTCTGATAAGCCCCGCCCTGCCACGCCCACATTTTTTGACGAATCAAAAATTCGCGAACAAATTTTGAATAGGGTCACTCAAGGAACATTCTTATCAAGTTTGGTCAAAATTGTCCCACTGGTATAAGAGGCGAACATGTTTAAAAAAAGTTAATGGACAGACGCATGGACGGACGCACGACGGACACAACGCCAATCCATGACAATAGCTCGCTGGCCTTCGGTCAGTGGTGCTAAAAATCAAAGCTGAAGGAATCTTGTTATAATTGCATTATTCTCAAAGGAATATCAAACAGAAAGTTAACTCTGTCCCAAACAAGATCTGGTTTTGATATCTACAACCAACATTTTCCCTCAACATTTTCTGTACTATATTGTTAACAAACAATGCCTTTAGAATTAATCCATTTTGTCATATGCAGAACCTTTCAATTTGGACCGCCTTAGGAATTTCTAGTGCATGTACAGCTAAATAGAGTATAGTACATGCATGTATTTATATAGTCTATACGTTTTGATTAACCATTTCCCATTCACAGCCTGGTTTTTACACCAGAAAAGGGCAATGAAAAACATTGGGACACATAAATAGAATGCTGATAACCAAGATTTTCTTTTTTTTGTCTCAATATTTTCTGTTCTATACTGCACAAAAATCCCATCTGTATCAACACCCATTTTGCAGTTTTTTAATACTTTTGCAATTTTTGAAAGATTTGAATTGATCAAAATGCTCTTATTTTGTTGACCTGTATTGAAGAACCAGCTTAGGAATCCAGTATCATGGGGCAACTTACTTTTAACCCTGGAACACTCCATATTTATTGTGCTGATTGCTGTAGTTTGTGCCATTTTGCTCTAATCCTCTCCCCCATTCAGTAGCTTCTACTCAGGAGCAGTAATACCATTCTAAAACATAAACATTATGACATATTCATACAAGAAATGAAAAGCTTGTCATCACAAGGTACATCTGATGCTTTAATCTTATGCAGTCAATGTATATAAGGTTGTTAACTTGTTACCATTTGCATGGGCCTAAATGTAAAATGTGTAAAATGTGTAAACATTCGAGTAACATGATGTGTTTGTGAAACACAAATGCCCACAAAATGGCCATTTCTCTATAATCATGACCATAATTGATATTTGACCTTGACCTACATTGATGACCTTGACCTTATAACCTAATATCATTGTAAGAAGGCTACATACAAAATTTGATGTTTGTATCTCAAATGCTTTTGGAGGAAAGGCCAACCTTAAGTTTTTACATTAAAGCCTCTCTTACAACCTGTCGTACAAGCTTCTGCGTGCGGTCTGCGTCTAAAAAATGTGTTAAGTCGTGCGTTGAACGCAAGTGCAACGTAGGATTTTGGTGGACGCAGACTGCACGCAGCAAAGAATTGACCATACAATTCTTTGCTACGACCATTCTGCGTCTTTTAGCACACCAGGCGCACACAAAACAGAAGTACGGAGCACATATGACAGGCGTGCATGTGACGCAGGGAACGATGTACTGAAATTCCAGATAATTCACAAAGAATGCATACTTATCTAAAAAGAGATTCATACTTTTGACCGGCTTTGAATGCACATATTTTGAGGCGCTCTTACAACCCGTCGTGCGTCTTTATTAATCGTGCCATTTTGCAGAGTTTTAAAACGTACGATTTAAAAAGACGCACGGCGGGTTGTAAGAGAGGCTTAAGTTTTCGCTTTTAGTTTTCATGTTAAGGGTTGATAAGGGTTAAACGATGACCTTGAGGAAGGTCAAATTGCATGGAGCAGATATATATCATTGAAAGAAGTTTATATACCAAATTTGAGCTTTGTATGTGGAATACCTGGAGAAAAGGCCAATGTTAAGGTGTCACGTTTAGTTGTCACGTTAAGTTGCATGTTAAGGGTTGATAAGAAATAAACAGTGACCTTGAGGAAGGTCAAATTGCATGGAGCAGAAAGATATCATTGAAAGAAGTTTACATACCAAATTTGATCTTTGTATGTTGATTACTTTTGGAGAAAAGGCCAATGTTAAGTTGTTGCATTAAGTTTTAAGTTAAGGGTTGATAAGACTTAAAGGATGACCTTGAGGAAGGTCAAATTGCATGGAGCAGATAAATATCATTGAAAGAAGTTTATATACCAAATTTGAGATTTATATGTGTAATACTTTTGGAGAAAAGGCTAAGTTGTCGCGTTAAGTTGCATGTTAAAGGTTGATAAGGGTTAAAGGATGATCTTGAGGAAGGTCAAATTGCATGGAGCAGAAAGATATCACTGACAGAAGTTTACATACCGAATTTGAGATTTGTATGTGGATTTTTTTTGGAGAGAAGGCCAATGTAAAGTTTTCACGTAAAGTCTTGGACAGACAGAGCAGGGTGCCCACCCTTCATCTGGAATAAAATTCCCTGACTTTTCACTGACTTTTCCCTGACCAAAATTCATTTTTCCCTGACCTTTTTTCGCGAGAAATGGCCTCATTTCCCCCTAAAGCTGTCTGATCAATCCCCTATTTATTTCGATTTTTAACAATAACAATTCAAATGTGATGGTTGAACTTACATGTATTAGTAGAATCCTTAAAATGCTTAACATTTTAAACATGATGAAGAGAAAAAGTTCATTTGTCCTGCTTGAAATAGTTAAAACACTTTCTTTGACAACAGTTGAAATGTTAATACTTATGGTTGAAGTTATGACTAGAGCTTTAAAATGTACACCTCTTTACATAAGAGAAAATGAGAAATACTTCTTCAGTCTTTGTCTTACATAAACTGTTTCAAACAACTTTCTGTGAGCATCATTCTCATGAAAGGTGTTTAAAGGACAGATTTGCTTCCACTCCAACCTTTTTTCATCTTAAATATTTACTGACCAATTAATAAGGTCCTTATTTATCTAGATACATTCCAATCAAAATTTCCTGCACTGATAGCCTTTCACATTCATTTTCACTTAAAATGTATTATGTTTAGTAGTTCTTTTAATTCATCTTATGGACAAAAATGGATACCTCTGTGCATGTGTGAACAGTTTGTTATAAGCACAATTTTTTGTACATTTTTGACATACTGCATGCTCAAGTGTTGCAATTTTAGAGCATTTTAAAACCAGCTTTGTGCTAAAATTGATTCTTTATCAACCAGGTACAAGTGCAACTAATGAATGTTTGTAGGAAACTTGTGATAATGGATATACATATTTGAGGGTTTTTATTCACTTTACATCAAAATGTCACTGAAAGAAGACAATGGTAATTATCTAAGTGATTTGGAAGGAGATGGCATTATGACCTAAATCATGCTACACTCATCATCAAACTCAAAAGCAATTAAGGTTGACAGACCCTGAAAAAATCACCACTTTCTAGCCATACGAAATGCACCAAATTACACACACTTGTAAATACACTTCACATAAGTTGATTCAACGTGCCAGATTTCAAGATTATGCTTCAAGAAGAAAATAATTTACAAATATTATTTTACTCTATATTCATATGCAAGGGAGGTAATTTTGAACATTTTTGTCAAATATTTCCATAAGTATGCAATAATTCAAAATTCTAAACCATACGAAATGCTCATGTTTGTATCTGGAATGGAAATGTAACACAGTTTCGGAATTTTTTGCACTTTTCAAATTTCGCCTCTGGCTCATTTGTGCTTTTGAGGGGTCGGATACCTTAAAACCAAACGGTGCACAGTCCTTGCAGCTGTACAAGTATTAATCCACATAATGTAACTACCCTCTTAGTATCAATATTTTCTTCAACCTCCTCTGAAGATGTTCAATATTCTTCTCTTCACTGTCAGCTACTTTTCTCTTGCTTACAGATTTAGTCATAAGAGCATTAGTTTTCAATAGAAGATCCATTTCAAATGTTAAGCCTTAATTTAAAATGATAAGTGCAGAGTCATGTATAAAAGAACAACTGGTTTGTTAATTAAAACCTGAAAAATGCCATAGCTTTGATTATCTATTTTACTTTATTTCATTTTTTTCTATTTGTTTTGTTTGGACAAAAGAAATTTTCAAAATTCCCTGACTTTTCCCTGACTTTTTAAGCTTTTCAGATTTCCCTGACCATTTTTCAAAATTCCCTGACTTTTCCCTGACCTTGAAGAAAATACAAATTTCACTGACTTTTCCCTGACCAGTGGGCACCCTGCAGAGGGACAGACAGACGGACGGACAGACAAACAGAAAGTAAAACAATATGCCCCCGATCTATGCAAGGAAGCTTATTGTTCTGTGTCAGACTTAAGTCAAATGTAAGAAAGGATATTGGTCATGCCGGGTTTGAATCGACAGCCCATGGGTTGTCGATAGACACCAACTGCACAGTGTTATCTATCCGGACTCGCATACGGAACCCGACAAATTGTCTAAATAGATATTATTCGGTTCCGAATGAAAAGTCAATTGCTGCCTATTGCATTTTGTTTAGCATATAATAGACTTGTCATTTTTCAATCAAGTGTGTACAATGTATATACACATAGGTAATCCAAGTTTTCTCTGATGAAATTCGCTCTTTGATATGTTGATGTCACTCATTTATATCAGAGCGCACTACCACTCAAAAACAACAGAAAGTGGGTCGTTGTAACCAATGGCTGTTCAGGTTAAAGTTGTAGCAAAACATTGCCTATAAACCTTTTATAAATACATTTTGGTCTTAAATTTTTCACCAGGAATGACAATAAATGGTTCATTGATCGGTATCATAAGGCGTTTTAAGGATATTGTTTTAGATCAGACGGTGAATAAAGCGCCACAACTTGTGTCGGACTTTCCATTGTTTTTGAATGGTAGTGCACTCTTATGTAAATGAGCGACATCAACATACCAAAGAGGGCATTTCATCAGAGAAAACTCGGATTAACACAAAGGGTATAAAAGCATATCATTCAATTTTCTATGACTATACATGTACTTATGTACTAACCTTCCCTGGTTTTAGTTTAATACAACACACATTTGTTCTGCACTCAAGACCTTGTTGTACACCTAATTAACCTTCAGTGTTGACTCGAAGATGTCATAACCCTCTGCAGGTAAGTATAGATAGTGTTTACAGATCTGTAAATAAAGGCTATTTGTGAGAAAGTTTCAATAGAACACAAACAATACAAACAAACTACATTTGATATGTACAGATTTAATCTCTTTTCTTAAGGTAGTCCACCTGGTAACCATAATGAGATTCATGAATGCAGAGGCCGCCAGAGGCAGTTCTAATTCTTTGTACGATGTCGTTAACATTTCCTACGTATCCGAACCCTTTTGGGCGACATTGTAAACATTATGCAGAGCCTCGGAGGAACATTCCACTGCCCAATTCTCATGTCATGTGAATCTCATTGCTGGTGGAATACCTTAACCAATACCTTATCTAAAGGGCTATTAGTATTCCTAGGCCTAAATCCCTAATGATTCACAGAAATTGCCTTTTAGCATGTTGTAACATCATTTATAGACTTTTCATAACAGAAAACAAGATTCATACAGTAAATGATGTTTATACTATAAATTAACAATCATGCAGCGGTGTAAAACTATGTAAAATATGTTCAGTGGTGTGATAGTATAAAATTTACGAAATCATGTGATATGGGGTTTTATATGGATCAGTCTTAATCTAAGCCAATATAGGTCAGACAAAGCTGAAATTTTGCACAGAGAAACATTAAAGGCCATATTTGTATTATGTACAATTATTTTTACAGAAAATTAACCCAAGAAAATACGCTGCCAAAAAGTTCATTTAAGTTCAAGAACTGTTCTAGAACATTAAATAGCACTTCTAGAACTTGGGTTCTGGTTATGAGTTCAAACACAGGTTGACCAATATCCTTTCTGACAGACAATGACATGTGACAAAAGTTTTTTTCCTGTCACTGAAAATTTGCAACGTGTCTCCATCATGGATTCCTGGTATATTTCTCACAGTTCAACCACAATATCCAATCTGAGCCTAGAGCTGCTCTGAGTTACGTTGCAAATCCATTGGTGATAGAAAAATTACTTTTTCTAAATGTCAGAAAGGATATTGGCCCAGCTGATGTTCGAACTCACAACCAAAACCCAAGTTCTAGAAGTACCATTTAACATTCAATGTTTGAAAATTGAGAAAAAGATAGAAAGGAACCTTGACAGTATTCTAGGAACTGTTTATACAATTTCATTATTTGGTTTAAGGGTTGTCGATATTTGCTTGACAGACTCTGTCTGACAAAAATAGACACAAAACTATCATACAAAAGGTAAAGGCATGTCAAATACACCTCTATTTAACCCTTTCCCATATGACAAAATTTTAGGGTCGTCCTATTTAAAAGCCCCTGTAGACGACAAAATTGGTGTTCCTAGAGATAGAATATGTCAACATTATAGCTCAGAAAACATTGAGACAAGAGGAGAAACTGCAGGTTATCAGCAGTGTCTTCTTTTGTCTCAATGTTTTCCCAAGCCTGTTCTATTGGGGACGTCAAACCCAGGTCTTGTTTTGGAAAGGGTTAAAGGGCCAGACTGTTTTGGCTTATGAGGCATTAATTTCTAAAATAAATGCACAATACCTCCCCATTTCCCACTCATGATGTCGGGCGTCTAGCAGAGATGGGTCTATACTGTAATCATTAGTCTAACTAGCTGGAGGCTCACCAACTGGTTGCTTTAGTTCTAATGGTAACCAGGCAGACCAGCTTCCATTGCGATTCAAACCTTCGACCTCCTGCTTCCAAGATTCCTGGATTGACAGAATCTGATGTTAGGTACAACCAGGCTTGGTGGAAAATATCTGGATCTGCGGATATAATGGCATATATTTGTTGCTTTAGCTTATAAATGCTGATTAAGATATTGCAGAAAAGTGTCAGACTACGTAAACGCTGCATTCTGACCTTGATCCTGTCTGATATAACTCACAGAGCTTCTGAAATATTTAGAATAAGAACTTTTAACTCTTTCCCAATCAAGACCTGGTTTTGATGTCATTATCAGAACAGGCATTTAGAAAACATTATAGCAAAAACAGTAAATGCTGCTAATCAGTATTTTCTTGTTTTGCCTTTAGAAATATTTTCTTGACAATATTTTCTTGACAATATTATTCACAATCTGACCTATCTTTATCAACATTGAATTTCATTTTTTGTTCTGAAGCAGCTTCTGAAGTAGTTTCTAGATGGGTCGTCAACAGTCACTGTTTGGGGAAGGTTTAAACATGATTAAATAAACATAAAAATAGGGATGACTATTGCAGACCAAAATGACTATTGCGATACTATTGCTATTGACCAAATTGCTATCACGATAGTATTGCTATTGTAGGTTGCTATTGCAAAACTATTGCGATACTTTTGTAAAGCGCTTTTATTGCTATAAATGGTTATTTTTTCATTGAAAATCACATTTCCTGAATATTTTACATAAATGAATTAATTTGAAGAATCATTAAAATAATATTTTGAAGGAAGAGAGTGACATTTCATGATTTGAGTAGCCTGTCATTGATGTCTGATATTCTAGAGACAGATTTTTAGCTAAAATTAGACATTGTCATGTGATAAATTGCTGTTTTTAGAACTACCAAAACTATTGCGATAGTCGAAACAACTATTGCGATACTATTGATATTGCCAGTTGCCTATCACGATAACGAAACAACTATTGCGATACTATTGATAATGCCAGTTGCCTATATTGCCAGTTGCCTATCACGATAGCACTATTGCAGAGGTCACTATTGCGATATATCGATAGTCCGATGTATCTTTACATTCCTACGTAAAAAATTATATATTGTAATATTCATGAGCCTGTTACATCAAGGGCGGATCCAGGAATTTTTTCCGAGGGGGTCCAAGCCCAAGATTTTTTTCCAGGGGGGGTTCCAAGCTCAAATTATGGCTTAAAATGCAATAAATATGTAACGATACACTAAATTCATATAGTCAAAGTTTAATTTTTGGCCAATGCCAGGGGGGGGGGGGGGTCCGGACCCCCTGCCCCCTCTAGATCCGCCCATGTACATGCTATAGCCAAATCCCACACATTGACTCTTTTTGACTCCCTTAAAGAACAAGGATTTTTGAAAACATTGTGGAAAATGAAGAAATTGCTAGTTACAAGTAATTTCTTCATTTCCCACAATGTTTTCTAGCCAAAAAGACCAAGAAATATAAAAATTCATTCACTTGCAGCGATTTTTTCCCTAAAAAACGGTAGTTATTGGGCCCCTTCCTCCTCTCTAGGGAATATACTTTATTTCCCCATTTTAGATAAATTCTCCCCTCCTAGACCCCACATAGGTTCACAGTATCAAACCACTGAATCAGTGGTTAATACATGTATATACTGATGGGTGACATTTTTGTCACTAAGGGTATTTGCCGCGGCAGGGTATCGAACCCGGGACCTCTAGAATGAGAGACAGATGCGCTACCAACTGCGCCATGGCCGCGGCCGGATAAATGAAGAAGACCCATTTCAAATAAATCCTTTCATCAAGTTTGATAAATACCATAAGAGTGTGTACAGTGTGTGTGTTTGTGGTAAAAGACTGTAAATACAGAAAAAGGGAACTTTAACATACTTTTCTACTAATCAAATCAGAATCGACACCTTAACTGTGTATCAATACTAAATTCTAACGATACACACCATAAATTTCTATAGGGAAGCAAAGATCAAGATCAGACTGCATGAAGGTGCAGTCTGATCTCAGTCAATGCTACCAGATAGTAAATGAAAGCCAAATGACATTAGAATCTCCAAAACATCTTAATTTACCATGTATAATAGGCATTAGACAAATACACGTGTTACTAGTAATATGAGCCAATGTTCAATAAATGTGTAACCTAATCCGGATCTTAACTGTGCAACAGACAATTCTCTATTGTTGAAATGTACTTTAGCTTAGTAATTTCACATGGAAAACCCTGGCATCATACAATTTCTAGATGACATTGTAGGTACTTATTATACAATGACAATAATTATTTTAACAGTCTAGAATCTTGTCAATCATTGAATCAAACTGCCTGCAGAAGTGGAGCTTCACCAACCAGTAAAATTCTATGAAAATGCTTTATATCACATAGCAAACCATCTTTTTGGCCGAGACATGTGTATCGTCCAATCAGAGAGCTTGCAATATAACGTAAGATCAGACAATTGACCCAGAGAGGTTGGCGAGCACTGATGCAGGCTTACAAATGAAGCAAATAATTTTAAACAGCTTGACAAGGGAGATAACCCAGAGTTTACGATTGCAAAAACAAGGATCGATACAATGACAAAGTAGCTCAAAAGCCCTGAGGGACGAATAGGGTAAACTGATCGTGAGTCGGACACCCTTTCACTTCAAGCCCTTACCGTTCTTAAATCATGGCGAGTTTCAATACCCGTTTTTTCCGGCATCTGCTGGTACCTTTCTCCCGTATATTGAAACCAAAAATCTAGCTATATCTCTTTGTATAGAGAAAATATAAAGCTGGGAACCACAATACCCTAAATTGATCGTGAGTCGGACACATATGACTGTGAGTCGGACACATTGACATTGAGTCGGACAGGGGTACCGGTCGGACAGTACATTGGAAATCGTAGCCCAGTCCCACATAATTACGCTCATAGACGCCCCTCTGAAGAAAAGTGTTGAAAAACATGGTGAAAATGAAGAATTTGCTTGTGACAAGCAATTTCCTCAATTTTTACCATGTTTTTTACTTAAAGGGGCGGGTAGATTCTAATTAACTTTCTAACCTAGTCAATTGCAGATTGTCGTCTGCAACCTCCTTCGTCTAGTCCAAAATTTTGTTGTCTCGTAATATATTCACAGGTCATCAGCGAGTATTATTGTGGATATAAGGTATAGGGCTCGTTATCTAGCAGTGTTTAGAATCTTGACGAATGAATCCTGGTAGAAAAGCTACAAGATCAGTATAAAAATAATTCATGTCTTCCAAACACCCACCATTTCTCCGAGAAAATCGCATAAGAAAAATGTCAAATTTTCTGTTGAGAAAAAATATTACCGTTACACTTTCAGAGCTCTAGATAATTTTTTGAGGCAAGGGGTATTTACCTGTACGAAAAAAAGAGGCGGATTCCGCTTGGGAAACAGGCGTAAATGAGGCGTAAATGAGGCGTAAATGGCAATTTACGCTTGTAACAGTGGCGGAGTTATACTTTACGCCATATTCACTGTGCAAAGTAGTGGCGTAAATTAGAGGCGTAAAATGAAATGGAGGCGTAATTTTATCATAACAGGCGTAATTTAAAACTTTAATTTTTGAACAGGCGTAATTTTTGGACTTAGCTGTTTTAACAAGGCAGACTGGCTGTTTCTTAAAGCGGAAAATAACTTAAACTTTCCAGGGAGACGGAATTTTTGGACTTAGCAATTTTATAATGACGCGATTCCAATATACTAGCCATTTTCATTTTGCACTACATAAGATATAGGCAAAGAATTCAAGGTCGCAACGTCAAGTTCAAGATTGATGGTCTTGGTAGGAGGTATGCAAGAGTAAACTATCAAGGCTCCATCTGTAATAGTGATTGAAATATAGGCCAAGTTAAAGTTCTTGTAAAGTATAAGCCTTATGGTAAATGTCCTAATGCCAAAAGTCATGATCCCAAATGAAAGGTCTTAACAAGTAACTTTAGTTCTATCCATATGTGAAATATCAAAGCTCTATATCTCACAGTGTATGAGATGTAGGCCAGGTTAAACAGTAGGTCAAACTTCAAGGTCAAGGTCACAAGGTCTTAATTCCTGAATGAAATTAAATGTCAGGTAGAATCTTTGTGTGAATTATCAAGGCTGTATCTAAACAAAAAATGTTTGTAAAACATATATGCCCCCTCAAAGGCCTACCTTTAATGTAGGTCAAAGTTGAGGTCAAGGTCCAAGGTCATGATCAAAATAATGTAAAGGTCTTGGTAGGAGGTGTCCATGTGTGAAATATCAAGTCTATGTGTAAAAGCACCTGAAATATAGGCCAGGTTAAAGTTCTTTAACCCATTACCAAACAACAGAATTATAGACTGGTCCAAATTCAAAGATATTTCAGATGACAATTTCAAATGAATGAAATTTAACAATTGTTTGGTATTTTTCTGTAGTAAGCATTGTGGGAAATGAAGAAATTGCTTGTAGGTCAAAGGTCAAGGTCACAAGGTCCAAGGTCATGGTCAAATGTGAACTGCCTTGGTGGGAGGTGTCCATGTGTGCAATATCAAGAATGTATGTGTAAAAGGACATGAGTTAGAGGCTGGGTTAAAATGTTAAAAAAGTAGGTCAAATGCCAAGGTCAAGGTCATAAGGTCATAGTCAAATGTGAAAGGTGTTGGTAGGAGGTGTCTATGTGAGAAATATCAAGGCTGTATGTGTAAAAGGGCATGATATATCGGCCAGGTTAAAAAAAACTTAAAAGTAGGTCAAACTTCAAGGTCAAGGTCACAAGGTCCAAGGTCATGATTCCAAATGAAAGGTCTTGGCAGGAGGTATCCATGTGTGAAAAATCAAGGCTCTATCAATAATAGTGCATGAGATATAGGCCAGGTTAAAGTTTTTTTAAAAGTAGGTCAAACTCCAAGGTCAAGGTCACTAGGCCAAAGGTCATCTTCCCAAATGAAAGGTATTGGCATGAAGTATCCATGTGTGAAATATTATGACTGTATCTCAAATAGTGCCTGAGATATATAGTTCATAAGATATAGAATTAACTTTGTGAAAATAAGGCCTCCCAGTCTATTTTCTCCCAGTCTATGACCATTTCCTACTTCCTGTTTAGAAAATTGGAGGGAATTTTGCTTCTCTGACTTTTTGCAAAGTTAATGTTTGAGGTATGTATTCAAACATTGATATTTGATGAATCCAGTATATTAAGGGGCTCACTAAATGGTAGGACCAAGTGAGGCAACATTGGCGAGTGTTCTTTTGACTAAATTAAACAAATTCAAATGTTCATTTTTTACCATTCCCCACCCACATTTTATGTAGTAAATATCTAGGAGGCGGGATTATGAGGCGGATTACGCCCGTAATTTCTTAAAAATTCCAAGCGGAATCCGCCTCCTAGCAATTACGCCTGTAAAAAAATCCGCTTCATTTGCATATTCCGTCTCTAAAAATTCCGGTTAATTAACATTTTACGCCTCTAAATTACGCTTGGTTTACGCTTGGTTTCCGTCTCATTCCTGTATTTCTTTAAACAAGCTTACTAGCGGAAAATAAGGCGGATTCCGTCTCATAATTCCGTCTCATTTACGCCTGTTTTACGGGCGTAATTTTTCGTACAGGTACCCCTCAGAATTGTTTCCAATGCGTATTTCCAGATAATTTTTGAGGCAGGGCATATTTACGTTCTTGTTCGGGAAAGGACTAAAATAAACAGGAACACCCGAGCGGAACGACCCACTTTCATTTTCGGGTTCGAGGCCATCTAACCGCGGTATGTTTCTGACCATCGAGGTTTTTTTCTGTACAAGATTACCATCATGTGCTATCTTTGCCTGTAGGGCCACTTCAGAACGAATATCGGCAAAAATCGCCTAAAGTTACGATCTGCTCAGCAGTGGATTTACTCGTTTGTCGGTTTGAAAAGAAAACAAACACCTGCGAGTTGTCATTTACGATTTACGCAATGGTCTGTAAATCGGGTAACGATTTGCTTTCACGGAGATAACCGATTGATTGAAATTCAAACAAATACAACACTCGGCATCATTCGGTAGATTTACGGAATAGCCGATTGTCGATCGGCTGGTCAAAGTGGTGACGTAATTGGTATTCCCCAATTATTCAAGACTGTGATTGGCTGATTAAAGTTGTAATAGATATCGGATAGCTGATAGACTGGGTTCCAGACTGATCAATTTTCCCTCCTTTACTTTCTCCGGTCCAAAGATCAGTCTGGGGTCAAGCAAAAGCGCCATCTGCTTTTTTCACAATTTTTGGGGGTAATTTCACGAACGGTAACTCGTCCAGATAATTATCTAGTGCTATATTTAGTAACAGAAATCCCCATGGACTAGACTGGTACCCGTATTTCTTCATGGAAATCGGGTACCCGTCTTTTTCAAGATAATTCTAATTAGGCTAACAAATATTGCACAATTCAGCAATTATTGGATTTTATATCTTTTTGGTAAACTGTTATTGCTAAGGGTTAAACGGTTGGCTATAAATCCTACGGTGTCGGTCGCTTAACCCTTTTAAAAACGGCAAACATTTTGACCGCTTTATTTTGAATGCTGCCGAAAGGGATGTTGAACAGAAAAGGATTTGTGAACCAAGAAGCTGAGAAAAAACTGAGGCAAAAGGGGAAATTGCTGTTTATCAACATTTCTTCTTTCGCTTTAATGTTTCCACAAGCCTTTTCAATTAAACACGTTGAAACCAGGTCTTGTTTGAGAAAGGGTTTGCCCTTTCCCGAAAAAGACCATAATGGAAACGGGTGATCTAAAAAAAGAAGAAAAAAAAGCAGAAACTTAATATTACCATCAGTTTTCTCCTTTCATCTCAATATTTTCTTTCTGTGTACAAATGCCATCTTTATCAACAACAGTTTCTGGTTTTGCAGCGTTTTCAAATTGGAGCAGTCGAAGGGCTGACTAATAACCAGAAAACAAAGTTTCAATCTTGTCTAAATTCTAGATGTTGCAGACGACATTTTCAAGTAAATCATTTAATGATATGTAACTTTTTTTTCTTTTTGGAGACAAAATTGCGAGAAATTAAGAAGTTATGTGCCACAAGCAATTTCTTCATTGTCCACAATGTTTTCAAAAAGCTTTATCATGTCGGGTGTCAAAGGCGTCAATATGTGGGAATGGGTTAGTGTGACACACTTACAGTAGACAATAACACATATAACACCTCTTCTTATCAGTCTGTTATCTTATCCACCAATTTACACCTTAACAAACGACCGCAATTTAGACTCCCATTTTAGAAGATGCTTGCAGGCGACAAAATTTGTGATGATGAAGGTAGGATTTGTTTAAAATAATGCAAGAAAATACTCAAACAAAAGGAGAAAACTGTTAGTATCGAAATATCTTCCCAGCCTTTTCTATTGGAAAGGTCATGTTCGGGAAATGATTAAATAGTTTAAATGGCCCATTGATGAGTTAGTTTTTACATAAAAAACACCCATTTCTCGAAATATTTATTAACTATTTGTCAAATTGCGTCATAATAATTTTTCATTTTTCTCTCGACCATTTTTTTTTACATTTTGTATCAGACAATACACTCGTTCTCAGAATAGGACGTCGATTCCAATTTGCAAATTGAGAAAAAATGAACTTCTTCAAAACCGTTGTTTGCCTTTTTAATTTCTTAGAACAATCATTTATGAACAATAATGCGAAATATCAGTACTCAAATACAGTTATTTTTATTTTTTGCAATACTATTTCTTAACTCTGGTATAAATGAAGTGTAATCTGCGTTATGAGTAAATAATTGACAATATTTTACGGATTATTTTACATTTTACTGTAAGAAATGATTTTATCATATTTCTTGATATTCTTACTGAAAAGGTTTGTTATTTTTTTATTCTGAATTCCCATTGTCAGTCTTTAAATAGTCATTTTGATAGATCTGTCGACGATGAAAATACACATTCTTTCAGAACTAAAAATAAGAGAAGATAAAAAATTATAAAGTTGTCGATTTACAACTGAAATCCTGTAATAAATGTTATTTACTATTTAAACAGATATGAAAAGTGTCTATTGTTTGTGATTGTTTGCGAAATTTTACTTTCAAAATTGCTTGACCTCTTCATAACGTAGATTAAATCACGACATAGAGTAGATTACACCAAATTATAAATGACTTATTTGAGCTTAACAAACCATAGGATACCAAGAAAAATACTAAAAATATGCTAAAACTATATGGGAAGAAGTTTTCAGACATTTATGAATGTAAAATTGTCTAAGGGAAACTATATTTACCGTAGACAGTAACAAGAACAGTAACAACTTTTAAAATTATAGACTGAAATTCTCCACGCCTTTGTTTTTACTTTCAAGATTCTTTTCTGAATATCAAAACCTTTCATTAGATAGGATTTTTGAAAAAAAAAGTTCCTTTTAAATTTTAGAAACAATCTTAGATGTGCATAAGCGAAAAAAAGGGGTATTATACACAAAGAATAATACCCATTTCCTCCGAAGTCTTGGTTCTGATCACCCTCTAGAATGGAAAGCAAGAAATAGATAACGCAAAAGAAAATGCCAATAGTCAGCACTTTCTCCGTTTCCTGAAAAGTTTCTATGTTATGATTAACACACTGTCCGTTTTGAGTAACATTTGTTTCACCTTAAAATTTGGGTTTAGATTTAGACCAGTCTAAAATTTCCATTTACTATCCATATTCAGAATGCGTATGTTATATGATTTAATATTATTTTGATGAATATAATAATTATAAATGCTCTGTGATGCAAAAGTCAAATTTGCGCAGATCTTTATTTTTGTAATGAACATTGTTTTCGAAATATCGAAAAATGAAAGAAAGAAACGAACGCATCAATATCAATGTACACATTGAGGCAGAACATTTAAGTGTCCTAATTTATTTTGTTAATGCACTCTCCAAGAATAGTGTATCTGCAACAGCCGCGACACATGGCACATTGTGGAATGATTCTGCGTACAATGCCATCAGGCTTAACCAACAGCTTATCTACAGGGACAGTTTCTCAAACATTAAACACTCAGCCTTGCAATTCAAACGATTCTGTTGATGGCAAAGCGGGTGTGGATATTGAATAAATTAATGTGAAATATAGCTTAGAAAATAATTATTTAAAGAGAGAAAAAACTAAATAGCAGCATTGTTTGTCTTTTGTTTAAGTATTTTCTCAAACCGTTTCGATCAAGGGCATTAAAACAGTGAAAAATAAGTAACAATTAATGTTACCTGTGCAATGTGACACTTTTAAAACGTAAAATTTGATTTGTAATCTACGTTTTCTACTTTGGTAATCTACGTTAAGATATCGAGTTTAATTACTTTGATTCCACGGAGAAAATCCATAGGTAAGCGAGTAGATTTAGAAAGTCGGCATCTAAAGCCCATGATAACATAGGTTAACATGCTATAATATCTTAAAGATATACTGGTAGACGTTTAGAGCAGATGTATATCCATTTTTGAAAGCTACGTTATCGCCTTTTTGCACAACAGGTCAATTCAATCTTTTGAGTGAAATTACAATTAAAACATGTCAGGCAATTATTGTGCTTTTAAATTTGAAAACAATCCACATTTCTTTAAGGGTTACATTTAGGTTTCTGTAATAATGGACTGTAAATATTAGAGGGTAAGTCAAGAATTCTAAACACGACTTCAAAGTTTTTGTCAAGAAGTGTGCTTTAATCAGGTCTGTTGTCACAATTTGGAAAACATCTTATACAGTTTTTGTATCAATATATCCTTCATAGTATGAAAATTAATAAAACCGTAAAGAAATTGTGTAAATTCTTTAAAAACATGTAACTTACCTCGAATTGTGCCACCCGTCACAGACTTCTAATGACACTCCAGGAGACTGACATGTTGAGCAATGAAACAAGGAACATGATTTTTTCAGACTCTATATGTATATCCTACAGTTTAACAACCAATAAATCTCTCTATCGGGCTCAAAACAGCGAATTTCGTGTTTTTCACTAACGTAGCTTACATAACGTAAATTACTGCATAGGAAACTTTTCTCGATTGACAATTCCGAAAAGCTATGAAAGAATATTTCATTACCCCTATTTCCTCCTCAAGTTCAATCCTACTTCCTGCTATATTGTTTATTTTTCTATTTCTTCTTGTATGGGGAAAATGTCACTAACGTAAATTACAAGCTTAAAACAACGGTCGTACCTTGGTTGCATTATTGTGTTTTTAAACAAAACATGGAACACATGCGTGTCTATATTGCAGTCTGATTATTCACATGGTTGTTTAAGATGTTAATTTCGTTGGTAATCATTGTTTTAAAGGAGTTTTTGAATTATTTATTATTTTTTTAAATGATGCTTAACGTAGATTACCTAAATTCGGGGACAAAATATTATTGCGGATATTTTTTTCTTTTTACCTCAATTTGTGAAATATTGCTTATTTTTACGTTGGAGCATAGCCACTTATCAGTTTCGAAAATATCTTTTTTGTATAGCATTTTGCCAACTTGCCCATAAAAGCTTCAAATCAACAACGAACAGCGCGGGGACAGGCGAAAAATCGACCCCTTGGTATAAACACGGATTGCCCAGATCCATACAATTGTATACTATGATGAGTTTTACCCATTTTTTATTTGTACTATGAATGATATTGAAGGTATGCAAACTTATTTTGAACTATTGATGATTTTCTAATTTTTATAAATATTTATATAGCGAAGACAGCCTTTTTCAGAAATCGACGTCCTATTCTGAGAACGAGTGAATAGTAAGAAATGGAACATAACATTTTTCATTGTTTTTCATGTATAATAGAATTTCAAACAACATTAATTTCTCCTACTGTTGTAAGTTTGAAGGAATTTAATAGTTAAACGAATTTATGTTCGAATAAAAGAAAATAAATAAAAAGGAAAAGAAGAAGACAGGATAAAAATCGTTTGCAAGGGTTCCATCCAAGCTTTAGGGTAGTTCACTGTTGAGCTTTAAAACAATCATTTTGTGTCGATATAAACCAAACAAAAGTCGTGCTTGTTCCTTAAAAACTTTTTTTGTAATTGTTACAGAAAAAATATATGCAGTTTGGGAATGGTTAATCTATCCGCATTGGATTTGCCATGGCTCACATAAAAACCATTGTCCCCCAAATGCATTCTTAAAAATCTATTCATCCGTGCAAAACCAAATTTTACCTGACAATGAATATGTGATTTTGACAACCAAAACTAAAGAAGCACATTGGAAACATCTTGGAAAATAATGAGAAAATGCTAGAATTTGCAGAAATTTAATTATCTCTCAATATTTCAAACGTAATTCATTCCATTATAGTATCGAGCCTCGTTTTAAAACGACAGGCTTTAAATAGGTTATACGTCTAAAATAGATCAATCGGTTTATCGGCTTATCATTGGAAAATACCGTGCTTGTCCCCAGGCGTCAATATCAACACGATCAAAAACGGATGCCGCGATATCTAACGGGTATTGATTTTTTATGCGCTATCTTATTGACCAAATTGTATATTGACGACTGAACCCAGGCTAGATAGCTGACTGCCGTAACCTATTTTTTACAGACAAAAAGTTTGTGTTAATTGTTGGAATTTCCTAGTGTATGTTTTTTTCTCGACATTTTCCGATCTTGATAGGCTAACTGGCAATTATCAAATGCGTTTTTACTATTTTGAATGCGTATTTGTACGCATTTTTATAAAAATTAATGCGTATTCAGACCAAATCAATGCGTATTTTACGCAAATACGCATCCTATCTGGAGCTCTGACTTTACAGATTCTCGTATTTATAAAGTGAGTCAAAACAAAGAATATGGAATTATTTCTTATATGATAAATGTATCAGCACTATGTCGGAAATGTGTATATTTTCTCTAATTATTTGATAAAAAAAGCAACTCTCCAATCCACTTTCAACTTGAGATTGGGCGTCGGATTTATCCGACAAAATATTTAAAGTTCGGATAGTTTCGACATGCCTTAAAACGTTACTAATACTCTGAATTTGGATGTCCTTACATTGACAGAAACAGGCTACCGTTTGGTTGGTGTGATTATTTTGAACAGATATACGATAAATAAACAAATTCTACGACCTTTTTTCTCAACGATTCTAGCGGGAAAAAGTAATTCCAAAATCGTATTTTGCTGTCATTCGAAGTTCCTTACCGCAGATGAATTAATCCTCCACAATAGTTAACAATCTAACGCAAGACAATTAAATTTCTATCAGAAGTGAACTTTGATCGAAGGTGCAGAAATTCATAATTTGGCCACTATCAAAATACCCGAATGCGGTTCTTTTGATTCATGTGGCACAGTTTAATAGATCTGCTGAGCTTATGTTTAATTGATTGGTCGGAAAAGCTTGTGAGTCTCCACCCTTTCGATGATTTATATGCTTGATTGACAGGAATATTCACGTGCTGATTTCTCATTTCTTTGTCGGAACAAAATGACGTCATACAATCGTCATACCACTAACTGTCTTAGGGCGAGTTTAAAACATCAAAAAACCCGAAAACACATGTTTCTGAACACTTTCCTCCTTTCAAAAGAAATAGACCCATTCTGATTACTAATACGGGCACACTTGTTGAATTTTGAGGTGCGCATGTAAAGTTTGAATTGAATTGGTTATCGATAAATTGAATCATTAGTTGGATTATTTCAGCAACAAGGTATTGATCACTTCACATCACATTTGAGGAGACAAAACATTCCAGACGTTTTTTTTTTTTTTTACTTTTTGTTTGTCGACCACGGAGTCTGTAAATGAAGAAGGGAGGCCTACCATGATCATTTGATACAATATACTGTGATTTCAAGATTTTTCCGAGCGTGTTCCGATGAATATAGATAAACAACAACTGTTTGGAAATAAATATATATCGCCCAATGTAATTTCAAAACATTGACTAAAGCTATATATAGATCTAGTTACAAGGTTTTGAAATTGCACTAATGATATATGTAGGCCTAATATTTTAAAACTTTTTATATGCTTAATCAAGCCATTATATTATATATATTATATTTCTTAATTGTTGATCGCTGTAAATGGTAACTTCATATTTGTCGTACAGATTGTTCTTTTCCTTGGCGTAAACCGACCTTCAGCTCCTCTCTGTCCCAATGATGCATACCGACGACCATCTTCGCAAGCCAAGGGTGACATCTACGACGTAACGTCGTTTCTGTATTCACCCTTGGCGGATTTAGTCCGATTTTCTTGGCCTCCTGGAAAGCGTTTTCATTGGTTCCAGCGAGGTCTCGCTGGAACCAATCAGATTGTCGACTGATACATTTGTTATGAGTAACCAAATCATGACAACGGGCGGGAAAAAGTATTGCATTTGCAACTCAAAAACGCGAAGATGGGCGATTTTTCCTAAGATTTTCATTGCAATAGACAGGAGTTCCCTAACTTTAATCGACGAATCATTATACTTTTGACAATTCGACCAAAAAAGCAGCTAACTTTTACATTATCCGCATGACGTATGACGCGAAAGACAACGCGCGTTAATGACGTCATCAATAATGGACGTAAACAACCAGCAGAACAACCGCTAGACGGCGCTTCGCGATTTCAAGAAAATCGGACTAAATCCGCCAAGGGTGAATACAAACGTAGGTGGGTTCAACCTTGGCTAGCGAAGATGACCGACGACGTAAACCTGTCTACCTGCGACGTTATTCATCCTACATTTTTATTGGAGGATTAGAGGACAGCGCCGGAACTAAACATTTGAATGAATTAAACCTCAAATTAAGCTAGACAAACAAACAAACCAATAATAGGAAAGACTATTTCACGAAGAGCAATACAATTTCAAAATGAAATATAGCTATAGTCTAACAAAAGCCCCATCTTTTAATATAATAATAACTTTTTTTCTTACAAAGCACAAAACAAACACAACAATAATATTGTGATAATTGAGTGGACATATTTATTATTGCAAACATCTTTTTTCGTGGGAAGAGGAGAATCACTTGTCGAAGTTTACAAGCACTCACTAAGTTTGACGCAACACTAGAATCAGTCAATAGCGGGTCAATGCTTTCTGTAAAGGAGGTTCAAAATTACAAAGAGAGGGATGGTTTTTTTTTTTTTTTTTTTTTTTGTCAATTTCGATTGATTTTACCCATGCAAATGAACCCATAACTAGATGACAAACTTAAAACTTTATACGGTTCCAAAAAAGATGCAGACAACAATAATGTTGATGAATTCTTATGTAGGCCTACCTTTTTCCTTTTGGATGAAAAGCATTGTGGATGTTTATGAAATTTCTTGTTACAAACAATTTCTTTATTTTTCTCAATGATTTCCAAATGTGTTTTTGTTTCTTGATGAGCGTCAATAAGTGTCATTGTATGTGAACTGGTTGAATAAAAAGGGTACTGAGGGGATTCGACATCCACCTCCCCTCCGAACCCCGGCTGGATCCGCCACTGTTTGTGCGTACAAATAGGCACTAAATACTGAACATTGCGTCTCAAAACTCGCGATTTTCTCTTTTTCTACAATGTTTATCCTTGTATAAGGTCGTGAATACACTTGATTGTTCAGAAAAGGGTCAATTTATACTAAGTGATCAAGAGTCGGACAGTGTCCGACTTAATATCGCATTGCTATTTTTCACTGTCCGACTCTAGATCAAATCCATAGGTTGGGGAAGAAGTCGTCTTTTCAATTTCTGCTTTTTTCATTTGCAGAATTTAAAGGGTTTTTGTATTCTTTTAAGTTCATTTTGTTGATTAAAGGCAAATTGGTAATAAAAACTTCCATTAGCATCGTAAAACAACGATGATAAAATTGTTTAAAGTTAGTTTTTTACGAGAGTTTGCACACGTCGAACTCTTGTTTATGGTGTTCTTTTCGGTAGATTCCGTAGAAATCGGGATGACGTCATACATTAAAGGGCGATGATTCTGACAAGAAGAAACTTCGAGTAACAATATTATCAAGGGTTGTCTGTCATTGATTGATGGAAAAGTGCAGTAAAACGGTGCGAAAAATGTCCGACTCTAGATCGTGTCCGACTCACGATCAGTTTACCCTAAACAATATTTGTGCAGTGCAAAGACTATTCTCAATTTAATACATACACTGGTGATGGGAGAAACCATCAAAATGTTTTCCTGATTTCATAGCGTGCCCAACAGCATGGCGTCCGCTGCAAAAGAGAGCGGTCATGTGATGATTTTACGCAAGACTTTTCGTCCCAAATAGTTTTCGAGAGCACTTTGAATCGTCCAAAAAAGAGCAAACATGACATAATCAATTAGATCTACATATTTTACCCAAGGTAATTGATTAATAATCGATTACAGGTGTAAGTAATCGAACCCCCACCCTGAAACTGATCACCTCATGTACAAAGAGCATGTGACCTATTTCTCTCTTATTACGTTGAAAATGACTTATTTTGCAGTAGATCTACTAGAATATTACAATTAAATTTGTGTTACTTTCATTTAGGTTAGTGACACTGAATGTTGATTATTTTAGTGCACATGCGCAAACGTAATGCTTAAGATGCTCGAATATGGGAGGCTACAGGCTACTTACATCAGGGGGCTGCGCCCCCCGAACCCCCTGCAGCTCTGTAAAATTATATTATCCTAATTAAGTCTCCATGCTATCTGTCGATATAATTTTCTCGCCATCACAGTATGACGTAATGACATACAGACTTGTAATTTGAGGGTTTTAGAGGGGAGGAGGGGAGAGGGGAGGTAATGTTTTTCCAATAGGGTGTGGGATTACCTTCATAGAATTAGAAGACACATTAAAACTATGCACAGCACAAGCAACAAATTGAAACATGACTTACCTTCATAAAAATGTTCGTTTGGATTTACAATCAGATTCTGATGAACCTGAACATTTCGCAAGATCCATCATGGCATTGGCACTGGCCAATTAAAAAATGGCCATTTGGGGTCGAAAACGAAAACTATCTCTAGAGTGACATTTCATCAACATTCACCGATTATGCACTGAAGATAACTCGATGCAAGTCACAATTTCCATGTTTACCAAAATGGTAAACCAAACACACAAACTTCTTTCCTTGTGTCAAATTATCATTTCCCTACGATAAACGCGAAATGTCACATAGATCTGTCACCTTCAACGAACTTTAGGGAGTACTTGATTGGGCCATTTCGTTGACACATAGTACCCCCCTTTTTAGAACTGAAAAGACACCAGGTTCTAATGAAGAATCTAGACAACTGTATTTGGAATGTTATTTAACGATTTTGCAATAGCAAACTCTTCAATAGTTATCTTGGTTTATACCCAAACACACCTGTTTGGGCCGCATAGTTCGGGGTGAAAACGGAATAAGTTCAATCAAGTCCGACCATACTTAGCAACGCCGCTATTTACCAGACAGCTCGAGCATGACATCTATCTCAAGCCGTATGTTTCATGTTTTGTTTATATTTTCCTTCTATGAAGCAGATATTTATTTATCCGCACTAGATCTTAAAATCTGGATAAAATAGGATTTTGCTTACATTTTGGGTACTGATTTATGCAAAGGTTCAACAACGTGACAAAGAATGATATTAGGGGGCGGTACTTGTGACGCAGACTTTATAATACACGAACGGGTGACAAAAAACGAGATCCTGCAAAGCTGGCGACCGTCCGTACTCGCCTTTTAGCAATTAAAATCCAATTTCGTCTTTAAAAAAACAAATTAAATGACTTCTTTTGTGAAACCATATGGATACAACAATTTGCATTGCATTTTTTCAGTGGGAAAGCCTTCAAAACCCGGGTTGTTTTTACGTATCTAGGGTCGGTATCTATAGTAAGTCCGGTAATAGGTGCAGTTGCATTCTGCACTTTGTGTGTAAAATATCTATAGAAATAGATTTTTCCCAGAAATAGCGCCTATGTGAAGACCTAGATGGAGGTTGCCACAAGAGTTGCAGAGAGTTTCATTAAAATCGTGGCATAGGATATGGAGCGCATCAAATCGCGGCTATATCCGGCAAATCGGTGACATTTGGCCCTATTGTATCATTCATTCCATGAATCGAACAAGTTCTTTTCATTACACTCATTCTTTATGAATATAGAGTGAAATAATATTTGTAAATTATTTTCTTCTTGAAGCATAATCTTAAATCCGACACAGTTAATCAACTTATGTGAAGTGTATTAACAAGTGTGTTTAATTTGATGCATTTCGTATGGCTTAAAAGAGATGATTTCAATGATGGGTTGTATACCTTAAAAATGTACTTGATATGTAACAGAAAAGATAAAAGTACCATTATAATCGAAATTGAACAAAAACTGGATAAGTCGAACTCGAATTTCTCGAGGTAAAATGGCGTCCCCTACCACTTCGACACAACGAGTGCCGATTGTAATAAAAATGAGCCAGGATCTGGAAAAAACGTCCCTTATAGCATTTTTAAAAATTGAGTTTCGAGATCGGCCTGTTGTCAAATGGAGTCCAATATGCACCAATGTTGCTCTCTTTAAGTTACTACAGGTCACGAAGAACCTATTAGAGAACAACATGGATCCTGATCAGACTGTGCGTATGCACAGGCTGATCTGGATCTATATTGGGCTCAAAAAGCCTTAACCCTTTCACTGCCAAATATTTTTTTCGGACGTGTTTCTCACCGCTGAATTAATTCGAAGAAATTTCGATACCCTGTTCACAAAAACATGCATAACTTTTGACTCACTTGATGGATTCCTTTCAAATTTTCAGCACATACAGACAAATGAAGCACCTATATGTTACCAAAATTTAAAGGTAATTTATGAAATAATTTTTTTTATTATGTTGTTGGTCCTCGTCCCCATAAATTTGTCGACAAAAGTCGCCTATTGCAGGGAACCCCTCGTCGACAAAAGTCGCCTATGGCAGTGAAAGGGTTAAGGGACGTTTTTTACAGATCCTGGCTCAAATATAGTTTTGTCCACTATTACTTTCGTTAATATACCCATAAGCCGAGAGAATAGCAACAACAGTTGATACAAAAAAAATCAAATTTGCAAGGCATTTCTGCCATTCGTAAGCTCTCTTCAAGTTTTAAGCCTTATTGATACATGCCACATATTCGAGCTTCAGCGCTAGTGGAAGTATGCATTATTTGAAATTGCTGCGTACAATTGTCCCCGCCTGAAAGAAATTTTGCATTCGAAATAATTTAGATCTTTCAAGAGTCTAACCAATATCTAAACGGCAAAAATATCACCATTTCATTACAAATATAAATCAATGTTTTAATGCCGTTTTCAGAATTTACATTTATAGCTCTAAGTAAAACGAAACGAAACGCTTAGAACCATAAACTACAACATAAATTGTGTTGAATCTGCAATCATAAGACATTTTATATTCTGTAAAATGTATTAAACGTGGTCAAATATACATGTATGCATCTACAGGCACCTACAGCCCTTAAAGGTAACACGAACCATTCCATTATTAATATTTGATTATAATGTTCATATAATTTTGAGTTGGCGTTGCACAAAATGTACCCCTGTCAATAATATTTTCTAAATTAGTGTCTATTTCTTTTATTTGGAACCATTCAGTCATACAGATATATGTGACCAATCACGCTAAAAGGGACCTTATTGTATGTGTGAAAAATATCGACCCTAGTCAGTCTGCGCAGTCCGCGCAGCCAGACTAGGGCCGACACTTTTTCACTTATTTGTAATTTTCTAAATCTGGAACATTTTCCCCATCTTACTATACGTTCATTTTTCGCATAAGGGATCTGGTGAACCTGTGCTGAGTCTGATAAGTTTGTCAAAATTATGATTTTTGTAGTTCGGATAAGGTCCCTTTTAGCGTGACGGGTCACATATGCGAGTGGTGTCCCAAAACTCAAATAACTAGAATACATGAATGTAACATGAAGCTACAGTAACGTAGTTTTTCTACATAAACCTCGTAACTGTAGCTGCAGTTGAGAGGTTTTTGTTGAAAAGCAGCGATAAGATTAACTATCATTTCATATACCACGAACACTGTCTTCCTCCCAAAATGTCTATGCAACCAGACGCTTTATAGCTGTACTTACAATCCATTAAATATACGATTACACAAAAATCTAAGTGGTACAATAATGTTTGGCCTTTTTTAGTTATACATGTACAATTTAACATCAGATATATACAACATAAAGAATCCTAGATTCATAATCCTGGTTCTTGACCTGGTTCTCTAATGACGTCAGCTTCCGGTTCTCTGGGTTCTTCCGGTTCGACTGGTTCCCTGTTTTCTTTCCTCTGGTTCTTCTTTTTCTTCCTGCGTCTGTTCTCCTTTCTTTTTGCTCCCTTGTCACCCTTCACAGCAGCAGATCTTGTCACAGTGGAGTTACCGTTTTCAAGCATCTCAGGCGGTACATATTCTGGGGAAAATGATGTTTATGAGGTTTAACAATTTAAAACGAATTGGAATAACCAACCTTCGTACCAAACATACTTAACAAGAGTAAACTCAGAATGGGGTGTCTCTTTAAAGCTTCGTTTGTTTTAAACTCGTTCGGAACAAGATTTATTTGTATTTAATATTTTCACAAAAATTAACACAAGAACGTACCATTACATCTGTACACCAGATCCGACCATATGATCATTTCCTGCGAGAAACAAAACACTCCTAGACGACCACCAAGTAGTTCAGAGTTGAAGATGTTACCGGAGTCTGCGACTAGGTTGGTCTCCTCGAATAGGAAAACTCTGGAAAATAACGTTACAAAACATTTGGACCAGGACCTGAAGCGGGAGCTCGTAAGGCATTTGAGAATAATATGTCCATTTTCAAATAATCTCAAAAAAAGTTCAAAATCGTATTTGACTTAAGTGTTTTAATCATCTGGACAGTTAAGGTCATGTCGACAAGCATGGTTTATAGGGTTCCAAATTTTAAAGCGTCTAGTTATACAAACTTACCCTTTGATTACAAACCTAAGCCAAACAAATGTAATCTTTGATAGATTTAATGAAAAGGATTTTTTATTTCAAAACAATTTATTACAGTCGACACTCGTTATGTCGAAATCGGATTAGTCGAAATTTCGCTTAGGTCGAAGTTAAAGTCATGTCCCGTCCTCAACATATGGATATCAAAATGTTTAATTAAAATAATTCTGAAACAAATACAGCCATTGAAATTTAGTAGGAAAAGGATAGAAATTGCTCGTGTCGAGCAATTTCTTTCCTTTTCCTACTATATTTCAATCATAGACACATACAATGCCCATGAAAAACGTTTTTCATAGAAAAATAATCAAAATCGGATGAGTCGAACTCCGGATATGTGAAGGTATTTTGACGGCCCCTCTGACTTCGACACAACGAGTGTCGACTGTATTTCAAAAAATCCCAACATTGTATCTACAATCACAACAAACTAACCGTATAAGCCCTAGTTTAGGGCGATGAATAAGTTCCCATCTATAAGCCACTCGTTCCTTCCATCCCACATTTCTAGGGTCAGTCCACAGAAGTTTTACCTAAAGCAAGTACAATGTATAGAAACACACAAAGTCAATCATCTATAAATTGCTTATGATCCGGTAGCACCTCACCCCACCCCCCAAAAATAGTATAATATTTAACTATTTCTACCCAATGTTTCTTTATGAAAATTACATATATTGTGCAATTGGGAATTAATTAAATTTGTTGAAAATTTCATGAAAAATGGTTCATTGAATTTCAAGTTATTAGCGAAAAGATTAGTGTTGCGTTAGAAGTGTCTTTAAGTGTATTATGATACCAATATCTTCCCTGAAATCCCTGTCAAAGCTGAGAACATCCGTGCAATGTATTCTTGAGTGCCGTGATATATTTTCTTAAAAAAAATGTTTGCACTTTGCACGAATGTTCTACGCTTTGACAAGGATTTGAGGGAATATCTTGGTATCAAAATAGACCAAAGAGTGCGACGTATCAAATGGTAGGTATCTTAATACTGATAGTTAAGTATTTGATTTAAAATTTGAGAAAAATGTGAACTTACCGAGTGTTTTTGTTTAATTAAGTTAGGAAAGCATATCATAACAAAGTCACGTGATTGCCGCCTGTGAAATTAGACCAAACATACTTGAAGCTGACAATTTTTCGATGTGATCACTTCCCAAAAGGTACGTAGGTTATCAACCGTGAAAACGGTACAAACCTGGTCGGGCGTGGTACCAGTATGCCACATCGCGTTACGCATGATTTCTCCAGGTCCCGTGCTCGATTTCACCAACTTCAGTTGTATACCCGGTTCAGCCACAGCACGGAAAGGTGTAGAGTGCCAGTACGTCTGTCTGGCTTTCTTCCACATTACCACGTAGAAACTAGCACTATCCTGGTAACTGAATATATAGGTGAAACGACGATACATGATTATTGTAAAGAATATGTGAAATAGATGGGGGATTTCATTCTTCTATTCATGGAATGAATATTTTTACTGGGCTATTTTTCCTTGCAGCAGGATATAGCCGCGATTTGACTAACTTCAGTTGTATACCCGGTTCAGCCACGGCACGGAATGGTGTAGAGTACCAGTACGTCTGTCGGGCTTTCTTCCACATTATCACGTAGTAACTAGCACTATCCTGGTAACTGAATATATATGTATATCGTCACTTTTTAACAAAAAAATCCTCGTAAATGCAGCTTGTTTGAAGTTGCACTTACAAGATTTTTGTTGAAAGCGACGATAAGTAATTATTGTAAACGAAATGCTAAAATGATGGATCGAAGAGTTTATCCTTCTATTCATGGAATGAAACGCTATTACTCGGCTAATTTTTCTTGCAGCCGGATATAGCCGCGATTTGACCAACTTCAGTTGTATACCTGGTTCAGCCACGGCACGGAATGGTGTAGAGTGCCAGTACGTCTGTCGGGCTTTCTTCCACATTATCACGTAGAAACTAGCACTATCCTGGTAACTGAACATATAGGTATATCGTCACTTTTTAACAAAAAAATCCTCGTAAATGCAGCTTGTTTGAAGTTGCACTTACGAGATTTTTGTTGAAAGCGACGATATGTAATTATTGTAAACAAAATGCTAAAATGATGGATCGAAGAGTTCATCCTTCTATTCATGGAATGAAACGCTATTACTCGGCTAATTTTTCTTGCAGCCGGATATAGCCGCGATTTGACCAACTTCAGTTGTATACCTGGTTCAGCCACGGCACGGAAAGGTGTAGAGTGCCAGTACGTCTGTCGGGCTTTCTTCCACATTACCACGTAGAACTAGCGCTGTCCTGGTAACTGAATATATAAATATACCGTCGATTTTTTTCAACAAAAACCTCGTAACTGCAGCTTGTTTTAAGCTGCAGTTACGTATTTTTTGTTGAAAACGACGATACATGATTATTGTAAAGAATATGTGAAATAGATGGGGGATTTCATTCTTCTATTCATGGAATGAATACTTTTACTGGGCTATTTTTCTTGCAGCAGGATATAGCCGCGATTTGACCAACTTCAGTTGTATACCCGGTTCAGCCACGGCACGGAATAGTGTAGAGTGCCAGTACGTCTGTCGGGCTTTCTTCCACATTACCACGTAGAAACTAGCACTATCCTGGTAACTGAATATATAGGTATATCGTCACTTTTTAACAAAAAATCCTCGTAAATGCAGCTTGTTTGAAGTTGCACTTACGAGATTTTTGTTGAAAGCGACGATATGTAATTATTGTAAACAAAATGCTAAAATGATGGATCGAAGAGTTCATCCTTCTATTCATGGAATGAACGCTATTACTCGGCTAATTTTTCTTGCAGCAGGATATAGCCGCGATTTGACCAACTTCAGTTGTATACCTGGTTCAGCCACGGCACGGAATGGTGTAGAGTACCAGTACGTCTGTCGGGCTTTCTTCCACATTACCACGTAGAAACTAGCACTATCCTGGTAACTGAATATGTATATTCACAGTGCAACCGATAAACATTCTTACGTTGATCTTCAAATTTCAAATGCTATGTTGTGTGTACTGTTTTTGGATTCCAAAGTGTGTACCCACAATAAAAAGTTTGATGCACATTCAAAAACATCAAAATACATTTTGAAAACAGGTTACCACCTTTGAGCTATTAGTTTTAAACATGGTCACACACACGAATTTACAACCTGAAAATCTCTGATTGGACACGTTCGAAAACAGACAATCCATGAATTAGATATTTCAACGTGGTGTGGACGCAGAGTGTAAATGACCAGACTTTTAGCAATTGAAAATGATATGAATTCACTGTATTGTGAGAAATACATACTTCTATTCGGACATTTTGCAGATTTTTTTTTTTGGGGGATTATTAACATATTTGTCGCCGAATTTCTTAAAACCCGTAGCTACAGATTTAAACAGGCCACAATTACGGTGTTTTGAGAAAAACGACAATTCATACCTGAATATGAAGCCAGCATAATCATCGTCGGTTTCCGTGTTGACAAAAAACGTCCCACTAAAGTCTACACCACTGAAACCATTGTAACCTGCAATATTCAAACATTAAATGAGCATGGATACGGAAAGGGGCCTTTAGAATGGCCCCTGATCCCACGGATCAGCATGGACCGAGCAAAGCCTGTGTATACGCACAGTCTGATCAAGATAGATGTTTGTCTGTTACACCCCTATGTAATTTAATCTAAACCTTATTAAAGGAGAAATGAAAAGGCAAAATATAAAAATGTAATATGCTTTTAATTAAGTAATGGCCAACAACCTTTCCTGAAACGTGATTTTAAGGAGAAATTTTTAAAAAAGTTTAACTTGATCACTTGACATATTTATTGGACTCGGCAATAGAGAGTATCGTTGTCGGTAAATGTACAGTTCAAAAAATTTAAAGACCATGTAAATTCATGAGTAAATATCTACATGTATTGTATCTTTTAAGATTCTCGAAAACGTTCGTATCTCACGATACCTACTTGCTCTTTGTTTACACAAAATATTACATCAATATTTCAATTTATTTTGAATCAGTAAAAGAAGAATCTTAAATACAATACTTACCGACTGCTATTCCCGGATCACTGTTCAAGGTTTGTACAATTTCAGCTCCCTGAGAAAAAAAAATTGAAAATGCATGTATCAGAAGGGTCATTACGTCGCTTTTAAACGAAAACCTCGTAACAGCAGCTTGTTTTAAGCTGCAGTTATGAGTTTTTTGTTGAAAAGAAACGATTATTACATGTACGTTTAAAACCATTACTTGTTGTGAAAACATTCAAGAGGTATCCAAAATTATATTAAAACATATTGTCCACCCAAATTAACCAGGGACAACTTAATTTTCGTGCCCTTAGTCCGTTAGTTTCAAGAGCGTCTTAACAAAACATTGCCCAGGTAGGGTCATAACATATGCAGATGTCCCGGGTTAATCTTGCTGGACAATATTAGACTAATGATCATGTAAATACCAAAGCCGAAATTGCTCGATAGATCTAGATCAGATATAAACACAACAAAAACATTTCACCTCATTCAGAATAATCCAGTTTGGGTCTATCTGCGAGTCCCCTACAGGATCAAGCACGACGGTTTGGAAGGCCCTAAAATCTGTAGCGTATAGATCCCCGTTATCCGGACATATATCAAGACTATCCGGATAACTGTCCCCATCTCGGTCATCCTGACAAATATCTCCGCGACCGTCATCTAAAAAAGGGAAAAAACGTTTTTAATCAAAATTTCAATAAACATTGATCAATATGTAGTAGGCTTTGAAAGCCGTGAAGTCTGTATCATACATACAGATCCCCGTTATCCGGACAAACATCAAAACTATCCGGATAACAGTTAATGTCCCAATCTCTGATAAATACGATCTTCACGTCCGTCATCTAAAGTTAAAAGAGGCGATTAGTAATTGGGCATGGAACATATCTCCTCGACAATTATCTGGAGCAAGTTATCGCATGTAGTCTTCACCAATTCTTGGTTAGTTGGAAAGTTATAGAATTACATTTAAATAAAGCCAGACTAGGTGAAACAATGACTTGAACTTATAGGATTAGATCCATCAATCATTTGTCATTTTCCAAATACCGTATAGCACTTTATTTCTGCGGGGACTTTATTTCTGCTATTTCTGCGGTCGTGGACGGCACCGCAGAAATAAGATCCGCAGAATATTAATCCTGAATGTAGAGGTTGTTGTCATTCGGTTATTTTAGTCAGTATGTGGACAAGTTAAAATGTTACCACCCGATGGAAAGAACAGTATCATAACAATGGAGTTCTTTCCTATTCAAAAATGGTGTAACTACGGCTTCAACTTAGGTGTAGATAAGACATTTTAGTTCATCAATAAACAATGATTTTACAAGTTTGACTGATTAATAACAGTTTGACACGTCTTTCTTTACACACCTATCTGTATACGGCATTGTTTCCCTTAACGCCTTTATAGACGGGTACCGGTAAATGAGTGGGATTATCCCTTTACCTTAACGGAGTAATTAGAATATTTGGTAAGCATCGTCTTTCATACTATGTCTGATACTGACTAAAAGTGATTTGATAGCGCAGAAATAAAATCTTTGATTTTGCGAAATGAGAGACCGCAGAAATATGATCCGCAGAAATTTAACCCGCCTGATTTCTGGAAAAAACGCAGAATTTGGACCCCGCAGAAATAAAGTGCTATACGGTATAATGAACAATTAAAAATAAATAAATGACCAATAAGTATATTTTCGTGGCAACCTTTGATTTACGCCAGAGTTGGCACATCAACTTACTATCTGTGTCTTTTTGATCCGGGTTAGCCACGTATTGACAATTATCCTCGTTATCAGGGATACCGTCTGCGTCATCATCGTCATCACACACGTCACCGACGCCGTCACGATCTGTATCACGTTGATCCGCGTTAACGTCATTAGGGCAGTTATCTTCGCTGTCTTGTTTACCGTCTTTGTCGCTTTACATGATATAAAAGTTCTGGTGTAAGTCTTGAATAGTAATAGATATCAAGAGACCCTTGCTCAATAGCAATCACTTTCCAGTAAAAGATTCCACGTATTTAGGCCCCTACTGATCTTCAAGTTAAAAAAAAAATACATATATATAAGTACAGGTGTTTCCTTCCTTTGATTTAACATTAAAATAGAATTTCAGAACACTCCGTGCCTTGATGAGTAAAAATTTTACACGCATCATTCAAAGTATTAAATTTACTTTTTGAGCCCTTAATGGGTTAATATACTCACTCAGCAAAAGAACTAACGCATCACTTTTTGAAATAGCATAACTTCTTTATTGTCAGAGATTTAGATTTATGATTTGGCATATGTTTATCACACAAGTTTCTGCACTCATCTATAAAACGATCTTTAGGTTTTCTCTATTATGTCACCGCGTCATGCGAAAAGGGACCAAAACAGTTTTTCGGTTCGTGTAACTTTTGATCTTTATCAATCATTTTTGTTTGAATTGATTTTGAAAGCTGGTTTATTGTGAAATTGAAGTCTGAAAAAAATAATTCCTTATCTAACGTAACAAGGGCTTTTCGCGGACAACGTAGATCAACGTAGGAGCACCTTTTTAAAAGAAAAGATCAATCTTTCAAGGTCAAGGTCACAAGGTCAAACTTTATGGTCCAGGTAAAAGGTCTTTGTGGGACCTGTGTATGTGTGAAATATCAAGACTGCATCTCATACAGTTCACAAGATATAGACCGATAAGTTTTTGTCTACGTAACCGACATCGCCGTCAACGCCAACAACGACATCAACGACACTAGTGATGAAACATTACCTCTGCGGGAATAAATTACGCACCCACAAAAGTGTTAGAGCCGTTGGTTCGTTTAAAGAAGGGTAACTTTTCTACACAGGAACCTTTTTAGACAATACAAAAGGTTTGAAAATTATGCGTGGATTTTCCATTTTAATCAAATTGCAGACTTTACGAATTTTAGAATAAAGGGTGTCCTTATTAAGATTTCAATATTTCAAGACAGACTCTAGCATTTTCTATGAAATTTTATAGTCTTCTTATCAAATAGTGGTAGTCGGCATGTGCAAATTTTGAACGTATTCTGTGGATTCTTTAAAAAAATATTAACAAAGATCTGAATGATGCGTTAGCAGTTTTGCCGAGTATATATGATACAGTATTTATGTAAAAACACTTTTGTAATCTCCTACCTACACAAAAATTTGAAAGTGTCCCAAAACGTTTCTACAGTTTGACAAAAAGTACATCTACTTACGAATCGTCGTTACTGTCACATTCATCTCCAAGTAGATCATTGTCAGAGTCAATCTGAAAAATGAATATAAATGTTATTATATTTTGTAGTTAATGTAGTCGATTCTATAATTTAAAGTTAACAATTCCTTGGTTGTGCTTGATGTTATGACAGCAAATGTATGCAAGTTCAAATAAGGTAGCAAATACAGTCGTCCAAACTACTACATATTGGTCGCTTTTCAAGAGAATCATCGTAAATATAGCTTGTTTAAAGCTATAGTAAGGAGGTTTTTGTTTAAATACAGCATTACTTAGGATAAGAAATAAGATAAATAGAACCTTGGATGCTTCGTGTTCATTTATATGACTACCAAACAATACAATTAACCCTTTCCCAAACAAGGCCTGTTGTGACGTCCCTATGGAAATAGGCTTGGGAAAACATTGAGACAAAAGAAGAAACTGCTGATAACCAGCAGTTTCTCCTTTTGTCTCAATATTTACTATGCTATATTTTACACAAATCCCATCTTTAGTAACATCCGTTTTGTCATTTGTGGCGGTTTTTGAAGTGGATCATCCTAAAATGTTGCCGTTTTGGAATGGGTTAACAATATTACTTGCCTGTCTAATATTCTCTACCCTCGGACAGTTATCACATGCATCACCTATCGTATCTCCATCTGTATCACGCTGGTCAGGGTTCTTTACTTTAGGACAATTATCCTCGTCATTAGGAATACCTAAAATTGCCATATATTACAGTTATATACGGCATCTGAATCAAGAGCTACAGTTACGAGGGGATGAACAACACATGTTGAAAAGATACTTTATTATTCTGAAAACATTGGGACCGATTTATGAACAAAGTGAATCGTGTCCTTTGTCATTTCAACTCAATATAGGGTTTGATGAATAATTAATGAAATAACGCATTTTGAAAAGTTAACCCCTCTTATGCATAGCTCTGTGAATTCGAAACTTATCGAACTAGGTTATTCAAATAATGGGCCATGTTACGCTCAGAATTTCCCTGTCATTGCACAAATTATCAACGGGAAACATCCAGCAATTCTGATCACCAGTAAAGCTAGAAGCACCACCACTATACTATGCAAAAACAACAATTGAACCATAAAGAAGTTTGGTATAACATATAAATTATCTTCTATCGTATTATTAATCTAAGAAAAGCTACTGCGTGATTCTTAACATTTGTCTGTCACGTTTGTTGTAGGATTGTGGGAAAATCGTGTGTAATGTCTCACTAATGTCATTTTACTTCTGCGTCGTTATGATTTTAGGATGAATGTTGTATGAAAATAACATGCAAAAATCCACTTATTGTAAGAAAATTATTTAATTTCCCACCCAACTAAGTAGAAATACGACAACAGTCAATTGTGCACATTAATTCCTTTAAGAAATATACTTACAAACATTGCATTATCAATATCTGGGCCATTATAAACATAATCTTCCTGTTTAGCAAAGAGTGTGTTAGCACAGTGAGTAAACGACCTCGGTATGTGTGTGGTTATGCATACATATTGTATACAAATTATATTTGTTGCGAAAAACGATCTATCTATCACTTTTATTGCGACCGGTTGATTTTAAAATTGAAATAAATAATCTGTTAGACAAACATTTTAATTTTTCATCATGTATAATTCATTTCATATACAAACCATCATTATCCATACCAGGATCACAAGCGTCTCCGAGACCATCATTGTCAGTATTCTCTTGTTTAGCGTTAGGCGTGTCAGGACAGTTATCATGTATGATTTACTTTAGGTCAAAACGATGCATTTCAACGATAACCTCGTAGCTGCAGCTTGATTTAAGCTGCAGTTACGAGGTTATTGTTGAAAAACGACGATTTACAAATCATCATTATCCATATCAGGATCACAAGCGTCTCCGAGGCCATCATTGTCAGTATCTTCTTATTTAGTGTTAGATGTGTCAGCAGAGTTATCAGGTATGATTTTCTTTAGGTCAAAACGATGCATTTCAACGATAATATCGTAGCTGCAGCTTGATTTAAGCTGCAGTTACGAGGTTATTGTTGAAAAACGACGATTTACAAATCATCATTATCCATATCAGGATCACAAGAGTCTCCGAGACCATCATTGTCAGTATCCTCTTGTTTCGCGTTAGATGTGTTAGAACAATGATCAGGTATATTTGTTTAGTTCATATCGATACTCTTCAACGATAATATCGTAACTGCTGCAGCTACGAGGTTATTGTTGAAAAACGACAATATACAAACCATCATTATCCATATCAGGATCACAAGCGTCTCCGAGACCATCATTATCAGTATCCTCTTGTTTCGCGTTAGATGTGTCAGAACAATGATCAGGTATATTTGTTTAGATCATATCGATACTCTTCAACGATAATATCGTAACTGCTGCAGCTACGAGGTTATTGTTGAAAAACGATAATATACAAACCATCATTATCCATATCAGGATCACAAGCGTCTCCGAAACCATCATTATCAGTATCTTCTTGTTTAGCGTTAGGCGTGTCAGGACAGTTATCACACGCATCCCCTGATGAATCAGGGTCAACCTCTCGGTTCTCTTGGCCTGGATTGATTACATATGGGCAGTTATCCTATAGGTAAAAAATGTTTTACGTTGTGTTGAGCCTGGAATCATATACCATCGCATTTCTTTCAAAGACCTACATACTAGTAACGAAATGGTTCCGCCTACTATCTATGATCAATCAGTATTCGTAATAATATTTTGTCTATGCTGATAAAATGGTCATTACATGTATCGCTTTCTCGATAAAAACGGCTACGATTTGTTTTGTTATGTAGTTCATTTGTTTGAAGTCCTCGGAAATACGTAGTTAGAAATAGTGGCTGGCTTAAATATGAAGTATGAAAATACATGGGTTAGAAATATTCGACAAGACGTACACCAACTAAGAATAGTATGAATAATACTAAATGCATATCAATGTCATAAATTGGATCACAGGTCTGTGGCAAGTAAAATACTTCGCTTTTCTTAAAAAACACGTAACTACAAGCAGTAGTTAGGATATCTTTTTAAGAAAAGGATTGATATTCATTGTCATTTTTACTAGTTTTGTCGATATCTTTATTTTCATTATGTAGACCTATCACAACATACCGGCGTATTGGGTATGCCATCATTATCTTTGTCTGGATCACATGCATCACCTATCCCATCACCGTCCACGTCTTCTTGACCGCTGTTAGGGACATCGCGGCAGTTATCCTGCAAAAAGATAACAAGAACTAAATCATTGTCAAATGTCTACTCCCACGATTTTCTCTTAACCCTTTCCCAAACGACAAAATTTTAGGGTGATCCACTTCAAAAACTGCCACAAATGGTAAAATAGATGTTATTAAAGATAGGTTATGTGTAAAATACGGCACTGAAAAATATTGAGACAAAAGGAGAAACTGCTGGTTATCAGCAGTTTCTTCTTTTGTTTCAATATTTTCCCAAACCTTTTCTATTAGGGACGTCAAAACCAGGTATTGTTTGGGACAGGGTTAAATCATATTAATGAGCCTGGATCTGAAAAAATGACCATCATAGCATGTTGTTCTCAAATGCCCTGGAGGATCTTCAGCTCTAACATATTTGGCATTGATCATTATCTTTATTTTGATCACATGCATCACCAATACCATCGCCATCAACATCTCCTCGTCCACTGTTAGGAACATCACGACAGTTATCCTGCAAAAGTTACAGATCAGATTGTCTTAGCCCACGATTTTCTCTAAAACATACTGGTGTATTTGGAATGGCTCATTATTTTTATCTGAACCACATGCATTACCAATATCATCACCACCACATCTTCTGGACCACTGTTGTTCTGCCAAAGTAACACGTATGCATTACAAAGCACATGGTAAATAATTACAAGATATACAATAGAATACTGGTGTATTCTGTATGCCATTATTATCTTTATTTTGATCAAACACAGCACCATTTCCATCGCTATCTACATCTTCTTGACCACTGTTAGGGACCACTGTTAAGGACATCACGACAATTATTCTGGTAACATTATGCATATCCATAGAACATGTTCAAACATAATGATATATTAACTAAAGCATAGGTTTTGCAATGAAAGGGGCTATATACCACCACCGTCAGCATCGTCTGTACAGCTGTCATTGACGTCTCGCCGATTGTCCTGCTTACACAATGCTACATTGACATTTATTTTAATTTATTAACAAATTCAAAGGTTTCTCTGAAAAAAATAATGTATACCTTCACCATTGAAATCTTTGTTAACGGTCAACTACAGTTGTCAAGTTCGGTTTTATCTAGTTTTGTATTCTGCATCTCCTTTAAAATTAGATAAAGTTTAACATGACAAAACAAGACATAAATTTAAGCCAGGATCTGAAAAAGGTCGCATAAGGCTTTTTCAGCCCAACATAGTACCCGATCAGTCTGCTTATAAACGAAATCTGATTAGGAACTATGCTGTTCGCCACTATGTTTTTCTTTGCCCTTTAGCAATCGTAAAATAATGGCAAATATGTCTGCCAGTCTTTTAGGGACAGGCGTGTCTTGCGATATGTCTATCCCAAAATACTATGAAGGACCCTTTTCCAGATCCGCACTTATTCATTATACATATGTGACCCGTCAAGTTAAAAGGGACCTTATAGGAAGTGTGAAAAATATCGACCCTAGTCTATCTGCGCAGTCCACGCAGCCAGACTAGGGCCAACACTTTTCACTTTTATGTAATTTTCGAAATCTGGAATGTTTTCCCTATCTTAATATAATAATATTATGGTCATTTTGCCTGGTTGACCTGTTCTGAGTCTGATAAGTTTGTCAATATTTGGATTTTGGAGTTCGGATAAGGTCCCTTTTAGCCTGACGGGTCACATATATCTGAGATTACCTGTCTGCATCGTCTGTCGACACATCTCAGTGGCTCGTCTGGTGTCCCGTCTATATCTGTATCACGTCCGCATATCAAACCATCACCTGCATAGCCAACCTTGCACTGAAATTGAATGTGTTTCTTATTGATATCACGGTGGATAACCAGTTTACACCGTTAATTTTGATGACCGCTTTTGATAATGAAAGTTAATACTCTTTACCTATTAAAGCACGGTTTAAAAGCATGATTTATGTAACAAGGACCTGAAGATTTCGAACCTTCCGAATTTTAATCTCTTTCTACATTTTTTTACTCATATCTGGTACATTGAATTGCAACAGAGCCACTTTCGCGTGATATATTAAACTTTGGGTAGCAGGAAATTAAACACATATTGGTTACCAACAATTTCCAATGATGCCTAATTAAATACATTCTTATTTCTATTATGTGTACTCGTACTATTTGAAAGTATTTGAATTTTAAAGTCAATATCTTTGGTATTTCAAATACGTGTTTGATATAGCCACCTATTAAAATATCATACCATACAAACGTATCCCTGAACACCGGGTTGCTGAACACATCGACCAAACACATTACACTCGGTCAAGTCAGGACACATGGTAACTTTCTTACAGCCAACACTCTGATTACCAGAGAAACCAAACAGACAGCGACCACATTCATATGAACCCTGAAGTGACGAAATGAAATCGATAAAGTCTTTTTGAGTATTTGTAATGATATGAAAGTGATACTAACAAGAATTCATTAGACTGTTGTCCTACTCGATTGAAATATTCCCACATAAGAGAAAAAATATCGATTGTTATGAAAATGTATGTACATACATTATGTTACATTAGGTTTGAAAGTTTGAAAGTCGTTGTCAATATGTAAAAGTTTAAAAAAATATCCGTACGATGGTATTTATACAATGTGAGTTGTCTACAAAGGGCCCACTTGGAGCTCAAAGAAAAAATTCAAAGCCGTTGTCACAATTTAAAAAAAGGAAAATGAAATTATCCGTACCATGGTATTAATAAAATATTAGTTGTCTAGACATGGGTCATTCGGGACTTGAAGAGAAAGTTCAAAACCGTTGTCAAAATGTAAAAAAAGAAAACGAAATTATCCGTACCATAGTATTAATACACTGTGAGTTATCTACACAGGGTCCACTAGGGGCTCGAAGAGAACATTCATCTATGTCGGTGCACACCTACCATGACACAATTTGACAAACAATTATAACCATTAAAATTATTTAAGTCAGCAAAATCTTTCTTTTGAAGCATTAAAATCCATATCAGACATACATTGAAATTATATTAAAACTGATCTCTAAAACACACCAGGAAACAATACTAATTCTACATAATCAGATGCATTTAAATCAAGATTCTTTTCGAAAATCACTTGAATGTGGATAGGTTTTCATTTCAGGGAATAGAGTTGTTTTTAAATAATTTTGAAAAAGGATTTTAAACAATAGATAGTAAGTACATATCGTTTCCTGTGACAGATAACTAGGTTGTATGAGAGATACATACTAGTAAAAGGCTGCCTCTCACGCATTTCTACTATTCGAGCATAGAAATGTATCGCTTGACAAATGAGTCTCATAACAACTATATTTTAAAGTAAAAAACACAAAAAGTACCTGTCTTTGATCTGGACTTACAATACCGGACCCTTCCACCCGTTCTCCGAGGAATCCAGGTGGACAGTCCATACATCTGAATCCTCCCAGCATGTTATAGCAAGCACTGGTGTTGAAACATGGGTTAAATAACTCACACTGGAAGATAAATAAAGAGAACCAAGAAGTGGCGCTTGCAAGCCCGAAAGGTAAGCCAGTGAATTGGAAAAATTGAAAATGATATAAATAATATTATCTTATGACTAAATAATTCTAAAATATTGATAAAAATATTGATGAAAATATTTGATATACCATTTCATGTACAAATTACATTGTTTTAAATGTGTTTCGATCGAAAACTGTTTCTTTTTAATCAATAAGCCTAAAGCAATTATGAAAGTCATAGACATCATACAGAAGAGTAATAAACTGTTTACACAATTGTACATGTAAATTTAAATGATTCAAATTTTAGTGATTTTGGTACATTCTTCTTCGAATAAAAGTTTCATACAATTCATAAAATGATGAAACATATCATGCTGAAAAAAAGAAGAAATTATATCATAGGCCTACCTCATCCATATCTGTACACACAGTTCCATTGCCCTCAAACCCTGTGGGACAGCTGCCACACTGGAAGCTCTCGGGTCCATCCGTACACTCGACCCCCGGGTAACAGGGTCTCGTGTCACAACCTACCCTCACGGTCCTACAACTACCCCTGCGTCCGTCCCCTGTCGTCCCCGGGGGACACGGGCCACATCTGTATCCATTAGCGTAGTCCCTACACTCCACACCTGAAATAGAGAAAAACAATTTAAATTACATCTTGCTTACCCGAAGTTTTAAGTTGATAGTTTAGATAAGCCTGCACGTATACAACATGTTTTCTATTCCATATCACGTTTGCTTATTTCATCTGAATGACGAAGGTCGACATCATTCTGATAAGTTGATTCTGTAGCCAAAACACAAATACATATCAAGTCAATAGTCCCTATCGCGTTATATTTTACTATACACCTTTCCGTTCGGAAGTCTTATATCGCGTATGAGCGCTTGGACTGATTAAGTACTACCCCTGAAAAGACTTCGTGTTTTCTTATACACGAAGTAGTAAAGGGTTGCAGCCAGTCTACGCTCACGTAAGGCCGAAAAGGAAAATGGTACGGTAAAATAATGTGGAAGTATCTATATAAATGAAAAATCGTCTATTGTCGTAGGTGAAAATGATTGTATAGCAGGATTTACTTGGACCATTTAAGCGTCTTCAAATTTATCTCTAACCTCTTGTACTTTAATATCCAGACCAGAACAAAATTTACGCGCGCGCGTTAAAAAGGTCTTTTGACCCATTTGGAACGCAATACAACTGACCTGCAAAACAGGGATCATCAGCACACGTGGGTATTTTCCTGCACCTCATTCCGTCCCCATAATGTCCCGTGGGGCAGTCCCCACACACGAACCCTCTGTCAGTATCCTCACAACGTACCCCCGGGTAACAGGGCTGATCTCGACAAGTCGTCTTTGGTGCAGGCGAGGCTGGGAAGAAAGAATACACAGGGATTATAATAAGCTAACAAGACTGGTGTTCATGTTTAAATGAGACAGAGAAAATCATATACATTTGCAAGGTTTATAAACTGGCTCCTCAACATCGGTTTGTCATTCAGTAGAAACGTATTGCAAACATTTATCGCTTCTATGCTTGCAGGATCATTGTGAGAAATGAAGGATATCAACTTTCTACCGCTGTCCACATTTTAGGACTACGACTCGGCAGTCCTGTCGAATGTGGTTCGACGAGTGTCGATTTATTCTTGGGTGACCGATTATCGTACCGGCTTTGGTTTAACATATTACCAGACGCCAAAATGTTCCATTGCTCTAAATTCAAATTATGTTACAGAATACAAATTCAAGATGATGCCATGAAATGAAAAAAAATATATACTAGGACAAGAGATAAGACGGGGACAAGGGCATATCAATATATTGTTGGGACTCGAACCGTCTCGACGAGATGATTCTAAAGATTACCCACAGCCTAGGATTCACAAATATTTTGCATTTCGCTCAAAACGTAGCTCTGAATTATATCAGATATATTCTGTATACATGCATCAAACACTTACATCTTCCCTGTCGTCTGCACATCTCACATTGACGTAACGCCTCTGACACTTGACGGGTCTCTCGACCCTGAAATATTACACGGATAGGTTTCGTTAGAACATATCTTACCTTTTCCATTTGGTAGCATTTGGACTCTACACTTTGAGAGCTGCTACCTGACGACAAAATTGCATTGAATAGGTAGTTAGCGTTTTAGTCAAGGCGATTGGTGTAAAGATTGCTCAGTTAATGAAGAAAGCATGAAAGTTGGCACACATGTAGTTCACATCGTCCTCAACATTTTAAGAGGTGGAGCCAGTGCCAACAGTACATAGCTTAGCAACGGTTGCTATGCAACAATTTCTCCATAGCAACCGTCATATAACATGCACAAAAGCTTATTTCACTGAAGACTTTTAATGTATTTCAATATCTACAGCTTTATTTTTTATGCCCACACTAGATTAGAGTAATTCTAATACATGTATCATAGCAACTGTTGCTATACAACACATTTTCCAGAGCAACCAAACATATTTTTATGTCCGATGTGCATTTTCAGTAAAAACATGTACATATTTTAATAATATGCATATGCACTGATGATAACTTCTCCATTTTCTAGTAATAATGGTAAAGAGTACCATTTAGGTACTTAGCAACGGTTGCTATGCAGCACATTCTCTATAGCAACCGTCATATAACATGACCAAAGGCTTATTCTTCTGAAAACTTTATTTATATTTCAATATCATCTTTACTCTTCATGCTCACACCACATTTGGATAATTCCAAAACACACATCATTGCAACTGTTGCCATGCTAAACATTTTCCTTAGCAACCAAGCAAATGTCTACGTCAGATGAGCACTTTTAGTAAATATTCATAATATTTCAATGATAGGCAGCTTTACTGATGATTATTTCTTCACTTTCTACTAAGTATTTGGCAAGTTTACTGCACATTACTTTAAAATGGTTGCTAGGCAATGCATTTACCTCATTATATATGATACAATTATTGACGTTGAGCTGCCACCGGACGACTGCCATGCGGTTGCCTGAAGATTGTATCAACATCCCTTGGTCAACAAATACCCTGTCTCGTGGCATTTTGTTATCCCTGACTGGGGTATCACCGGGCCATAAAGACATGTCAAGCTCTACACCATCAACTACCAAGACAGCTGACTGATATGTTAGATTCAAAGAATAATTCATTTGAATGCAGCTTTTCAAAATGACTCGGCAAGTTGTATTCTCTTTGCCATCTCTTTACTGAGATTATTGCAGGAAGATATCAGGTTACCAGAAGTAAGTGGACAAAGCCATTGCCTGATGGCAGACATGTGGGCTTTATCTCACTGTAAACCATGGGTTGGCCCATCACCTTTCTCTGCCTCTTTAAAGGTGTTATTGAATTGATAAAACCATGATACAATTAACCAGTTGTTCTTTCAGAAGAATTATTTTGTGTCCTTGTGGAAAGACACTTGGTTGTCAATGTCGCAGTCTCCCCAGCTGTATAGAGTCGGTAGCAGTGAGGTAAAACTTACTCCATCTTTAATTCTAATCTCGTTTGGAAATAATCAGAAATGGCTATAAAATAAACAAAAAAGTGCCAATAGAAGCTTAAAGTAGCTTGTGTATATAGCACATCTAGCTCCGAAGACTGTTTCAATTGTATTTATGACTAAGCATTTTTTCATGAGAGGAGTCAAAAAGTGTCACTACGTGTAGGAATGGGTTAAAACAAATGGGGTTGATAGATAAGGAGGAAAAACTTGAAATATAGTAAAGAAATTATCAAGTTATTGTAAGTAAAGCAGCATATATCTAAAATATAAATAATTGGTTACTGAAAAGAACTGTCGAACATGGAATATATTGGTTACTAAGGAAAATGTGTTGCCTAGCAACAGTCGCTATTATATGTGTATTGAAATTTCTCATAATGTGTTGTTTAGCAACAGTTGCTATAATGTGTGTATTGAAATTGCACAAATGTTATATAGGCATAAAGAATAAAGCTGTAGATATTGAAATTCATTAAAAGTCTTCAGTAAAATAGATTTTGTGCATGTAATATGATGGTTACTATGGATAAAGTGCTGCATAGCAACCGTTGTTAAGTAGCCAAATGGTACTCGTTACCATCATTACTAGAAATTGGAGAAGTTATCATCAGTGCATATGCATATTATATAAATATGTATAATTTTTTACTGAAAATGACCATCGGACATAGAAATATGCTTGGTTGCTAAGGAAAATCTGTTGCATAGCAACAGTTGCTGTGATGAGTGTATCAAAATTACTCAAATGTGATGTGGACATAAAGAATAAAGCTTTATAAATTGAAATACATGAAAAGTCTTCAGTAAAATAAGCTTTTGTGCATGTAATATGACGGTTGCTATGGAGAAATTGTTGCATAGCAACCGTTGCTAAGCTATGAAATGTTCGCACTGGCTCCACCTCTTTAAATGTCGAGGACGATGTGAACTACATGTGTGCCAACTTTCATGCTATCTTCATTATCTGAGCAATTTCAGTCATATTTTGCGCCAGTCGCCTTGACTATTTGTGTACATAACACTTTTGCAACAATTTCTGTAGGGACTTGAAAAATCAAGTCTTGCATTAAAACAGGTAAAGGCTTCCATAAACTGTTCCTTGCGTTAACGACTCCATTTGAGATATATACTGGCCAAAAGTCCTAACCGGCCACTTTAAAAATGACTATAACTTTTTTAAAAGAATATTACATTTTAATGAAATTTCATATGTAAATTTTTAAGCATATTGCCCATGGATTTCCATGATGATTTACCAATAATTATCAAATTTTGATGTGTAATAAAGTTCAAAAAGCTCTGAATCTTAATAGAGCTCTAGATAATACCCTTTAAACAATTCAAAGTACACAAATCGTTAGCTGCAATCCAGACAAAGAAAAAAATTGGAAAACATGGTCAATGTTTTGTGATTTTTTACTTCAGAGGAGGCAGAAAGAATGGGAGGCATGCTAAAATGGTGTTTAAATTCAACCGGCAAAACATTTTATCAAGAGAATATGCTCAAATATGGTCTTGTGTTGAAAAAACGATGCAACAAACTGATTTTTTACACATTTCCTACATTATGTAGCTCGCCGTGAATCATCAGTCTATATTTGAAGCATTTTCGAAGAAAAACGTAGTTTAGATTTTTCTTTAAAAACCTTTTTACTGCATACATGACCGCTTTCATTTTCTTTTACGGCCATATGCCGCAAACAATTGTCAAACATTTTCAACTTTTTATTAGTCTATGTTGTAGCTAACGATCCATGAGACCAAAAGCACTACATTGGCAATATTCTGAGCTCTGTGTGAATTTAGAGCTTTTTGAGCTTTTCTCCCGTTACACTTTTATTTCAATAAATTAACGGTAACTTTTCGCTATAATCATCAGGAAAGTTGCTTAAAAATTCACATAGCAAAGAAATCAAAAAAGAAAAGAAGAGGCAATGATGAGCTGTCTTTCTTTTTCTCTCAATTGTCTCCGTATAATTACACAAAAAGTACAAAGTGAGCGTATGGAATGTGTAACGTTACATAATTTGTGACTTCTAAAATTTCATAAGAGTTTGACCTTTCACAGTGGGGAATCACGCGACACATTCTGTTTTGAAGTATAGAAAGAAAAATGCTAAAAATAGACTCTTGATGCATTTAGTACGTCATATCTGCCAGCCGACTTGTTCATCAGAGTTGCTGGCGCAATTAAATCATTTTGTATAATTATATTGTGTGCTATTTTCGGAGAGTGCGCAGTTTGAGAGATGCACTTGGGCATCTTTGAGAATTCACGCGCACAAAGCTTGTACATTCCTTACATCTCTCATGATCATCATTAATTTATCTAGCCGGGATCTAGAAAGAGGGTCCTTAAGGCTTTTGAAACAACGCGTGTCTCAATCAGCCTGCGTTTACACGCAGTCTGATCACGATCCATGCATTTCTTGATAAGTTTCTTTATGACGTTTAGCACCTGTAGGACAACAGTATAGATCCTGACCAACATGCACTTAGGCAAGGACTGAATTATAAACATGGTTTACTCAAATGCCATAGGGGCCCTTTTTCAGATCTCGGCCCAATAAGTTTAATCCAAATTGATACAATAAATTCACATTTGTGAGTTTTTCAAAATGCACATTCGTTTCAATTATCATTTTCGCAATGAAAAGACTGCCGAATTTCTAAAATTGCACACAACTTTAATTTCACCCACAGAGATATAATAAATTGACCTTAATCTCTCACCTGAACTTGCATTTCTCGTTGTAATTGCCTCACAACATACGTTAGCTCCTTGATGGACTGAGTCAGTGAATACATTTGTGACTCTGAAATATGAAATAGTGTAATACATTGTCATTAGAATTAAAAAATATCAGATCTGCGTGGGAAAAAATAAAGATGAGTTGAACTGATAGAAATTCCTCTGGCAAATTCGTTATAATGTAGGCTAGCTTAGTTCTTAGTCTATTACTGTCTGCATAAAGCTTTGTTCGCAACAGCATAAGAAGGGTTAACAAAAAGGCAATAACAGCATTTTTCAAATATCTTCTCAGTTCTATCTATTTCATAAATACCAACATGAGAAGGGTTAACAAAAAGGCAATAACAGCATTTTTCAAATATCTTCTCAATTATATCTATTTCGTACATACTAGTATCAGTGGAAATGAAATTGTTACTGAGCAAGTTGACAATGGCCGATTTTCTCACGTATGCCTAATCATGAATTATTGCGCATCATTATTAGGAATTATTCACGACTATAAAGTACATATTGAAATCATAAGCTGCAGTCGTTAAAAAGCAATAAAACACGTGTGTTCATCCAACAAAAGTAAACAAAGCTATTAAGTACAACGAAATCATGAATAATTGCCATGAAAATGATATTTCAAATTACGTATAAATTAACCATTTCACAGACAAAAGTTTAGACTGTCTCAAGCAGAAACTAAAAAATAGCAAGTTCTGATGATGTTAGACACAAGACAAAACTCTTTGGGGGATTCAATACTGAGGATTAACATTTTTCTTTTTTCCTCTCCATAGTTTACATATTTTTCATTTACATGTAGGTCAAAGTCAGTCTTTTATCATTTTTTTCTTATTTTCCTTTTTTTTCATTTTATTTATTCTTTTTTATTTTCATTTGGGGGGGGGGCGGGGAGGGGGTCTTACCATCTTCAGGTATTCTATTATCAGCCTTGTCAAAATTCTGTGGTCTGCCATTAGAGCCCGGTCTGATTCGTACATTCGTGGCTAAGTTATTCTTATCCGTGATAGATTGTAAATTCCGGTTCTTTATCCAATCCGGTAGCGCCGGAAGAGTGGAGACCGGAATGACTCCGACCGGATCACAATCTAGATAGTTCAGCATAGTTTGAAGATTGACCCTGGAGTACAGGGTGAAATCGTGGACTCTTTCCTGGTGAATAATAATTTAAATTATCATAATCAAAAATGACTAGTTAAAACCTAATTGGACTAACAAATCTGACATTGTCCAAGGTGTATTCGTCAAATTAAACAAAGCACAAAATTTAGTGCCCCATCTTGAAAGCGCGCGTTTTAAAAACAAAAACTTGTTTGAAAAACAGAAGTGCGCTTTTTATTCGCGAATAAATTTTAGTAATGCTATGCTATGTTTCTTAGTTCTTGTGCTCTTTCGATGCAAATACATATAATTTGAACTTGAACGATTATTTTTTGTTTTAACATTTTCAAAAAAGAAAAACGGGCTTCCAGAAGCAAAACTTACAAATATGGCCGGTATGTATCCAAATGCGTGTGTAGGTCTTTTTTCTGAACAACTACTATATTTCTTTTGTCAAAGAATCGCTAATATTGCTACATACCAGAACTATTTTTCCCGTGAATGAATCCCTAATCGGAACCTCTGTTGTCTCCTCCCCGACCAGATGACAATCAACGTAAAGTCGGAGTTTGTTGACGTCATCGTTTAGGTCACTCATCTGTAGCAAAACAGAGTGCTCGCCGGGAGCCAGGTCTTGGAGTGGAAATGTGACTTGGTACTTCCGGTAGTCACGTGTATACAGAATGATTATCACTGGAAATTGGAGAATCCGAGAAAAATACATAAAAGGCACTAAATCCATTTTGATGCTGCTTGTTCAAACACTTTCCTGTAGTCGATAAATAGACCAAAAATATTAACCATAAAAGTCTTCAATAGTTAAAACAGTCGTAGCTTAGTATCATACAGTGTTATTTTAAACAATCCAGAAATTACCAACTAGAACCAGCATTCACTTCTTTCCTTTCATAGTTATATGCACTAGAATACAAATTCCATTTCAAAAGTAAAATTTATTTCTCTGAATGTTATTCCACCAAAGTTTGCTTAGCGTTTGATTTATTGCCATTAAAAAGCAACGAAACAAGTTTTACGTTTATTGGTTATAGAGTACTTAATGTTATATTTCCACATTTCCTTTAGGTCTGTAACTATTAGAAGAAATACCAAAATTATGTTACTAGTCTACAAAGGCCCACTATCGTCAACGTATGAACTATCACCCGCAATTTTTAGATCGACAGACGTGTTTTCGCATTAACCTGCCATGCTGTCGATGTAATTATATCGTCCGTATTTTGTCGATCAGACAAGATGGTTGTTACAGAAAACAATAACAAATTATCGTCTGACCTATTTAACTTAAGGTCGTGGCGACAATTTAGGGCGAAAAAGGAACTTCCAACCTTATTTCTACTGTACACCCTATTTATTCCATCTAACAATAGTTACAATATCGTCGCCTCGTTTTTAAGCTGCGCTATCTCCATTTTTGAAAAAATCCTATATTTGGTATCGTTGTGTTCGTATTTTTATGCTCTATCTCCTGAACACCAGATATCGTCGATTGGCGGGCTGGTTTTTGAGAAATCGCGTATGCATATTGCTCTATCTCCTGATTTTTTCTTCAAATTGGTCTTAATCTTATCCTATGTCCAGGACATAAAGCAATCTGTGCCTGAAAATTTCTCTCGTCCAATGAAAATAAGTGGAAAAACCACGTGACCTGTTATGTGATACAAACACGAATTCCGATTACAAAATGTGAACAATCGATTTCTATTGACGATTTTGATAATATGTAAGTACATATATGTTAGCAAGTCAATCGTTAACAAGTTCAAATGCTATTTTAATCAATGGCCGTTCACAATAACACTATATGCATGTCGGCATTCTGATTACCAGTCCTCGATGGGTAGAATAGCCGGATAGTCTTTGAAAAAAATGTAATTGAAATAGATCTTGGCACACAAGTGCTTCAACAAGTAGATTTTTTTCAACTGTACCTTATGTAGCCATTATAACAAACAAAATATTTTTCTTTAGGGCGAAAATGATATGAATTTGTTGCAATTTAAATCTACGTAGACTAGAGTCTGTATCCTTTACGATGCCATAAAAAGTTGAAATCAATTAGTACTCGAATATTTCTTTTTACTTTATCTAGAACAAAGGCCACCGGTTCGTAATAAAACCGCATGAGTTGTCCAATTTCTACGGCAAAACGACAGTTTGTCTTTTTTTATGATTCGTAAGGTCGGCCTATATAGCAAATAGTGTTTTTCTGTGTCGTTTTGATCTATCTCCTTTAAAAGTGAAAAGCGGTTTTGAAAATGACAGAATTTGCTCTATCTCCAAACAGAAATAATGATTTTTATCAAAAAATGCTCCATGGTTTCTTATTAAATTGCGCATGTGGATAGATAAGGTTATTTCTGACTGTCATGCAAAATTTGGGTCAATTTCAAGCAAACATAAAAAAGTTATGAAGGTCTGAATCTTTATAGTCGATTTTCTCGGAAAAGTGGTTTTGGTAGTTAGCGCAATCTAAAAACGAGGCGACGATATCTTCTAGAGCGCTATTACTTTTAGTTATACATTATGATTTTGTGTTGGCGTCTGTTACTCACTGTCAGTTTGGAATGTATATCTTTATTAACACAAATGAAGAGAAAAGTATTATTCTACTAGCATTAATTAGAGTATTATACTCTTACCTATTATTGGAGTCGCGGCACGTATAAAAATTATGTTTTCTCCTTCATAAAAGATTGTATACTGGTCTGAAGTCAAAAGTTACTGACAACGAGCTAGGCGCTCACGATAAATGTGTTGAAGCAGGGGATTCTCTACCTTTATCATCTTATTTGTTTCATTGTTGGAGACACAATTAAATTATTAAAATTACGATATTGCCTTGGTGGCAGATTATTTTCTAAGGAAAGGCTAAGAATATATAGAAGCGATGGGACTTTAGTTTTTGAATAACTTTTAATGAGAGTAAAATTATAATCTTAAAACCTTGACGCACTTATGTCGGGATATTCCGTTTGCTTTTTTCATATGGATTTAAACAATGCATTAGCCTAACGATGGTTAAAATGCAATAGCATTGAACACACATCAAAATTGGTTCTGATATTTATAATAAACCAACATTCACTCGGGAAATCTGCATTTGTAATGATGACCCCGCAGCCTTCAACTTCAACTAAAGAACCATGCCGACGAAAAACGAAAGGAAAAGTTGTCTCGGGTTAACTACGCTACACTTTGCGTTTAAGACATGGCCATACCTTTTCCCGTTTTCAATATGCCCCTTCAATACTGGTGATCTGATTGCATCTAGGCCTATGACAAAAGGTGAATTCATTTATTGGTGGACCTGGACCAAACGTTTTTACATTAGTGTTAACATTGACACATTGTCCATGTAACTTGTCAAACTGTAGTTATTTGATACCCCTGTATCTAGCAAGACAGATAACACTATTAAGTATTAACCCTTTAACAGACGACAAAAAAGAAAGCTGATGCAGACGTCAAAATTGACACTGATAAATGTAGTATTTGTGTACATCAAAGTAGAGAAAATATTGTAACAAAAGGAAAAAATGCTGACTACCAACATTTTTTTTTCTTTTGCCTTGATGTTTTCCCAAGCATTTTCTATCGGGAATGTCAAAACCAGATATAGTTTGGGAAAGGGACACGTATTATTCTTTTCCCAGGCAATTTCTTTTTATCTTGTCCCCAAATGTAAAACATGTTTGGAAACCATTTAGACAAACGAAGAAAATGCCGATATCAATCTAAGATCGTTTGAAAACTCAGCTGTTTGGGAAATTGTAAATTATTATGGCTTTTTCAGACGTCATTATTGTTCAAATCGAAAACCGTAACAGTCGTAACATGAGTAAAATAATAGAAAGCGAGAAAATGCGTGTCGTCAGCATTTTTTTCTTTCTTATTTTCTTTCCAAATGTTTTTCAATGAGATTTTCAAAATAAGGCATTCTTAAGACAATTTATCTTAGATTTTGCTAAATAAACGGGCTTTATAGACAAGAAAAAATCTTAAACAGTATTTAATGTTTATTGTTAGGATATCACTTATTGATGTAAAAATGAATTATCTTATCAGTTTTTTTTTTTCTTCTTTCAATCCTAGTTTTCTTACAAACAGTTTAACCCTTTCCCAAACAAGACCTGGTTTTGACGTCCCTAATAGAAAAGGCTTGGGAAAACATTGAAACAAAAGAAGAAACTGCTGATAACAAGCAGTTTCTCCTTTTGTCTCAATATTTTCCATGCTGTTTAATACACCAAATCTTTCTTTAACAACATCTATTTTGTCGTCAGCAGCAGTTTTCAAATAAAATCACCCTAAAATGTTGTCGTTTGGGAAAGGGTTAATGCGTAGTCTCTTATTACCTCGATGTTTTATGACCAATTATAATCTATCTATACATCGGCTGATTTTCAACTAAAACATAGTAGGCCTAACTGCAGCTTGTCTCAAGCTGCAGTTACGAGGTTTTTGTTGAAAAGCGACGACATACCTGATTGAAGCTCGTGATCCCACATCACAATAAAAGCCCGCTCTGCCGCTACATCTACGCTCCATTGGTTTCGTACAAATAACAGAAAGTCCGTACTGTCACTAACTATTCTGCTCATCAGAAACAGTTCTGGATTTAAAACAAAAGCGTCTCCTATAGATTCCGGGGGAACTGAAAAAGAATAACGATAACCCATTATGAGAACAAGAGAACCTTTACTGACCTCTTTGCTTTTAAACCCTTTCCCAAACGTCAAAATTTAAGACCAGTGTCACTTGTAAGCTGATACAACAAAAGTAATGTTGATATTCATAGGATTTGTTTACAATATTCCACGGGAAATACTTCCAAGATTTTTCTGTCACGGACCTCAAAACAAGGTCTTGTTTAGGAAATGGTTAACACGCACAATTCTGAATTCAGAACGAACGCGTCTCCTATAACTTCTTGTGGCACTGAAAAAGAATAACGACAAAACATTATGAGAACAAGAGAAACTTCGCTGACTTTTCTGCTAAACCCTTCCCCAAACGTCAAAATTTAAGACCGAAGCCACTTTTAAGCTGATACAAAAAAATTGATGTTGATATTCATACAATATTACACGAAATATATCGAGACAAAAGGAGAAAATGCTGATAATCAGCTTTTTCTTCTTTTGTCTCGGTGTTTTCCCATGCCATTTCTATCATCAGGTCTTGTTTGGGAAATGGTTAACATGCACACTTCTGAATTCAGAACAATCGCGTCTTCTATAACTTCTGGTGTTACTTAAAAAGAATAACGACAAAACATTATGAGAACAAGAGAACCTTCGCTGACTTGCCATGAATATTGCCATTAGAGCGAACGGGTATCCAAGTGCTCCTTACCTGACTATATGTAGCACAAAACATTTTGACAAAGGGAGAAAATGCGGATTTTCATGATTTTCTTCTTTTATCTCAATGTTTCCAAAATTTTCTGTTAGGGACGTTTAAACGCGGTCTAAAGGTCCTGTTTGGGAAATCATTTAAAAGGAATAGAAGTGAAATTTTACCCTGTGTAGGAGCTTGTCCATTTGAATACCACAATAAAGTTTTAAAACACAATAAAGTTAATATCACAGAACACGTATGCCGGGCCATCTTCTTTTATATAAAATGTCTTAATTGACCATTTACATTAGAAGATAACAACGTCTGGCTTGCAAGCCGACACCATGTAAATTGGTAAAACACGCCTTAACCCTTTGTCAAACTGCAAAATTTTAGACTGTACATATTTGGAAGCTGCAGCAGTTGAAAACGTGGGTGCAGATAGAGACGGATTTGGGTAAGATATATTGCAGAAAATATTGAGACAAAAGTAGAAAATGCTGATTATCAGCATTTTCTTCTTTTGCCACAATGTTTTCAAAAACTTTACCAATTATGAACACCAGAACAAATATTGTTTAGGAAAGGGTTAATAGATAGTTACTTTACTCTTTTATTGCAGAGTAAAATAACTTGCAAGTTTCGAACTGTCAGAGACGTGTACATAAAATTACCAATCATGCACTTGGAAACAATAAAACAAGAAGCGTTTTATAAAGCACGAAGAAGTCTGAGTAGGCTTGTCCGAGAAATAATCAATTTGGTAATTCAAAATTGAATTGTCTATAGCGCACGATAAACGACCTGGCAGAGCATCTCTGGCTATTAGCTTGGGATGCTCTGCCTTGTCATTTATCGAGAGCTATACGATGTATCGTTCTTTTAAATACAAGAAGTATTTTGTCTTCAAGCTTTTTTTTTAAATCTAGTCGAAACTCGCTGTATCGACGTCGCTTGTAACGTCATTTTCACCTCGAGATATCCGTTCAATACGCCCGATTGTTGTTAAGGTTTACGAACTGCCATACGAACTAGCCATACGAAATGCACCAAATTACACACATTTGTAAATACACTTCACATAAGTTGATTCACCATGTCGGATTTCAAGATTATGCTTCAAGAAGAAAATGATTTACAAATATTATTTTACTCTATATTCATATGCAAAGGAGGTAATTTTGAACATTTTTGTCAAATATTTCCATAAGTATGCATTAATTCAAAATTCTAAACCATACAAAATGCTGATGTTTGTATTTGGAATGGAAATGTAACACAGTTTAGGAACTAATGGCACTTTTCAAATTTCGCCTCTGGATCTGCATTTAATTCTCAGTTCGTAAACCTTAAGTTTGAAAAAAAAAATGTGACCAGTCACGCTAAAAGGGACCTTATCAGAAATCCAAAATCCAAATTTTGACAATCTTGTCAGACTCAGCATATATCAACCAGACCCGTAAGCGAAAAATGAACATTCAAAAGGGGAAACATTCCAGATTTAGAAAAGTACATAAAAATGAAAAGTGTCGGCCCTAGTCTGGCTGCGCGGACAGCGCAGTCTGACTAGGGTCGATATTTTTCACACTTCCTCTTAGCGTGACGGTTCACGTATAATATACACTTAGATACACTTCTAACGCAACATTTACCTTTGGGGAATAACTTTAAAAAATTAACAAACCGTTTTTCATCAAATTTTCAACAAATTTAATTCATTCATATTGCGGGCTAAATATCTGTAATTTTCATTAAGAAATACTGAGTAGAAATTATCAAATTTGCAGCTCATATAATATGACTAGAAAATAAATAGTCGCAATAAAGCCGAGCGAGCTGATAACGTAAATTAAGATTTTTCATGTAACAGCAGTAAAGTTTATGACATTCAGTTAACCCTTTCTCAAACAAGACCTGGATTTGACGGTAAAGGCATGGGAAAATATTGAAACAAAAGAAGAAACTGCTGATAACCAACAGTTTCTCCCTTTGTCTCAATATTTTCTGTGCCATTTTTTACACAAATCCTATCTTTTGTCATTTGTGGCAGTTTTTTTAGTGGATCGCCCTAAAAGTTTGCCGTTTGGGAAAGGGTTAATATTCTGTGTGTCCGTCATGGGCCTAGATGACACGAAGACATCTCCTCGTTGACAAAGCATAATTCATGACGAATCGTTGCTGGATACTCGTCGTTCACCCGTTCCTGAGTGCATGTTCCAGTTTTTGAATATTTCTCAGTGAAAAATGGCAAAAAACTAATCTATGATAAAAAAAATTGGTGCATCATTGACACGTGCAAACATTGTTTCTTAAACAAAATAGATGCACCTGATTTCTAGTATTGCTTAGGTGCCAGTCCACGTATTTGCTAGAATATTCGAATTGGCCATGGTCTTAAAATGAAATATTAGAAAAAATGTCACTTTTAAATACGATAATATTGAAAGTAAGAATATCTACTTATCCTTCAAATGGCTCCAAATTGTGAAATAGAGACATTCTGCAAATTAGCAATGAAGTATGTTAGCTCTCAGGTTATAATCAGTTTTCGTGTGACCAGAATTGCAAAGTGGTGGAATATGCCAGGTTTTGTCGCTTATGCGGGCTATTTTTGAAAGGTAGGAATATGGGCCAAGATAGTGGAAAAAGTAGCTGGATACATGGTATTTTTGATTGCATTAGCTGACTTTATATTTATTTTGCTGTTCAGAAAGCAAGTTTTTAGAGGTCTGTCATTTCCAATTTGGCCTTGGCTACAATTCTTGTCGAGCACAAAATTGGCATATCCATAAAACTTCACATTTGTCACTTTTATAGGATACTACTATGTTTTTTTTTTTTATTTTTTTTTTGGGGGGGGGGGTGTTATCCCCCGCCGATGAAATCATCGCGGGGGTTATTGTTTTTGCCATGTCCGTCCGTCCTTCTGTCCGTCCGTCCGTCATTCGTTTCCGCGCTATTTCTTGAAAACTATAGACCGGATTTCAATGAAACTTGGCACACAGCTTCACTACGAAGAGGACATGCGCATATCGTCGGGGTTACCCGGTTCGACCGTCGAATTTAGAGTTACTGCCACTTACTGTTGAAGCCATTTACATACAGAGTGATATTCGTTTCCGCGCTATTTCTTGAAAACTATAGACCGGATTTTAATGAAACTTGGCACACAGCTTCACTACAAAGAGGACATGCGCATATCGTTTGGGTTACCCGGTTCGACCGTCGAATTTAGAGTTACTTCCCCTGACTGTTTAAGCCATATACATACAGAGTGATATTCGTTTCCGCGCTATTTCTTGAAAACTATAGACCAGATTTCAATGAAACTTTGTGCACACAGCTTCACTACAAAGAGGACATGCGCATATCGTCGGGGTTACCTGGTTCGACCATTCAATTCAGAGTTACTGCCCCTGACTGTTGAAGCCATATACATACAGAGTGATATTCGTTTCCGCGCTATTTCTTGAAAACTATAGACCGGATTTCAATGAAACTTGGCACACAGCTTCACTACGAAGAGGACATGCGCATATCGTCGGGGTTACCCGGTTCGACCGTCGAATTTAGAGTTACTGCCACTTACTGTTGAAGCAATTTACATACAGAGTGATATTCGTTTCCGCGCTATTTCTTGAAAACTATAGACCGGATTTTAATGAAACTTGGCACACAGCTTCACTACAAAGAGGACATGCGCATATCGTTTGGGTTACCCGGTTCGACCGTCGAATTTAGAGTTACTTCCCCTGACTGTTTAAGCCATATACATACAGAGTGATATTCGTTTCCGCGCTATTTCTTGAAAACTATAGACCAGATTTCAATGAAACTTTGTGCACACAGCTTCACTACAAAGAGGACATGCGCATATCGTCGGGGTTACCTGGTTCGACCATTCAATTCAGAGTTACTGCCCCTGACTGTTGAAGCCATATACATACAGAGTGATATTCGTTTCCGCGCTATTTCTTGAAAACTATAGACCGGATTTCAATGAAACTTGGCACACAGCTTCACTACGAAGAGGACATGCGCATATTGTCGGGGTTACCCGGTTCGACCGTCGAATTTAGAGTTACTGCCACTTACTGTTGAAGCCATTTACATACAGAGTGATATTCGTTTCCGCGCTATTTCTTGAAAACTATAGACCGGATTTTAATGAAACTTGGCACACAGCTTCACTACAAAGAGGACATGCGCATATCGTTTGGGTTACCCGGTTCGACCGTCGAATTTAGAGTTACTTCCCCTGACTGTTTAAGCCATATACATACAGAGTGATATTCGTTTCCGCGCTATTTCTTGAAAACTATAGACCAGATTTCAATGAAACTTTGTGCACACAGCTTCACTACAAAGAGGACATGCGCATATCGTCGGGGTTACCTGGTTCGACCATTTAATTCAGAGTTACTGCCCCTTACTGTTGAAGCCATATACATACAGAGTGATATTCGTTTCCGCGCTATTTCTTGAAAACTATAGACCGGATTTCAATGAAACTTTGTGCACAGCTTCACTAAAAAAAATCAGAGTTACTGCCCCTGACTGTTGAAGTCATATAGATACAGAGTGATATTCGTTCTGTTGAAGCCATATACATACAGAGTGATATTCGTTTCCGCGCTACTCCATTGACAATGAAAATATGTTCGGCGGGGGATATCAATTCAACGAATTTGCTTGTTTTTTGGTTTTTTTTTTTCGGTAGAAAGTTTTACATCCTACTCTGAAAAAGAACATGTTTCTTCTATTGCAGAGTAGTGTTTTGATAGAATACAGTCTTCGACAACATTACACGACAGTCGACAACTCAGTACGGAGGGGAAAAACTGTGGATTGAGGCCTTAGTCCGTGAAAGTATGTTATCAAATCTTTTGAAGCAGGGGTTCGAGATATGAGCATGATTGGTGACGCTGGTTTGATGCTATTGAATTCTGCAATCGCGTTGGTTTTGTGACTTTTTATATTTGAGTCTGATAAAAAATCTTAATACTTTTTTATGTTTGGATCAACCGATTTTAAGGAAATTATGACAACATGTAAACGTTATTGAATAATATTTGCGGAAAATTTCATAACATAATATACTCAATTATTTATTCAATTATGCGGAAAATGTAAGTGTTGCGTTAAATGTGTTTTTAAGTGTATATAATATTCGTCATTTCTTTTCTTTTTTCTGCTCACCAAGAACGCTTATAATTAAAATATAGTAGGAAAAGGAGAGAAATTTCTCGAGACGAACAATTTCATTATAATTTGTTAAGCATTTGTGATATCCATTGATGAAGAGGAGAGAAGATTATATCATTTCGATTTAAGCAAAATTCGACTCATCCGATGTCGGCATAACGAGTATCAACTGTAGCCTATGTTGCAGGTGACAAAACCTTTAACTCATATATAAATGAGCCAGGATCTGGAAAAACGTCCCTTATAGCATTTTAAAAAAATGAGTTTGAACATCAGCCTGTTGTCAAATGCAGTCCAATATGCATCCATGCTGCTCTCTTCAAGTTACTAAAGGTCACGAAGAAGCTATTAGAGAACAACATGGATCCTGATCAGACTGTGCGTATGCACAGGCTGATCCGGATCTATGTTGGGCTCAAAAGCCTTAAGGGACGTTTTTTCCAGATCCTGGCTCAAATCCAGAAGGTCGTTGACAAGACGTGTGGTAAAGAAAATATGGAAAAGTCTTTAAGTAGGTCCATTAGGAAAGAAAGAATTAAGGCAGTCTATCCCTAATGAGATTCGCGCGACGTCGGAATTATTGGTGACGCCGAAAAAATTCGGCGGTGGAACTTTCCACCGCCGAATGTTTACGACCGCGCCCGAATAAGTTCGGATATGTAACGACGACGTTCGGAAAAAAACCTGATGTTTTATGAATCTAAAAATGGCCACATTACGGGTATTCTTCCTTAAGAGAAAAGGGTAACACGCTGATAAGCAATTCATTCAAACTGTATTTATGAGGTTTGGTGCGCCGTTCGACCATGTACATCGGTACTGTACTTCACCTTTTCCCAAACAAGCCCTGTTTTGACATTCCTAAAACAGAGATTTTACAAAAAAAGGTCATACAAAGATGGAAAATATCGAGAATGAACAATTTCTCATTTTTTCTTCAATGATTTTAATTAAAAGCCATCACATTATACATTTTGACGCTCTAATATGTGATCCTTTTAAATTTTAATCGGTCTAAAATTGTGTTGTTTTGAGAAAGGGTTCAAGTCTCGAATTGAAATGATTCAAATTAAACTAAGGATACTTTCTCCAAGGATGTGCTTTTATGCATGACAAGTACAAACAATAATTCATTTTCATACATCGTCGCTATAAAGTAGGCTAACTTCAACCATGTCTTGGACAAGTCCTGTATTTACCGTCACTAGAAGGAATTTTTTGGGAAATAACTGGGACAGAAGAAATGACTGATAATTAATTACTC
>OY804598.1:24270085-24448160 GCA_963680895.1 Fragum sueziense
GGTCCTCAGAGCATTAGATTTCAATAGACGATCCATTTCAAATTTAAGCCTTAATTCAACATTACAATGATAAAATGATTAGTGTATAGTCCATGTTTAAAAGAACAACTGGTTTTGTTAATTAGAACCTGAAAAATGCCATAGTTATGATTATCTCGGGGATAATTTTGGGGCGAGATTTGTGAAAATTCTCTCACTTTTCTGCCAGAAAATCTCACTCAAATTTGCTTATTGGGAGAAAAATCTCACAGAAAAATGTAAAATAGTAAGAAATTTGGTAAATTCTCTCACTGAAAATTCATTTCCTCTCATGAGTTTTTGCTAAATGAGACATTTTCTCTCAAGCAACTTCAGAGCCAGAATTATCCCTGTTATCTGTTTTACTTTATTTCATTTTCTTCTATCTGTTTCGTTTGAACGAAAGAAAATTTAAAAATTCCCTGACTTTTCCCTGACTTTTTAAGCTTTTCAGGTTTCCCTGACCATTTTTCAAAATTCCCTGACTTTTCCCTGACCTTGAAGAAAATACAAAATTCACTGACTTTTCCCTGACCAGTGGGCACCCTGTCACTGTTTGGGAAGTGATTAAAAGGGGGGGGGGGGTCTCATCCTATCAGAAATTCCCATAGGGTTGTGCCCACGCTCGGAATCTCATGAAATTTGGTATGAAGTTAGTATTCTTTATTACGGCGTTATTCCCGAAATATTTTTTAACAAGAGGGCCATTGGCCCTGAAGCGCTCACCTGACAGGCCCATAGGAAATTCATATTAGAGGGCTATAGACTTTATCCTAAATATTGGGGGTGGGGGCTAATTGGGATTTCCCCAAAATTTTAAGTGTAAAATTAAAAAAAAATTGGCATTTTTGGCCAACTTTGGAAGGGTTTAGCCCCCTAGCCCCCCTGTTCCTACGGGCCTGCCTGACATAATAGCTTTCTGTATATGGTGTGTCTGAGCCTCCAAAATGATCACATTTTACTAAGATTTGTGGCCTGTATAAGATAATCATTCTGACAGATTTTCAGCTTGATTGGGCAAAAAAATCCCCAAGACTGGACCCCATGACCTATTTTAGGACCCCAGATGACTAAATCTTGAAATTGTCCCAGATTTTATCAAGATAATTATTCTGACTAGGCATAAAATGTGGCCTCTAGAGTGCAAATAAGGTTTTTCTTAAATTAGACCTAGTGACCTAGTTTTTGACCCCAGATGACCCAATTTCAAACTTTTAGTACATTTCATCAAGACAATTATTATGAGCTGATTTCAAGTTTATTGGGCAAAAAAATGGGCTTCTAGGAGTACAAACCAGGTTTGAATCTGTGACCTAGTTTATGGCCCCAGATGACCCAATTTCAAACTTGTCCAAGATTTCACCAGGACAATCATTCTGAGCCAATTTCAAGTTTATTGGGCAAAGAATGTGGCCTCTAGAGTGCACACAAGGTTTTTCTAAGATTTGACCACATGACCTAGTTTTTGACCCCAAATGACCCAATTTCAAAGTTGTCCGAGATTTGATCAAGACAATCATTCTGAGCAAATTTCAGGTTGATTGGGCAAAAAATGTGGCCTCTAGAGGGCACACAAGGTTTTACTAAGATTTGACCCTGTGACCTAGTTTTTGACCCCAGATGACCCAATTTCAAACTTGTCCGAGATTTGATTAAGATAATCATTCTGATCAATTTTCAGGTTGATTGGGCAAAAAATGTGGCCTCTAGAGTGCATACAAGGTTTTTTCTAAGATTTGACCCCGTGACCTAGTTTTTGACCTCAGATGACCCAACTTCAAACTTGCCCGAGATTTCATCAAGACAATCATTCTGAGCAAATTTCAGGTTGATTGGGCAAAAAATGTGGCCTCTAGAGTGCACACAAGGTTTCTCTAAGATTTGACCCCGTGACCTAGTTTTTGACCCCATATGACCCAATTTCTACCTTGTCCGAGATTTTATCAAGTCAATCATTTTGAGCAAATTTCAGGTTGATTGGACAAAAAATGTGGCCTCTAGAGTGCACACAAGGTTTTTCTAACATTTGACCCCGTGACCTAGTTTTTGACCCCAGATGACCCAATTTCAAACTTGTCCGAGATTTCATCAAGACAATCATTCTGAGCAAATTTCAGGTTGATTGGGCAAAAAATGTGGCCTCTAGAGTGCACACAAGGTTTTTCTAAGATTTGACCCTGTGACCTAGTTTTTGACCCCAGATGACCCAATTTCAAACTTGTCCGAGATTTCATCAAGACAATCATTCTGAGCAAGTTTCAGGTTGATTGGGCAAAAAATGTGGCCTCTAGAGTGCACACAAGGTTGTTCTAACATTTGACCCTGTGACCTAGTTTTTGACCCCAGATGACCCAATTTCGATCCTGTACGAGATTTTATCAAGACAATCATTCTGAGCAAATTTCAGGTTGATTGGGCAAAAAATGTGGCCTCTAGAGTGCACACAAGGTTTCTCTAAGATTTGACCCCGTGACCTAGTTTTTGACCCCAGATGACCCAATTTCAAACTTGTCCGAGATTTTATCAAGACAATAATTTTGAGCAAATTTCAGGTTGATTGGGCAAAAAATGTGGCCTCTAGAGTGCACACAAGGTTTTTCTAACATTTGACCCTGTGACCTAGTTTTTGACCCCAGATGACCCAATTTCAAACTTGTCCGAGATTTCATCAAGACAATCATTCTGAGCAAGTTTCAGGTTGATTGGGCAAAAAATGTGGCCTCTAGAGTGCACACAAGGTTGTTCTAACATTTGACCCCGTGACCTAGTTTTTGACCACAGATGACCCAATTTCGAACCTGTACGAGATTTCATCAAGACAATCATTCTGAGCAAATTTCAGGTTGATTGGGTAAAAAATGTGGCCTCTAGAGTGCACACAAGGTTTCTCTAAGATTTGACCCCGTGACCTAGTTTTTGACCCCAGATGACCCAATTTCAAACTTGTCCGAGATTTTATCAAGACAATAATTTTGAGCAAATTTCAGGTTGATTGGGCAAAAAATGTGGCCTCTAGAGTGCACACAAGGTTTTACTAACATTTGACCCCGTGACCTAGTTTTTGACCCCAGATGACCCAATTTAAAACTTGTCTGAGATTTCATCAAGACAATCATTCTGAGCAAGTTTCAGGTTGATTGGGCAAAAAATGTGGCCTCTAGAGTGCACACAAGGTTTTTCTAAGATTTGACCCAGTGACCTAGTTTTTGACCCCAGATGACCCAATTTCAAACTTGTCCGAGATTTGATCAAGACAATCATTCTGATCAATTTTCAGGTTGATTGGGCAAAAAATGTGGCCTCTAGAGTGCACACAAGGTTTTTCTAAGATTTGACCCCGTGACCTAGTTTTTGACCCCAGATGACCCAATTTCGAACTTGTCCGAGATTTCATCAAGACAATCATTCTGAGCAAATTTCAGGTTGATTGGGCGAAAAATGTGGCCTCTAGAGTGCACACAAGCCAAAGGTTGACGCACGACGCACGACGCACAACGCACGACGCACGACTGACGACGGACGACGGACGACGGACACAGCGGTATCACAATACCTCACCATGAGCACTATCGTGCTCAGGTGAGCTAAAAATCTATTCTGGGAAATATTTTTTAAGAATTTTAAGATTTTTGCTTAAAAATGGGGGGTATCCTAACTTAAAGAGGCCATACACATCCAGCTTTGTTGTATTCGAGCCAAATTGTCCCCAAAAATAATGTCTAATAATTTCTCATCGTGTATAAACCAGAATAGTATATATTACTCAACAAAAACAATTTTGTAAGAGATTTTGTATGACCTCATGGCCAAATTGTTTAGTTTTTAAATATTTCGACCAAATTCAGGTCTTAATTTCACCTAGTTCCAGTTTTTGTCAACCTATGAAATTTACATTAAAATTGCCCTTATATATGCCCATGCTTATGGTAAAATATGAAGAAAAAACAAAACCGGTAACAGTGTTGTTTTTTTAATTTAATTGTAAAGGGTCCAGATTTCAAAGAACGTAAAATCTAATATTTTACTTAATTATTTTCATATACATTTGTAAATGGCTCATTATGCTTTGTTGTGTCTTTATTTAACATAATCAACTTATACATGGCATTAATTTTAACTTTTTTTCCACACAAAAACGTGATTTTAAAGAATAATGGGCACACTGTCGTACCCCACCAACCAAAGATATAATGGAACAAAAATCCCATTAGCGGAGTAAATTATTAAATGTGGGGATGAAAAATAAAGGAGATGCATAATGTTACATATTTAATCTATTATGTCACCCTTTTTAACTTTCCTTTGTGGTTTATCAGCACTTAGACTACTTTCTTCTTCTTCCGGTTACAGTGCTGGGCCCTTAATATAAGAGCATTTTCGCAGTTATTAAACATACAAACAGTTTTTTCTTTACTGCATTGCTCAAGGTAATAAAAAGAACACAAAAGCAGTTTTTATTGTACATTAATTGTGCCTTTGGATGCAAAATTGCTAATATTTCTATTGTAATGATGAACTAGCCACTGCTTTGTTGACATATTAACTTTTTGATAATCTCATATTTGAGAAGATCATGCATCATTTTCGCATGTTTGTATCAACAATATTGATACAAAAATGCTGTACGATGACTCCTCTTGCTATTCTGATTTAAGATTGGGGACTAATATCAATACAATGTAGGCAAAACTGAGCTTTTGCTAGCTGGGTACCATTAAAATCCGGGATCACTTTAAGGTGCCGTTGTTCACAATTCTCATTGCTTGACAATGTTACCGGTTTCAAATTTTTCACCAAATTCTGCATACGACTAGGAGACATATATAGCTATTCTTGAATTGAAGGTTTTGAAAATTTCTCGGCTGTTTTTCTGACAATTCCTAACCAAATAAATTTTCTGGGATTTTTTTTGCCTGTTAGCATCAACATTGTTGGTACCAAAATGTTCTTCAAAGACCCCTCTTGCTATTTTGATTTGAAATTTGGGACTGATATCGAAACTATGTAAGCAAAATTGGGCTTTTGCTAGACGGGAACCATTGAAATCCAGGAGCATGTTAAGGTGCCGTTGTTCACAATTTTTATAATTTGACAATGTCACCGGTTTCAAATTTTCACCAAATTTTGCATGCAAACAGGGAACATATATGGCCAACTTTCTTGTTAATTCCATACGTTGACAAAGACAGGAACATACAAAAAAGTTTCATTGAATGTTAGGTTGAGGTTCCATATAATTTTCTGTGTTGTTTTTCTGTCAATTTCTGACTAAATTGATTTTTGAGAAATTATGTGGCATGTTGCTATTAAAAATATTGGTCTGAAAATGTTCTACATGTTCTACAATAACCCGCCTTGCTATTCTGATTTAAAATCTGGGACTGATATCAAAACTAGGTAAGCAACATTGGGCTTTTGCTAGACGGGAACCATTGAAATCCGGGAGCATCTTTAGGTGTCGTTGTTCACAATTCTTATTATTTGACAACGTTACCAGTTTCATATTTTCACCAAATTTTGCTTACAAACAGGGGACATATATGGCAAATTTTCTGATCGATTTCATAGATTGACAAAGACGGGAACATATAAAAACAAGAGGGCCAAGATGGCCCTGGATCGCTCACCTGATAGAAGTTTGAAACTTTCTCCATGCAGAATAAGACCCACCTTTTACATGACCTAGGTATCTCTAAGACAAGAACACGAAACTTAAGATGCAAGATTATGATCCAGCTGCAAACAGAATTCTTAATCTTTAATGATCAATATGTGTGGCTGTAATAGTGAAAACCAAGTCGATAAAAAAACATCAATTTTGTCATAATCCAGGGCACATAACTCTGTTCTGATAATGATATTCTCATCAACCTTATGTCTAAGTTGTTTTTTTGATTGGTCAATATTTATTGCTGTTTTAGTGAAATTAAAAACGAAATCAGCAATTTTGTCACCATCAAGGGCACACAACTCTGGTTTTTCTAGTCTGATCAACATGAAAAATGAAATCATATAAGATCTCATGGTCACCAACGTTGTGACCAAGTTGTGTCTTGATTGGTCAATATTTGTGTTTTTTAGAATGAAAATAAAGTCGAAAACGGCAATTTTGTGAAATTCAAGGGCCAATAACTCTGGTTTTTCTGGTCCGATCAAGCTGAAAATTTATCACAAACAGCATCTTATGGTTACCAACATTGTTGGCAAGTTTTGTCTTGATTGGTCAATAAATGTAGATGCTAAAGTGTAAACAAAGTCGAAAACGGCAAATTTATCAAATTCAAGGGCACATAACTCAAGACTTCCAACTTTGATGACAGTGAAAATCAAAACCATTCATTATTGTATGGTTACCAACATTATAGTCAAGTTTTGTCTTGATTGGTCAATATTTGTAGATGCCAGAGTGGTAACAAAGTCGAAACTAGCTATTTTTGATATTCAAGGGCGCATAACTCCGGACTTCCTAATCCAATCTGACCCAAAATCGAACTCGTCCAAGAGCTTATTGTCATACATGTTTTGACCAAGTTTGGTCAAGATTGGTCTATATTTGTAAATGCTAGAGTGGTAACAAAGTCAAAACAAGAGGGCCAAGATGGCCCTGTATCGCTCCACTGGCTTTTAGACAATTAGACTACAAACTTCTTCAAGGAATACAATAGAGGTCTATCCAAAGAAGATTCATGCTACGCCAGAATGAAATCCAATTAGTAATTAAGGAGCAGAAATGTTTCTAAAATTTTGTTAAAATTACACTGTTTCATATAGCGAAAAATAAACCTAGCCCACAGCGGCCAGGCTTTTCATCCGATCGTGAAGGAATTTGGGAGAGATTCATGCAAGGAAGATTCCTGTGAATTTTGGTTGAAATTGGTCCTGTAGTTTTGGAGAAGAAGATTGTTAAACAATTATTCGAAAATTCAATTTAATTAAATTTATTAAAATTTAAGTTCTACACGGAATTTTTTTTTAAGGAATTTAAAGGAGATTCATGCAAGGAAGATTCATGTGAAGTTTGGTTAAAATTGGTCCAATAGTTTTGGAAAAGAAGATTTTTCAAAAAATTAATCTAATTTCATTAATCAAAATTTAAGTTTTACACAGAATTTATTTTTTTGGAGGAATTAAGAAGAGATTCATGCAAGGAACATTTCTGTAAAGTTTGGTTGAAATTGGTCCAGTAGTTTTGGAGAAAAAGAATTTTTAAAGATTTTTTGAAAATTTAAATCAATTAAATTAATCAAAATTCAAGTTCTGCGTGGATTTTAATCGTTTGAAGGAATTAAGAAGAGATTCATTCAAGGAAGATTTCTGTGAAGTTTGGTTGAAATTGGTCCAGTAGTTTTGGAGAAGAATTTTTTTTTAAAGATTTTTCGAAAATTTAAATCAATTAAATTAATCAAAATTCAAGTCTTTCACGGATTTTATTCTTTTGAAGGAATTTGGTAGAGATTCATACAAGGAAGATTTCTGTAAAGTTTGGTTGAAATTGGTCCGGTAGTTTTTGAGAAGAAGAATTTTTTAAAGATTTTATGAAAATTTAATTCAATTTAATTAATTAAAATTCAAGTTCTGCACGGATTTTAATCTTTTGAAGGAATTTGGTAGAGATTCATGCAAGGAAGATTTCTGTGAAGTTTGGTTGACAATGGTCCAGTAGTTTTGGAGAAGAAGAATTTTTAAAGATTTTTTCTAAAATTTAAATCAATTAAATTAATTAAAATTCAAGTTCTGCACGGATTTTATCCTTTTGAAGGAATTTGGTAGAGATTCATGCAAGGAAGATTTCTGTGGAGTTTGGTTGAAATTGGTCCAGTAGTTTGGGAGAAGAAAATTTTTTAAAGATTTTTCAAAAATTAATTCAATTAAATTAATTAAAATTCAAGTACTGCACAGATTTTATTCTTTTGAAGGAATTTGGTAGAGATTCATGCAAGGATGATTCGTGTGAAGTTTGGTTGAAATTGGTCCAGTAGTTTTGGAGAAGATGTTTGAAAATTGTTTACGCACGGACGGACGGACGGACGCACGGACGCACGCACGCACGACGGACACAGGGCCATGACATAAGCCCCGCTGGCCTTCGGCCAGTGGAGCTAACTAGCAATTTTTGATATTCAAGGGCGCATAACTCCGGACTTCCTGATCCGATCTGACCCAAAATCAATCTCATCCAAGAACTTATGGTCATACATGTTTTGACCAAGTTTGATTAAGATTGGTCAATATTTGTAGATGCTAGAGTGGTAACAAAGTCAAAACTAGCAATTTTTGATATTCAAGGGCGCATAACTCCAGACTTCCTAATCCGATCTGACCCAAAATCAAACTCATCCAAGAACTTATTGTCATACAAATTTTGACCAAGTTTGGTCAAGATTGGTCAATATTTGTAGATGCTAGAGTGGTAACAAAGTCAAAACTAGCCATTTTTGACGTTCAAGGGCACATAACTCTGGACTTCCTGATCCGATCTGACTCAAAATCGAACTCATCCAAGAACTTATGGTCATACATGTTTTGACCAAGTTTGGTTAAGATTGGTCAATATTTGTGGGTGCTAGAGTGGTAACAACAAAATGTGAACAGACGGACGGACGGACGGACGGACGGACGCCGACGGACAAAAAGCGACCACAATAGCTCACCTTGAGCACTTCGTGCTCAGGTGAGCTAAAAATTGATATAATTTTAGATTTTGAAAATTTCTCGACTATTTTTCTGACAATTTCTGACATAATAAATTTCGAAGATTTTTTTTTTTTGTTCATGTCGATATCAATAATATTGGTACCAAAATTTTCTACAGTGACTCCTCTTGCTATTCTGATTTAAAATTTTGGACTGATATCAAAACTAGGTAAGCAAAATTGGGCTTTTGCTAGATGGCAACCATTAAAATCCGGGAGCATCTTAAGGTACCGTTGTTCACAATTCTTATTATTTGACAACGTTACCGGTTTCAAATTTTCACCAAATTTTGCATGCAAACAGGGGACATATATGGCAAATTTTCTGATCGATTTCATAGGTTGACAAAGACGGGAACACACACAAAAAATTATAGAATTTTAGGTTTTGAAAATTTTTGACTTTTTTTCTGACAATTTCTGACATAATAAATTTCTGAGATTTTTTTTTTTTTGTTCATGTTGATATCAGCAATATTGGTACCAAACTGTTCTACAATGACTCCTCTTGCTATTCTGATTTAAAATATGGGACTGATATCAAAACTAGGTAAGCAAAGTTGGGCTTTTGCTAGACAGGTACCATTGAAATCCGGGAGCATCTTTAGGTGCCGTTGTTCACAATTCTCATTATTTGACAACGTTACCAGTTTCAAATTTTCACCAAATTTTGCTTACAAACAGGGGACATATATGGCAAATTTTCTGATCGATTTCATAGGTTGACAAAGACGGGAACATACAAAAAAAATTGGAAGAATTTTAGATTCTGAAAATTTCTCGACTATTTTTCTGACAATTTCTGACATAATAAATTTCGAAGATTTTTTTTTTTCATGTCGATATCAATAATATTGGTACCAAAATTTTCTACAGTGACTCCTCTTGCTATTCTGATTTAAAATTTTGGACAGATATCAAAACTAGGTAAGCAAAATTGGGCTTTTGCTAGACGGCAACCATTAAAATCCGGGAGCATCTTAAGGTACCGTTGTTCACAATTCTTATTATTTGACAACGTTACCGGTTTCAAATTTTCACCAAATTTTGCATGCAAACAGGGGACGTATATGGCAAATTTTCTCATCGATTTCATAGGTTGACAAAGACGGGAACATATAAAAAAAATTGATAGAATTTTAGATTTTGAAAATTTCTCGACTTTTTTTCTGACAATTTCTGACATAATAAATTTCTGAGAATTTTTTTTGTTCATGTTGATATCAGCAATATTGGTACCAAACTGTTCTACAATGACTCCTCTTGCTATTCTGATTTAAAATTTGGGACTGATATCAAAACTAGGTAAGCAAAATTGGGCTTTTGCTAGACAGGTACCATTGAAATCCGGGAGCATCTTAAGGTGCCGTTGTTCACAATTCTCATTATTTGACAATGTTACCGGTTTCAAATTTTCACCAAATTTTACATACAAACAGGGAATATATATGGCCTATCAATTTCATAGGTTGACAAAGACGGGAACATACAAAAAAAATTGATAGAGTTTTAGGTTTTGAAAATTTCTTGGCTATTTTTTCGACAATTTCTGACTAAAATAATTTCTAAGAATTTTTTGCGCATGTTGGTACCAACAGTATTGGTACCAAAATTTTCTACAATGACTCCTGTTGCTATTATAATTAAACTTGAGGAATTATACCAAAACTAGATAGCCAACATTGAGTTTTTATACGACAGGTATCAGTGAAAACCGGGGACACCTTAAGGTGCCGCGTATAGGCCCATATGCACTCTTTGAGTAAAACGAATATATTTTCGTTCATAGTTCATAGGGCAGAGGCATTCTATGAGTAAAGTTACAAGAAAATTTGTGTGTGGGCGCAAATGAGACCCCCCTTTAGCATGACGATAGTAAAGCAAGACAAAAACAGATTTAAGTTTATTCTCTTCTAATATTTCATTGAAACATAAACTATTCAAAACTTAAAGCCCGCCACTTGGTTTTTGTCAAAAAATATGTATTTCCCCATGCAAAAATAAGATGCAGTTACAAGGTTTTTCTTGTTATTCCAGCAATAGATTAATCCTTTCCCAAACAATGTCTGGTTTTCATGTGTGTAATAAAAAAGGTTTGGGAAAACATGGAGACAAAAGAAAATGCTGATCATCAGCATCTTCTCCTTTTGTGTCAATGTTTTGTGTGTATCAATACACATAATATAATCTTTGTCAATATAAGTGAGCCAGGATCTGGAAAAAACGTCCCTTAGGGCTTTTGAGCCCAACATAGATCTAGATCAGCCTGTGCATACGCACAGTCTGATCAGGATCCACATTGTCCTCTTTTAGCTTCTTCGTGACCTGTAGTAACTTAAAGAGCAGTATGGATGTACATTGGACTGCATTTGATAACAGGCTGATCTTGAAACTCAATTCTTTAAAATGCTTTAAGGGACGTTTTTCCAGATCCAGGCTCAAATTTAGTCTTCTGCAGTAGCTTTCAAGTTGGACAACGGTGAACCCTAAATTTTTGCCATTTGGGAAAGGGATAATTACCTTGATTTACAAGAATGAAATGCCTGCATCTCATCTTACCCTTGGTTGTTTCTCAAAAGACTAAATTTTAGATAATTCCAACTTGAACGCTGCTTGAGACATAAAAGAGGATGTAAATAAAGATAAGATTTGTGTATAATAATAATAATACTCAAAATATTGACCATAAGGGAGAAAATGCTGTTATCAGCATTTTCTTCTTTTGCCTCAATATTTTTCTAGATCATTTCCTTAACTCCTTCGCTGCCCCGGGAGGCCTGGGCCGTCATGAGGGGATACCGATGGTTTTTTTTTCCAAAGTTTAAGAACAAAAAAAGTAATTTTATTTCACTCCAAAATTAATAAAAATATATTCACTGAATAGCATTTTCAATTATCTTTCAGAAAATATGAGGTTTTATATAGTTTTATTGAATAGTTTTTTAGTTATAAGTTGATTTCTTACACTACCGTCATTTTTCTAAATTCTTGGAAAATAGCCTGGCAAATAGGAACCAATTTTCCAATATTTGTTTGGCAGCGAAGGGGTTAAACAATGTCAGAACAAGCTCTTGTTTGTGAAAAGATTTTTAAAAATGTTCACATAACTTCATTTCACACATGTCATCTTTAAATACAATGCGAACAACGTCTTGGTCTATCTTGATCATTTCAAAGCTGTCACAGAAATCACTTTCTTATATCATTTCTGATATTCAGTTCTCTGTCAAAGTGCTTGAAAACATTCAGGTAAGAAGAAAAAAAGTTGAACATTCACTTCCCTATGAAACTTCTACTTCAAAGGGTATGTCAACTCATCAAGTCATTATAAGACTATTTTCAGCACCAGTTTAGAATTTGGACCAGCCAAAAACTGAACTGCCTCCAACACACGGTCGATAATCACCTGATACAATATTTTCAGAAAATCTTCAATAAATTTGTTAATATTGAACCGATCTGAATTCGATTTGAAGCAGAGAATGTGTATAGACGTCAAGTATTAGATGGGGGTGATAGATTTTTGAAAAATCAACTGATAAAAAAGTTATTGAAGATAAACCAAAATTTTGGTTTATCTTCAATAACTTCTTTATCAGTTGATTTTTCAAGAATCCAACACATATATCTTATTCCTTGCATTTTCCCACATTCTCTGCTTCAAACCGAATTAAAATTGGTCAAGTATTAAAAAAGATATCTAAGATTATCGGAAATTCTGAGTCACATGATTATACACCGTTAACAGGCATTTACATGATAGACATGTTCGATCACCAACAGAGCAACAGATAAGAGGATGTTATAGAAGTCTACATTTATTGTTTCAAATCCAAACCCTATATGGCCCTCGCCGTGCGATTTTGTACCTTCGAGCATTTTTGTGACACCGGTAAATTTTCCGGGAAAAGTTGACCCTTGCTGTCAATACACTGCTGTCACCAGGCTCTTTCGATTTTTTTATTATTATATTTTTTACGTTATCCCACCAAGATATGTCAAATATAGACCAGTTTCGGGTAAATATGCTTATTTTATATCTCTAAATTATGATTTCATTAGGGTTACATACAGTTAACATCGATTAAATTCATTCAGTAAAGACCGTCATTTATGAAGGTATCCGATCCTTAGCTGAACAATTCACTCTAAACAACTCAATTTCGAAGTATTCATATAAAAAACATTACAAATTAGTCTTGACTGTTTGTGATTAAATATTTTGGAAAGGATTTTATTTTTCAGGGGCGCAATATTGAAATTTCTTTGTTTGACAGCTCTTTGTTTATAAATTCTCTGCCCTTGTTGTTAGGGATACGTCTTGTGAAATAATCTCCCTTGTTTCGCAGTTATGACGTAATTACAATAATATTCCGTAATTTATCATCTACACAGAATTTCTGAAGTGGCGTAATGGATAGCGCATTGGCCTATTGATCGCGAGTACCCGAGTTCAAATCCCGGTAGTTGCTTTTTTTTTTTCAAACAAAATTAACAAGAGGCCCAGGAGGGCCTGAATCGCTCCACTGGTTAAAGTGGAAGAATTATCCAATGGTTTCTTGCAAGCCTTACACAGCGGCAGCCAAATCTTGATATTTGTGAATAAATTTTGAAGAGAGACTCAAAGAACATTCTTGCAAAGTCTGGTTCAAATTGGCATTATGGTTGATTTTTAAAGAATTTTCTTATGATTTCTGTAAGTCTGATAAGCCCCTTTCTCCCTGCCACAGCCACATTTTTTTGACAAATATAAAATTTGTGAACAAATTTTAAAAAGAACAACTTAAGGCACATTCCTGCAAAGTTTGGTTCAATTGGGCACACTGGTTGATTTTTTAAGAACTTTCTTATGATTTCTTTTAGTCTGAAAAGCCCCTTCCTCCCTGCCACGGCCACATTTTTTGACAAATGTAAAAAATTGTGAATAAAATTTGAAAAGAGAGACTCAAAGAACATTCCTGCCAGGTTTGGTTCAAATTGGCATAATGGTTGATTTTTAAAGAATTTTCTTATGATTTCTGATAAGCCCCTTTCTCCCCGCCACGGCCACATTTTTTGACAAATGTAAAAATTTGTGAACAAATTTTGAAAAGAATGACCCAAGGCACATTCCTGCCAGGTTTGGCTCAAATTGGCCCAATGGTTGATTTTTAAAGAATTTTCTTATGATTTCTTTAAGTCTGATAAGCCCCTTTCTCCCTGCCACGGCCACATTTTTGACAAATGTGAAAATTTGTGAACAAATTTTGAAAAGAATGGCTCAAGGCACATTCCTGCCAGGTTTGGTTCAAATTGGCCCAATGGTTGATTTTTAAAGAATTTTCTTATGATTTCTTTAAGTCTGATAAGCCCCTTTCTCCCTGCCGTGGCCACATTTTTTGACAAATGTAAAAATTTGTGAACAAATTTTGAAAAGAATGACTCGAGGCACATTCCTGCCAGGTTTGGTTCAAATTGGCCCAATGGTTGATTTTTAAAGAATTTTCTTATGATTTCTCTAAGTCTGATAAGCCCCGCCCTGCCACGCCCACATTTTTTGACGAATCAAAAATTCGCGAACAAGTTTTGAAAAGTGTCACCCAAGGAACATTCCTGCCAAGTTTGGTCAAAATTGGCCCACTGGTATAAGAGGAGAAGATGTTTAAAGAAAAAGTTAACGGACGCACGCACGGACGCACGGACGCACGACGGACACAACGCCATGACAATAGCCCGCTGGCCTTCGGCCAGTGGAGCTAAAAATTGTTAGCAACAAAAAAATGCAGCATAATTATAAATATTATGGAAACAATAATAATAATGATAATGACAATAGTAATAATAAAACAATAATAATAAAAATTCTCATATTTATAAGTATCAATAATAAGAACAAAATAAAACATTGAAATAACTTGGATTGTTTCTTATTCTATTTCAGGAACTTGATCATCTATACGGGGAAATTGGTTTTGCAGCAGAACCTGATGTTGGTGAGGCTACCGACCTCCTGCAACCAGATGACTTAACCCTTTCCCAAACAAGACCTGGTTTTGACGCCCCTAATAGAAAAGGCTTGGGAAAACATTGAAACAAAAGAAGAAACTGCTGATAACCAGCAGTTTCTCCTTTTGTCTCAATATTTTCTATGCCATATTTTACACAAATTCTATCATTAATACCTTCCATTTTGTCATGTGTTGCAGTTTTTTTAATTTGACCACCCCAAAATTTTGCCGTTTGGGAAAGGGTTAATTGAGCAGGGCTGGGGATTCTATAAGTCAATTTTGGATTTGATGAATCAATTCATTTTATTTAGACCTTATTTTGAAAAAAAGGCAGGGGAGAGGCCGTACGATATATCATTAATAAAATTCTGTAGTGAATGGTCCCCTTCCTGACGTTTATTTGTTTACATTTTATTTCATTATAGTGATAAATTTTCATTTCCTACTGTGTGCTACAGTCAAGCCTATTTATATAATTCAAGGCCAGATCGCCGCTAGGAATAAATACATCGTAACTCTAGTTTTGGTTAGCTGTAGGCGCGAGGTCTTTAACTCTCAGTTATAGTTTGATTGACAGATTGTCGAGCTTACCAATCAGAGGCCAGTACTTTTCGGCAAGCGTATTCAGCTCTGAATCGCGTGGCTATTTTTTCCTTTTCTTTCAATGAGCCCGTTTTTTCATCGATAACCTTTTTTATTAGTTGTTCCGCAACATTGTAACTTAAAGAATCGTTTGTCGGCCATTTTTCCCTAAATTTTCTATGTAGGCCTACGATATTAACCCATTACCAGAAAGCAAAAATTTAGACTGATGAAAGGTGTTGCAGACGACAATTCAATTCTATGAAATTTAACATTTTGGGGTCTCTATGGGTAGAAAACATTGTTAGAAATGGTGAAATTGCTTTTTCTTCATTTTCTACATTTTTTCAAAGCCATTATCTTGTAGAGAGTCAAACAGAGTCATTGTGTGGTAATGGGTTAAGGAAAAGTCTGTATTTTTGGCCAACGTTGGGGGTTACAATCTCCCTCACCTCCCCACCCCCACTGTGCCTACAGTGCTGATAAAGATGAATATTTATATAAAGCTATACTGAAGAATTATTGAAAGAAAGATTGAGACAAAAAAGAAAATAATTGTTTATCAATAAGTTTTCGTTATGCCACCATGTTTCCTCAAACCTTTTTATTATGGATATCAAAATAACATAATCACTGGTGGTGAACTCGGCTAAAGCGAGGGACGTTTTTTCCCGAACAATATATTCCGTCGGTGTTGTTATAAAATCTCGTAAGTATGGCTTCAATAAAGCCGTAGTTACGAGATTTTATAACAACACTTACGGTTTGTCAACACATAACGGTAAGCCCGGTCTATTTTCGGAACAAATTCATTGTCATTCGAAAAAATCTTTAAACTCACATTTAAACGTAAAATATCTATACCTTGATGTAGAGAAAATGTCCCTCGCTTTAGCCGAGTTAACCATCAGTGATAATATTTAACAAACTGTTAGCCCAAACAATACATTAAGGTAGTCTATCCCTTATGAGAGTCATGTGAAGTCAGATGTTTTCTAACGACGCCGTTTAATATTTGTTACATACGGTTACCCGTTCTATACGGACACGTTACGATTAAACCTTTTTGACGAGTTCAATGTTCATTTCTTAGATATAAACCTTAAAAATGACCATTTATTGTATACCGAATCCTCTATTTCCCGACCTTAAGTACTATCAGTACTTTGATTTTTCTTATTATAAGAAGACGTTTTAACATAACGCTTTTGTTAAGAGGTAATACATACTTACCAAAAAGGATACGTACCGGCAAAATAATACTTCATGTTCATTTTACTTCTTTAAACAGCATATCGAATAATAATGATTCGCAATCGCCAATTTGAAATAAAATTGATATTGTCATAGTAATCTGTAATTATCACCGTATTAATTTGATTTATTGTTTAGGTACGACTGGAAATCGTTTTTGCCGAACTTTTTTCTACCACTACGTGGAATTCAAACAATGCACTCATTTCGATTATCGGCAGCAGGCAAGAACGTTGTCTTCGTAAAGGAACGCTCCACAGGAAACGAGATTCGAATACCAATTTTGAAGCGGAACGTAGACGTCCGCAGGGTTTTCCCCGGATACCCTACCACCCGATGGTTTGAGCCGGACAAGGCAGCAGTATCTGTATAGGCATGTCAGACCATTTGTACGGTCGGCCTTTCAAGACAGTACGAGTCCGGGACTGCAAGAAGAGTAACGGGTGCTTCACAATACAACTCATTATTGACGGTTGTTTCTCTAAATACATCGAGGGTTGTCCGAAAAAAGGACGCAACTCACATTGTTTTTAGAATTAGATACGCCCCTTTTGCGGACAACCATCGTTATGTTGCTTCATTGTTTTAATGTTAATTTTTATAATCCCGACTTAAATCTATATCGTATTATTGACTGATACATTGTTAAAAGTTTTATTTGGTCAATCTATTCAAATAAGTTTTTCTCCATCATCTGATATATTGTAAAAAGTTAAGATTCTGTATAAAATGTGTTGAATATTTGTCTTCATTCATGTTTTAAAGTTATCATATTTTCTTGTTGTCCTAGCAATGTTGCTGTGTGTAATTTATAAACATAATAAAAACGAACATTTTGACTTAATTGTGCAGTATTTAGCCTACACCAAGATTGCATTCAGAGTTTTGCTATGGCTAACTACGATTAAATTGTTTTATTTGTTTATGAAATACTACTGTTGGCGAAAGTTCGTGTATTGTTGTTATTTTACCTTATCTAAAAGGACATTTGGAATGCATTCGCGTTTAATGACGTTCTTGAAGACGTTAAAACTCTCAATACGGTGACTCCGACGTCAAAACAACAGAATTGGGTCCATCTATTCAGATTGGTGTATATCCGTCATTTTTCAAGATATCCTCCTCAAATAAAGACGAAAGCGTGAAGAAATAAACGTTCTGTATGAAACTGATATAATATAAAATTAAATAAAAAATGTCCGAAGGGCCATTTTCGCACGGCGGCGCTCATATTGTGGGTACTCGTTTGAATTGTCTCCAGGAGACAATTCAAATAAGTACCCACAATATAGGGTTTGACAAACAATAAATGAAATATAGCATTTTGAAAATTCATTAACACCCCCTAATTCAAAGCATCTTCCTTCATTCTTTTCTTCTTCTCTCTATCCATCATCTTTTTGTCCATTCTGACCCTATTTGCTTTAAACTTTGCATGAACTCTTTTCTTCCTCTTTCTTTCTTCTTCATCTGGGTCCTTCAAGTACATGAAACAATCTGATTCGAATCCGGTGTTAACTTGTAATAACATCTGACATGCATCAGTAAGGACGGACTGACAGTGAGCAATCACAATAGCTGATCTTCCTCACTTTTTGTGCTATGGTAAGCTGAAAACTCAAACCTGTCTTTCAGTATAGTGATTAACATAGTAATTCAAGAGGAGATTTCTGCATCAAACAGATTGATTTTTGTTTTATCCACAAAACATTGAAATTTCATTTCTTTAATGTATAATTTGATTAATTGGGGTTCAACGCCATTTCAACTGCTATGGTCATACCGTGGTGGCTGGAGCACCTATCCATGGATTCCTGTTGTTTCTCATACCAGTACTACAACATCCTAACCTCCACCTGCTCACCCACGTAGATTAACAATTATCAAACCATTTGTAGGTGCATTTCTTCAAGATTTATGACCCATCAATAAATACACCACTTTCTAGCTGTACGAAATGCATCAAATTACACACATTTGTTAATACATTCACAGAAGCTGATTCACTGCGCTGGATTTCAAGATTATGCTTCAAGAAGAAAATAAATTACAAATGTTATTTTACTCTATATTCATATGCAAGGGAGGTTATTTTGAACATTTTTGTCAAATATTTCCATAAGTATGCATTAATTCAAAATTCTAAACCGTCTAAAATGCTTATGTTTCTATTTGCCTTGGAAATGTAACACAGTTTAGGAATAACTGGCACTTTTCAAATTTTGCCTCTGGCTCTTTGGTACTAATTATGGGTTGTATACCTTAATGTAGATTGTAGTAATGTAATTCATTGAGTATAAAAAGTATAAAACAGCAAAAGCAAAATAATTGTTAACATTAATGTTCATACCTTTCCCTCTTGAATCAATTTCTTTCTCTTGTTAATTTCTTTCTGTTGTCCAAAGTCCATTTCATCTATTTTCTGTAAAAAGGAAACAAAGTAATCTAGTTAACCCTTTCTCAATTAAGACCGGGTTTTGACATCCCTGGATGAAATGCCCTCAGAAAAAATTGAGACAAAAGAAGAAACTGCTCTTCTTTTGTCTCAATATACTCTTTGCTTTCTTTTCACACAAATTATTCCCATTTTAACACTTAATTTGTTGTCTACAGCAGTTTTCAAATGAAATCATCTCAAAACTTGGCTGTTTGGGAAAAGGCCAAGCATATTCTAGATTCAGCATGCAACAATCATAACAAATTGCATTTTTCATTCAATGACTTAATAACAATGCAATTTTTGTCTATAACTTCTCTCATATTTTTCATATAGATCTATCACTGAAGTTACCATTTCACTTACTCAAGGAGTGTTTGACATTTTCAATTACAATGGTCTGGTCAAAGGTCATGATCTAACATGAAAGGTCTTCAGAGGGTGTCTCCAATAGGATATAGTATTTGTGGCAGGTTAAAGTTAGTTTTTACAGTTGGTCAAACTCACAAGCTCAAAGGCATAGTCTTAAATTAAAAGTTTTAATAGGAGGTATCCATGTGTGGAAAATCAAGCTTCTATCTGTTCATAAGATATAGTCTAGATTAATGTTGTTGTATGTATCCAATGCTGGTTCAAATGCAGACAAAGACACAGACACTAGGTTGGTGACATTAGCTCTCTGTCCATAAATTCTTGTTTTACTAACAACAGAGCAACAGGTAAGAGAAGGTAAAGGCATTCTAAATTATTGTTTCAGATCCAAACCCTATATTGTGGGTACTCATTTGAATAATCTCAATGAGACTTTCAAATGAGTACTCACAATATAGGGTTTGAATAACAAACAAGAGTGCCATGGTCACAATATACGCCGCTCCAGAGACTAAGTTTTAAGGGGACATAACTCAGGCAAAAATCAATGAACCATAAAATCCTTCCTTCATGCACATCTACCAATTGAGGTGATAACATTGACCAAGTTTCAAGAAGATCCAGCCAGAAACTTAGGAGGAGTTGCGTTGACAAGAAAAGTGGACGGACGGACGTACGGACGGACGGACAGATGGACGGATGGACGGACGGACGGACAGACGGAGAAGATGACGCCAATATACGTCCGCCTCCGGCGGCATATAAAAATGAAATATTGCATTTTGACAAACCATTACCCCCTATATTTGTAGCTCTGTAACAATATGGGCAACACAAAAATCCTAGTCATAAAAACTTACAATTTCTGCCTCTCTCCTAGCCACAGCAACTTCTGTCAGGATTTTAAGGACCTCTTTTTCCTCAAATGGATATTCTTCAAGTTGAGTATCTAGTATGAAACATAGAAAATAATCATTCTTTAACCCTTTCCCAAACAACAAATTTTCAAAATTTTCATTTCAAAAGCTGCTGCAGACGACAAATGGACCTTGTTTAAGATATACCATATAGAGTAACAGAGTCTAATGTCGACCCATGTCAATTATCGACCCCTTTTCTAGTTTAATTGGTTTTGTGAGAATAGCAATTGATTCCCAGAAAAAGTAGTACATGGGATGAATATTACGTCATATTATCGTCATTCTAATTGCACAACCTTTCTCTTCAGGGTTGGTTAGCTGGCCTGTTAGACATTTTTGTCTGGGCAGTCCAAACTGTATTTTCTGAAAATTGTGCTGTTACGGGCGCCCATAAGGAGGGTGGTGCGTTTCATTTTATCACTGGTGTTCAATCTTTTGTATTCTGATCGGGTTTTGAGCATTTATTATGAATATGATATCAGAAATAAATTCTTAAACTGTTTAAGCGTCCTTCTTACGATAGCGATCGGATCTGCAGGGGGGGTCGACAATAGCAGATGAAATCTATTCACTCTGCAATTATCGACCCCCACGTAACATAGTTGCTATCTTAAATGAACTAAATGAATTTCACATGCAAAACAATGAAGCGCAACTGTAATATAACTAGATTAGCTATTTAGATCTTGATTAGATAAAAAAATCTGACAAAAATGAAAAACATTTGGGTTCACAGTATGTGTGGTATAGGCATTTATCATTATGGCTGCCAGACGCTCGACTGTTTTAAAATGGGGCTAGTTTTGCTATTAATTAACTTTCTGTCACTAGTATATCTCTAGTTACGCTTCAGAGAGACATAACTGTTCGATTCAAAAGCATAATCTCGTATTTATTTAAATCTGAGCTCTCTTTTTTTTTTAAAAAAAAACATAAAGGGGTCGATAATTGCCTCTCTGGGTCGAAAATTACAGAGTCTGGTAATCTAATATATCAGTAAATAGAACCTAGTAAGCACCTTGTTACGCGGCATATTATTGGATAGTTCTGACCAATGAAAGTTCTAGTTTCATTTAGCAATTTGAATCGGGGCAAACGTCACACACTTTTGAAGCTAATTCAAATATACCCTTAAAGGGTCGATAATTGCCGACGTTACTCTAGCAAAGAAAATATTGAGACAAAAGGAGAAACTGTTGGTTATCAGCAGTTTCTTCTTTTGCCTCAACGTTTTCCTAAGCCTTTTCTATTTGGGACATCAAAACCATGTCTTGTTTTGGAAAGGGTTAAGAATTAAACCAACTTGGAGAATATGTACAGTATTTCTGTGATCCATTCAGCATAGTGACCTGGATAGCTATTAGTAAATAACTTTTTCCGTCCAAATTTTCCAAGTATCAGGCATCCTGAGAATACTATTATTAATTATTGAGACAGAGTTATAGATAAAAGGGGGAAATAGCCTTTGGAAATGCAATATTTCAATTATTGTTTATCAACCCTATGTTGTGGGTACTCATCGGAATCTTCTCATAGAGACAATTTAACCCTTTCCCAAACAAGACCTGGTTTTGACGTCCCCAAAAGAATTGGCTTGGGAAAACATTAAGACAGAAGAAGAAACTGCTGATAACCAGCAGTTTCTCCTTTTGCCTCAATGTTTTCTGTGCTATATTGTTCACAAATTTTACCTATACAAACACCCATTTTGTGATCTGCAGCAGCTTTTGAATCAAACCACCCAAATATTTGTCGTTAGGGAAAGGGTTAAATGAGTACTTGCAGCATATGGTTGGGATTTGAATTATCAAATCTAGAATGCCCTTACCCCTCTTATCTATTGCTCTGAATAAGACAACTATCATAGTTAAGCAATCATTCCTACTGATTGAAAATGAAAATATTACATCAAGATATGTTTTTGGGACACAAGTCAAAATTTGGCTTTAAAACTTTTCCAAGAAAGTTCTTTTTATCATGTTGGGTCACATTTTTGGTCTTTCTATGTAGAAACACATTGTAGGAAATTAAGAAACTGCTTGTCAAAACAATGTTTTCTAAAGCCCTTATCTTGTGGGCCATCAAAATCAGCATCATCACATGGCATAATTTACAAAACTTACTGATGTTTGCCTCTATAGCATGGACCAACTTTATATCAAACTGTGTGACTAGTGATACAGCCATTCCACCTCGACCTGTAAAATATCAAGCCAGTTATCATTATCTGTATTTCTTGAAACTATAAAAGTAATTGATAGGACAACAATTCTGTAATGGTTGATATTTGGGTTTAACACATCTTTCAACTGCTATGGTCATATCATTATGGCTGGAGCACCCAACCATGGATTCCTGGTATTTCTCTCAACAGCACTACCACAATATCCAAGCCAAGCCTCCAGCCACTCCCTCACATAGATGATTCACACCCATTTCTTATAAACAAATGACATGTCAAATTTCAGAATGGATATTGGTCAGATTCTAATAACTCTTCAAGCATAGAACCTTCAAGCATATAAAGAGCAAAGTAACGACTAAGAGGGAGTAAAAGCATTCTAAAATTGTTATTTCAAATCAAAACCCTATGTTGTGGGTACTCATTTGAATCGTCTCATTGAGACGATTCCAATGAGTACCCACAGCATATTGGTTAATGAACAATTAATAAGATATTCCTCTCTGAAATGCCACTACCCAAACTCATCTGTAGCTCTATAAAGAACCAACCTGCCCTTGCAGTACGTCCCACTCTATGTACATAGTTTTTGGGTTTGTTTGGTATATTGTGGTTGAGTATCAAATCAACTGTTGGAATGTCCAAACCTCTGAAAAAGCATAACTCATTTCAAATTCTAGTTAAGTTATTAACCTATTACCACACATAGACCCATTCAAGATAGTGGCTTTGTAAAACATTGTAGAAAATTAAGCAATTTCTTCAATTCCCATAATGTTTTATTTCCAAAAGACTAAAAGAAGTATTTATATTCTCTTGAAATTGTTGTCTGCAACATCTTTCAAATTGGAGCAGTCCAGATTAATGTTTGCCTAATTAAGTCACAATATCCTATAGAAAATCCCTGATTAAAAATTATTCTTGTTCTGATGACCTGTGAATATAACTGCTAAGATACATATATTACCTTCACAATATCATCTTTGCACTTCATCCTTACGATACAAGAGGGTTGCGAATTTTTAATTTTGTAACAAAGTAAATACAATTTAAATCATATTTACATACCTTGAGGCTACATCCGTAGCTATCAATATTCTGACTTGATTCGATTTAAACAAGGCCAGGGATGCTAGTCTTTCTTTTTGTCTCATCATTGAGTGTAACACCACACACTGGAAACCCAATTCATTTAATACCATACCAAGTATCTGAGCGTACCTACAATCAGAGTTAAACAGATACTGTTAAAAAAGAAAAGGTTAAAGTTTCGGTCTAAAGTCTGTTTTTACGAACTGAGACACATACTAAACCGACTTTACACTTTTACCCATGATCACTGAGTCTCAAGTCCCCTGCTAACAAATGGCTCCTTCGGCAGCCACAGCACTTTCAACTCTCCCATATACCCATTTGTACGCCTGGGTGAAGAGGAGCAACATGCTGTAACTTTTTTCTCAGAGCACTGGCGGTATCTGAACTGAGGACCCTTCAATCCCAAAGAATGCATCCTACCACTAGATCATAGCGCCCCTACTACTGTTGAGAGGGAGTAAATCTCTTTTACAAAGCATTTTCCCGCAGCAAAGCCATAATATGCAATAGAAAAATTGAAATTAGTCTATAAGCGAAAGTAATATTCTTAGAATCATCTCTCAATCCCTAATCATATAGCTTGATATATAGCTCCATCCTGTTATTCTTTGCTAACCCATTACCAAAAGGCAAAATTCTAGACTGGTCCAAATTCAAAGATGTTGCAGACAACAATTTCAATTGAATGGAATTTTATATTATTTGAGTTTTTGTAGAAAGAAAACATTGTGGGAAATGAAGAGATTGCTTGTTACAAGTAATTTCTTCATTTTCCACAATATTTTCCTAGGCCTTTAATTTGTAGGGCATCAAAGGGCATCATTTCAATGCTGTTCTTAAACATTCTCAAAGTATTCAAAACCATCAGATCTGCCGGATCTACTGTACAGATGAGAGAGGGTAAAGTCTGTTCAAAATTTAAAATTTCAATGTTCGTGAAATCATGTTTTGGGTGCTTGATGAGACTATTCCAATAGGTAACCACAGCATAAGGTTTAGCAGACATTCCATACGTCCCGGAACGTCCGGGACAGTCCCGGAAATCGATATGCCGTCCCGGCGTCCCGTACATAAAGCAAATGTCCCGGAAATCTTCCATTCCCGATTATGCACTATATAAGTGTAGAGAATTTCAAGTAAAGGGTTAAGTTTCAAAAGTTATGCTAATCGAGTGTAAAGTTGACAGCAGCTGTTAATAACATACACGCTGACCCTTAATTGATAGACAAAAATCGATAATCGGACTTTTAATTACCCAGATAACAGTGTGGTCGAAAGATCATGACACCTTGTGTAACGATTTAATTGGCGTGGCTGAGAAGACAGTCAGTGACAGTTTGTTGTATATTGTTAATGATTGTAATATCTGTACGAATTGCATTAAAATACGTATTTGGTTACGCGTGAATTTATGAAGATGAATGACACGCCAAAACTGGTAACGATCTCGGAAAATAACAAGTAAAGTTCAGTATCATTGGGATGCATAGCGATCGCGATCCCTTCCGATCTTATGTACTTCGAGAAAATTTCAAAAGTCATGTAAGCATACTAACCATCATTTTGAATAAAATAGGCTTTGACTGAATATCAAATAACTCATGCCTACGAAAATGAAACTGATAACAAGTAGATCTACCTTCTTTGGAAGCGAAATAGTAAATTCCATTATCTATTTTGATATTCAAACTATGAGGCCGCTGCGATATGACCCTGGCATTTGAAAACGGCGTAAACCCCCAATAAACTCAAACTATGAGGTTCTACAATTTCCCGTTCCCTTCCATAATCTCTTAACTGAAGACATAATACATTATTGTTACATCACTTTAAAGTTATGGATGAACGAACGCATGATTCCTAATTTGTTGACAGGATATCGAACCAATAGCGTCTCAGAAAAATGTTTGCTCCGCCCCTTAGCTGCTCCCGAAAGTGATTGACGTGTTCAAAGCTTGCGCGCGTGAATTCTCAAGTTCACCGAGGTCACCGACATAAAGGTTACCGATAGATGTTGCGGCGTCTTTCAAACATCAAACGGCCCGCGTGTAGCAACTATATTTGGGAACACGCTTTTCTCACCGCTTCTTTTTGCAATAACAGCGTAAATATCGCATTTTCGTACCATAGTTAATTCCTTTTGAAATCAAACGTCTGAACATTATTCCGATCGCTAACTCAATCCCAAACAAAAGATTGGATTTTGTTGTACACGGATTTAAAAATCGACAAGGTATTTTTTCATTCTGTAATAGAAAATAGCAGCCAAAAGCGTGCTTTTTATATAAATTACGGGAATTTATCTAGATCTATGCGATGACCACCTGTTCGCAATATTGAATATTTGAATGATCATGGGCAGACATTTCGCATTTTGTAGATTCTACCATTTTACGATCGCATTACGTTTATTGATGACAAATAACTGAATGCACCATTTTCTACATTGAATCCATCGCAGTCAGAAATTTACTAAAATAAAACTAAAATGTTCGCCGCGAAGGAAGAAAGAGCCTGGGGGGTGTGTGTGTGTGTGTGAGTGTGTGTGTGTGTGGGGGGGGGGGGGGGGGTTCTGGGAGAGCTAGCTAGCGACGACGGTGTGTGTGTGTGTGTGTGTGGGGGGGGGGGGGGGGTAGTCCCGGAAAAACATCGCAAATCCCGGAAATTGTTCATCCAATGTCCCGGATTCCACTGGAAAAATTATGGCATGTCTGGGTTTAGATATGACATAAAAAGCTTAGAATGCCTTCATCCCCTCTCTTCTGTTGCTCTGATTCTCTAATTAGATGCTCTAACAACAGATTATTTGGTGATGGTTTTTAAAACCCTTTCCCAAACAACAAAATTTTAGACTGGTCGAATTTGAAAGCTGCTGAAGACAACAAAATGTATGTTCATATGTGTAAAATTTTTGTTTAAAATAGCTCAGGAAATATTGAGACAAAAGGAGAAAATGCCGGTTATATCAGCATTTTCTTCTTTTGTCTCCATGTTTTCCAAAGCATTTCACTAAGGGATATCAAAAGGCGTTCTTGTTTGGATATGGTTGTAAACTTACTTGCAAGTTGAAGTAAAGATCATAATGGAACTTTTCTTGTGTTCTGTGACATAATTATCAAGTATATGCATCATAGTGGCATCTTTCACGTCCGCAGACATCAAGGCATAATACTGTTTTAACTTTTCTACTGTTACTACTCTGAAATGATAGAATACAGCTAAACATCAAGTATTTGTAAAAAAAAATGCAACTGAAATAGTTTTTATGCCCTCATATCAAGAGATCAGGGCATATTGATTTACTCGTGTCCGCCTGTCTGTCCATCTGTCCGTCCATCTGTCCGAAAACTTAACATTGGCCTTTCCTCCAAAAGTGTTCCACATACAAATCTCAAATTTGGTATGTAACTTTCTTTCAATGATATCTATCTGTTCCATGTAATATGACCTTCCTCAAGGTCATTCCTTAACCCTTATGAACCCTTAACCTGAAATCTTAACATGAAAACTTAACATTGCCATTTCGGGGACATTCATGTTTCACAAACACATCTTGTTTCATTAAGATTTTGAAGAGTGGAGAAGTTATAGCTTACAGGTGCATGTTTTCATATAATGTTGGAAGACAGATCATGAGATGGAGCAGGCCCTTAGTAACAGGGAGGAAGAGCCTCCTCCTTCCCCTCCCAATATTTTTCCAGTAAATAGCTTCATAGATCACAACTTTGAATACTAGAATTTAACAAAATTAATATAATTAATTTTATATCAAGGAAGCCTCTCCTAGCCGCTTGAAAAATTAGGGCTTCCTCATTTAGGGAAGGGGTTTAAGGTAGAATACCCATAATGTGGCCATTTTGAGATTCATAAAACACCGGATTTTTTCAAGCAGTGTTGTTACATACCAGAACTTATTTGGGCGCGGTTGTAAACATTCGGCGGTGGAGAGTTCCACTGCCACAGGTTTTCGACGTCGCCCGAATAATTCTGACGTCATGCGAATCTCATTAGGGGTGGACTACCTTAACCCATTCCCAAACAAGACCTGGTTTTGACGTCCCTAATAGAAAAGGTCTGGGAAAACATTGAGACAAAAGAAGAAACTGCTGATAACCAGCAGTTTCTCCTTTTGTCTCAATATTTTCTGTGCCACATTTCATCCAAATCCAATCTATAATAACATCCATTTTGTCCTTTGTGGCAGTTTTTGAATTTCACTGTTTGGGAAAGGGTTAACTCTGATATACTCACTGTGACTGTTCCTGCCAGAAGAAAGGTCGATTCATGGCAATCTCCTGTAGGTCTTTGAGAGATTGGGTCATGGTGGCACTAAACAATAAAGTCTGTCTTTTCTTTGGTATCACATTGAAAATCGTCTCCAGTTGTTCGCCATAGTCATCCTCTATTAATCTGTCAGCTTCGTCCATTACCTGGCAACACAGAGTTTGGGAAAAACTCAAATTTTGGATTAGTATTAAAGAAAATCTGTAAATAATCATGTTTGTGGTAAGTTTTTTAAATCGGAAAAAATATTAAAAATATGAAGGCAAAAGCAGAATATGCAGGTAATAAGCATCTTCTACTTTTGCCACAATATATTCTGAGCTGTAATAGTGTAGTATGCAAGAATTTTATTTTTTCACAATAAAGTTTATTGACTTGTTGCTCCCCTAAAACAAATATCTAAAAGTCATATTAGAGCCACAGATAAGATGGAGTGAAATCTTTTTTAAATGCAATATTTCATTTATTGTCCATCAAACCCTATGTACCCATAACATAGGGTTTGCTTACAATGAAATTACAAATTTGGAATGTCTTTACCCCCTCTTGCTCTGACTAACCAGAAACTTTTATTTTCTTGAAGCTAAATGTATCACAGCTCTGTATATGATCAGTCAGGGCTACAGATAAGTGGGGGTGAAGACATTCTAAATTTGTTATTTCAATTCCAAACCCTATGTTGTGGGTACTCATTTGAATTGTCTCAACGAGACAATACAAATGAGTACCCACAACATAGGATTTGATGAACAATTACTAAAATATTGCAGTTTCTGGTGTTCTGTGATCTACTAGTCGTCCTGAGGTAGATATCACAATGTGTGGTTTGACAGCCAAGTCTATACCCTGCTGCAAATGAGTACCCACAATATAGGGTTTGGATTTGAAAACACAAATTTAAAATGTTCCACTCACCAAAAACTTGATTTTCTTGAAGCTAAATCACAGCTCTGTATATGATCTGCTAGTCGTCCTGGGGTAGATATCACAATGTGTGGTTTGACAGCCAAGTCTATACCTTGCTGCAAATGAGTACCCACAACATAGGGTTTGGATTTGTAAACACAATTCTGGAATGTTTGACTCACCAAAAACTTGATTTTCTTGAAGCTAAATCACAGCTCTGTATATGATCTGCTAGTCGTCCTGGGGTAGATATCACAATGTGTGGTTTGACAGCCAAGTCTATACCTTGCTGCAAATGAGTACCCACAACATAGGGTTTGGATTTGTAAACACAATTCTGGAATGTTTGACTCACCAAAAACTTGATTTTCTTGAAGCTAAATCACAGCTCTGTATATGATCTGCTAGTCGTCCTGGGGTAGAAATCACAATGTGTGGTTTGACAGCCAAGTCTATACCTTGCTGCAAATGAGTACCCACAACATAGGGTTTGGATTTGTAAACACAATTCTGGAATGTTTGACTCACCAAAAACTTAATTTTCTTGAAGCTAAATGTATCACAGCTCTGTATATGATCTGCTAGTCGTCCTGGTGTGGATATCACAATGTGTGGTTTGACAGCCAAGTCTATACCCTGCTTCAAATGAGTACCCACAATATAGGGTTTGGATTTGAAAACACAATTCTAGAATGTTTGACTCACCAAAAACTTGATTTTCTTGAAGCTAAATGTATCACAGCTCTGTATATGATCTGCTAGTCGTCCTGGTGTGGATATCACAATGTGTGGTTTGACAGCCAAGTCTATACCCTGCTGCATCATATCTGTAAGAAATGGGCCAGAGTTACAATATATCGTTGTAGGGGAGTCAAAACCTCGTAACTACAGCTTGAAAAAGCTGGAGTTATGAGGTTTTGACTCCCCACCAATGATATATCATTTGTTTATCATGAAGCCTCCTTTCTTTTTACACATCTTAAAATGATAAATCTGACAATATAAACAGTCAGGTGACTATGAACATTTAATGAACATGGGAAAAATGACCCCCAAACTTTGAAGGCAAGGAGGTCACTATCAAAATGACTAGCGAAATCTTACAACCAGAGAAAACCCTGATACCCATATATATAAAGGTTATGTGAGGTATGAATTATTACATTGCATATCAACAACAGAACAACCATTCTGAATAGTTTTGAGGGGACAATTTCAATGATTACTTGGTCAGGGTTTTTTTTTAATAAGAAATTGGGGCCAAATATATGTCCCTTTCCCTCTGGGAATTTATCCCCTAAATTGTAATTTTCCCCTCATAAATCAATGTTTTTACCTTTAAAAATGTGCTCCCATGGGAGTATATTTGTTTACAACCAAAGATCGTCAGTTTATAAGCTTATAGATTACTTTCAAAATCTATCTTCTTTGTTTTCTAAAACATTTAGAAGCATTTTCTGTATTCAAGCAAAAAACATGCTTGAAAATGTTTCCCTATAAGAGCTCAATCGACGCATTTTCCCCCAAATCAAGGGCCCCGGGCCCCTTCCCCTAACCACAGTCATGGCGAAGACCGTCGGACCTGCGGACCTGTCCGATGAAATTACACTATGTCCGATGTTTTTTTCCTTTCTGTCAGTCCAACCGTCCGACGCTAATTTTGAGGTTTGTCTGTATGAAAAGATTGACAATTTACTATGCAAGAACTAAGAATATAAATTAACCCTTTCCCAAACAACAAAACTTTAGGGTGATCCACTTCAAAAACTGCCACAAATGACAAGATGAATGTTATTAAAGATAGGATTTGTGTAAAATATGGCACAGAAAATATTGAAGCAAAAGGAGAAAGTGCTGATCATCAGCACTTTCTACTTTTGCCTCAATGTTTTCCCAAGCCCTTTCTATGGGGGACGTCAAAACCAGGTCCTGTTTGGAAAAGGGTTAAAAGATAAATACCTTTTTTTAAATAATCCATGCCATAAATCAAGTGAGTTTCCCTGAATTTCCATCCCTTAACTAGAGTCAACCCCAAAAATGGGCCAGTCAATTACAAAGCAAGGGTAGAATCAGACATCAAAAGACCATACCGCGGAAGTGTTGGCACTGGGCCAAATCATTTTGTGAGTTGAGAACTTGACCCTTTTCTTTTTTGGATGAACCATAGATGTATCCCTTTACACTTGTCCTATCTGTATTCAATATATTTGTGGATCTGTCTTAGTCTGCATTTCTTAAAAAACTTGCTTATAAACAAGAGTTGTCCGCGGACAACGTAGCTCGCCTATACGAGAGCTTGTCACAAAAACAGCAATTTTTTTCAAAAGTAGGTCAAACTCCAAGGTCAAGGTCACAAGGTCAAAGGTCATGGTCGCAAATGAAAGGTCTTGTCGAGATGTATCTATGTATGAAATATCAAGGCTGTATCTCTAATAGTGCCTGAGATATAGGCCAGGTTAAAGTTTTTCAAAAGTAGGTCAAACTCCAAGGTCAAGGTCACAAGGTCAAAGGTCATGGTCGCAAATGAAAGGTCTTGTTGATATGTATCTATGTATGAAATATGAAGGCTGTATCTCTAATAGTGCCTGAGATATAGGCCAGGTTAAAGTTTTTCAAAAGTAGGTCAAACTCCATGGTCAAGGTCACAAGGTCAAAGGTCATGGTCGCAAATGAAAGGTCTTGTCGAGATGTATTTATGTATGAAATATCAAGGCTGTATCTCTAATAGTGCCTGAGATATAGACCAGGTTAAAGTTTTTCAAGTGAAGACGCGACGGGGCGCAACGCCGACGCCGACACTAGGGCTGTGACATTAGCTCCCCGGACATAAAGTCCTGGCTCGCTAAAAATAGTTATTAGCAGCTGTCTGCTTGCTACCATAAAATCCAAAACATTTTAGAATACTCATTACTCAATGCAATTTTGATAAACAAAATGGTAGAAAAACTAAACACTGGGGGAAAGGGGGGGGGGGGGGGGGGGGGGGGTAAAAGCATTTTAAATTGGATAGTTCAAATCCATGCCCTATGTTGTGGGTATTCATTTGGATAATCTGAAGGTTGAAAATGTGTCTTATTTTTATTCTGACCATTCGGTCTGACAGATTTTTTCGAATTGTCAGTCCGAATGTCTGACAAAAATTTTCAGGTCTTCGCCATGTCTGCTAACCATAAAAAGAACCCCTGTAAATGGTGCCCATAAAATATATTGTACTGTAGGATTTGTCTAGCAGTAATTGGTTGATTGATTGATTGATTGATAAATTGATATATTGATAGATAGATAGACAGATAGATAGAATGATTAATTGATTGATTGATTGATTGGGGTTTAAGGCCTCTTTCATCTGCTTTGGTCATATTGCAGAGGCTGGAGCACCTAACCATGGATTCCTGTTATTTCTCATACAAGTACTACCATAACATACAGAGCCTCAAGCTGCTCGCTCACATACACATATATTAACAATTCTCCAACCATTGTAATCCGAGTCTTCTCTGATGTAAATACGCTCTTTGATATTTTGATTTTTCGCTATTTACATCAGAGAGCATTGCTCTTTGAAAAAATCAAGAAGTTCGCAACAAATTGTTGCGCATCATTCGCTGTCCGATCTTAAACGTTATCGTTAAAACCCCTGATGATATCGATAAATGAACCATTTATTGTTATGGCTGCTGAAAAAATTACGACCAAAAAGTATTTCTAAAAGGTCAGGGGTTGAAAAATTTCTTCAAACCTACTAGTCCTGTAGGACTAGTAGCTCAGAATTTCTACTCGCCCTTAGGGCAATCCAACTCGCCCTTAAAGACGAAGAAAATTTTAGACTGTTGGCTCTTACGGATGCATTATTATGCAAATAACATAACTCTTTGACTCTACAAGTAAAGTTTCTTCGGTATAAATGACAGACAGGGCTCGCGCTGGCTATCGCCACTTCAAAAGTCATCTAGGCGAATAAGGCAACAATTTTATTAAAAAAGATGTGGCTCAGACTTGACTCCATCTTTTACCATAAATCAATCGCCGATTAACATTACTGTAAACACTTATCCTTTCCTCTCATGCTTTCGATAGGTCACATGGTTTCGATAGCCTTGTGATTTTCTGAAGTGCTTACAATCTGAGTACCATTCCTTGTGCATCTAAATGCTGCTGCTGCAAACAAACTATTTGGTCAACAGCGTTTTTTCTCGCCAATTGGGAAAGGTACCTATACCCCTACGATTGGGAATTTTTCGCGTCGTGAAATCTTCAAATTGGGAAAAGATTAATTCGCAAAATTGATGAATTGGGAATCTTAAAGGTGCATCTTAATCTATCATTAGCGGCTAAATTTTGCACCACATATCATTGTAAGGTCTTGGTTTAAACAGGAACATACTGGTGACCATTTATTTTGACCATTTATTATATCTCTATATATTTAGAAATTGTTGAAAGGTAGATAATGCTGAAATCCAGCATTCACTCCAATTCTCTCAATACTTTCTAGGCATTTAAAGTAACATTAATTGTGTTGTCTGCATAAAAAAGTCCTGTTATTTTCACAGTGACACCATTCCAAGACATTGTGGAAAGGGTTAAGAAAGCATTGGAGCTAAACACAAAATGTTTGTAGATGTAAATTCTTCTATGTGTTCTAATCTAAATCTTTTCCTAGCTACTTTGGAAGTGTTTCTATTTTGGGAAATGATGCTTTGGTCTGTTGAAAGCTTAGAACTTTGAATTTGGATCTGTCTAAAAAGAATTCAACTTTTCAGTAACTCATATAAACTGTTTGGATGAGATATTTCTAGTCAAACTAAAATGTATGGCATGATTGGCCATTGGGAACGGCACATAAGATCATTGGGAACGGTAGCTATGGAGATTGGGAAACGGCCTGTACTAAAATTGGGAAAGAGCCTGTAGTTATTGGGAAAGGTTCCTTTTACAGGTACTAATTATAGTAGGGGAAAAAACCCTGGTCAAAGAAATTTGGAGACAACTGATTTTTACACGAACAAGCTATATTTTTGGCAAAACAAAACAGAAACTAGAAAATCAAGGTCAGGGTAAAAATCATTCAACCATATCCAAGCCTCTTTCCATCCTAGAAAAGTTTTCAAGACGCTTGATTTTCTCCATGGTTGAGCGAGTCCCCATCCAAAAAATTGCGATTGTTATTAGGTCATCCTAGTGCTTTAAAAAGGAACAAAAACAAAGCCCTATCAGAATGATGAGAGCCTCACCTTGACGCCGCGTGATGACATGCTTTGAATACTCTGGTCAATCTATTTTGTTAGTCTGTTTACAAATGTTGTTTTCCATTTTTTATGTCTAAAACTTTGGTTCTTGAATCTATTGAGATGGTCAGAATTTTATAAAATCAGTTTGTAAATATGCAAGCTCATGGTTTTAGATAAGGCTATCGAAACTACGGGACATCAGGCTACTTTTTATTTAATTCGAAAGATAGATTAGCTGTCGAAATGGTCGAGTAAGCACACCATTTTAATATGTACAACTACCCGGTAAATGTGAAAGAATTTCTTTGTGTAATCGCGAGGCGGCATAACAGAAAGAGACAACGCATCTGTGTTAAAACCATCTAACGTCAGTGTATTTACTACATAGATAGCGTTTTGTTTTCATTGCGTCATCCAATTTTCCCGCACTTTTCTGGCACGCGCGACTTTTGTAAACAAATCATGGTAAAACGTAACCTTATTTGGGTGCGGAAAAATCACGTGATTATATTGGAACTGGAATGACTACGTCATCAATTGACTGTGTTTGCGGCCTCTTTGATCTCGCTCAAATCATCGCATATGAGTAACACAGATTTACTCTAGTTTCCTAGTTTAGTTTCACTTTCGGGATTGATCGACATAAACAGGGAAAGGTCGTATTTACAGCGAACATTATTGTTTCCGATATGAAGTTTAAAATAAATACTTTCTTTTCTAACCTTTATTTTTTCCCCTCAATCAGCGTGATTCAAGTCCTAAGTTTGCACTCGCCCCGTCGGACTAGTTCGTCCCCAAATCTACTCGTCCTACGGCATTTTCTACTCGCCAATGCGAGCGGGCGAGTGGATTTTTCAACCCCTGAAGGTTAATAGGCAATGTTTTGCAACAACCCTCACCTGAGCAGCCTTTGTTTACCTTGACCTTCCATTCAAAACCAAAGGTTATACTCATCCAGCAGACCGATTTGAAATGAAATTTTTGGTCAGGTATGACAAAAAATGATTTATTGATCTATACCCTATAGTGTTTTACCGAGTGATTCGATATGATACACAAAAACAAAGCTTCAAGTTACTTGTAACGTTACCGAACTTTCCGCTGTTTTCAAAGAGCAACGCTCTCTGATGTAGATAGCGAAAAATCAAAATATCAAAGAGCGTATTTACATCAGAGAAGACTCGGATTACAACCATTGGTGGGAGACAATTTTGCCTCTTTGTGAAAATGAACTATACATGTAATCTGCATTTCATAAAGCTGTTACAGCCCAATTCATATGATATTTCTAGCTCTGAACAGTAAACCCATGAAACATGATGGCTTACCAAGACCTCCAGTTATCACAATAACTCTGACACCAATAGGTTTTCCAAGGACATTGAACTGTTCAGCAATCTGGAAAGCAAGCTCTCTAGTCGGCGTGATGACAAGAGCAAATATCCCAAACGGGTCCTCCGACAGCTTCTGTAAGATAGGTAAAGCAAAGGCAGCCGTTTTGCCACTTCCAGTTTTGGCACATCCAATACAGTCTTGACCTAAAAGTTGTAAAAATATGATTTGATATTTGAAAATACATCATCATAGTAGAGAACCACTTTTCATAGCTAAAATGCACGAATCAGAGAATAAATAGCCAATGTTTACGTCTGCTACCAACACGAAAACTAATGACAATAAATTTCAGATCTAATTCGCTTACCATTGAGGATAGGAGGTAAGCAATTCGTCTGTATACTTGTGGGGCTGGACAATCCCATTGTTTTACACTGTGTTACGAGCCATTCGTGTAGCCCTAGGTCTTCAAAATCCTTTCTAACAGGCTTGTCAGAGGAAATTTCCGCAGTTTCGTCCGCCATGCCGAAATTCTCATCATTGTAGGTCAGACGCATAACGCTCACAAAATCAATGAGCGTCTCAATTACAAAGACGCAATAATTTCAAAGGATAGTTTTATCGCTTTACTGTGAAACCGGCCCCACGTAAAACCGGTCCCCGGTAAAACCGGTCCCAAATCGGTAAAACCGGCCCCACTATCGATTCTCTATAGGTAAAACCGGCCTCCAAAACCGGCCCCAAAATATCAATGATCATTATTGGTGATGAATAATGAAGAACCTTTATATAATCCAATGTGATATTTTTGTTTGTTAGTTTAATTTTCATTATTATTTGTTGTTGCTGTATACTGTTGTTGTTCATTAATTATTTAATTATTCGACCAGGAATTATTAACCTATTAACACACGACAAAAATTTAGAAGAGTCCAAAGTCACAAGAGCATACGACTTTTTCAAGTGAATGACATAAATACTTTTTTGTATTTTCACTTAGAAAACATTTCTAGCTTTTCACAAACAATTTCTTCATTTTTCCACATTTTTCCAAAGTATTTATCCTGTACGGCGTCATTACGCATCACTATTATATATATAGGAAAGGGTGAAGAAGTACGATAAAAAGTTATAGATTTATGATACATTTAACTATAAACTATATCTCAATATTAAATGTAACGAAAATTGACAGATCGTTGTTCGAAAAAAAAAAATACCACAGAAAAAGGAGAAATATTTTATTGCAAACAAGTTCTGCTTTTTCAAAATGTTTCAATAGGCATACCTTATTTGCATGTATACACATTGGCCTACGTTGTAATGTGGACTATTCCAATATGAAATGTTCTGCAGACGACAAAATTGATAGATTATTGACAAAGATCGAACTTGTGAACAATTTAGGAAAGAAAATATTGAGGCAAGAAAAACAAGTTCAAAATCATTTCTGGTTTGGAAAAGAATATGAGAGAGAGAAAACATGCACAATTTTAGACTGATCGAATATGAAAGGGTTGCGAATGCCAATTAGACATTTAGGTGATATGAATCGAAAATATTATGGGAAAAGTGGAATTGCTTCTAGCAAGCATTTTCAGATTTTCCCACAATATTTTACCAATAATTGAAGCATTAGGGACTGTTCCTTAAAACCTTAATCCACAGTTTACTACACAGGTAGTTGAATATGCCTTTAATTGCATAATTCATTTAATTACAAACTTACTACTGTTGGGGACATGGGATATAAGGCCAGGTGTTAAAACAAGACAAACGAGTAATTATTTTTATCGTTTCATCATTTGATATTTTCTATTGCATTACAGTTACAAACATAGGCCTATTTATCAATATCCAGTTAAGCAATACAAATAATATTTTATTTATTTATTTATTTTTTAAATCTAAAGTAAATGTATGAAACAACATAAAAATACACAAATACTGAACAAAATCGAATGTATGAATATAACTTCGTAAACACAAAAAGTTAGATAATCCGAGTTTTCTCTGATAAAATTCGCTCTTTGAAATGTGGATGTCGCTCATTTACATCAGAGCGCACTGCAATTAAAAACCAACGGAAAGTCCGACACAAGTTGTGGCGCTTTGTTTACCGTCCGATCTTATACGCTATCATTATTTAAAACGTCTTATGATACCGATCAATGAACCATTTATTGTCATGCATGGTGAAGAATTTAAGACCAAAAAGTATTTCTAATAGGTTTATAGGTAATGTTTTGCAACAACCCTCACCTGAACAGCCATTGATTACAATGACATACTTTCCGTTGTTTTTGAGTGGTAGTGCGCTCTGATGTAAATGAGCGACATCAACATATCAAAGAGCAAATTTCATCAGAGAAAACTCGGATTAAAAGTTAGATAGACAAATATATAAAATTATGAACCGTCATTTCAAAATAAAGAGGGGTCGGTTTTATCAATTTGGGGCCGGTTTTGCTGTTTTGTGGTCGGTTTAACCGTTTTTCTGAGTGTAGGGGGCCGGTTTAACTATTTTCAGGGGCCGGTTTTACCGTTTTTGGGCCGGTTTTACCGGGGGCCGGTTTAACGAGGGGCCGGTTTTACTGGTTCCCGTTTTATCGTGACAGCATACATTAATAGTCACGCACCGGAGTGTTTGGGCTTCTAACAGTAACACTGTCTAGCAATAAAGCTATGTGCTAAGTTTAGAGAAAATATGCACTTTTCTTTCAATTAACACCACAGAGGCAGCAAAACAAGATATCTTAAGTTGCGAATATTTTGACTTTTTACCGAGACCAGTGCCATTTTGCCAGTTTTCCTATATCAGAAAATTAGGTGGTATTCCAAGAACATAATTTTGGTTTTCGTTCTTGAAAATATTTTGACAGCTTGTCATCTAAACTTCTTCATAAATTGGCTTTAGAATCACATGAATTATAGGTATTTGTAGTTCATCAATAAAAAGTATGATGACAACTAACCTTGCCACAGCGACAGTTCTTAGGCCTATGCCCTGTATGCCTATGTAATGAAGGATTTTACAAAACATTTACCAAACCTGTCTCAGCACAGGCGGCAATCACGTGACTTTGTTTTGATATATTTTCCTCACTTATGTAAACAAAAAGGAAGTGGCTAGAGATACGGGCCCGTATCTCTAGCCCATGGGGGGCTGGAGATACGGGCCCGTATCCCTAGCAAAACCCCCTTGTTTTTGCTAGAGATACGGGCCCGTATCTCTAGCGAAACCATGGGGTTCTCGCTAGGGATACGGGTCAAACGACTTCCGGTTTAATATAACCTACGGAAAATCGATATTGTTCCATTCCCAAACTGCGAAATTCAGACTGTTCATTTTGAAAAGTTCCAGGAGAAAGTAAAATATTATTTATGTCTCGACTAGACAATACGGGCGATATTGCAGGGGAAATGTCGAGGGAATGGAGAAATTGCTGAAATTGTTTTTTTCTTGTTTGATAAATAGGTTAAAATAGAAACCTTTATGCACTTTTCTTTCAATTAACACCACAGAGGCTTAAATCATCGGTTTATTCCCGGAACGTCGAGTCACACCTTTTATAAAATGTGTGAAAAGGGGGTTACCCACAGGGGGACACTTTTGAGAGGTCACATTTATGAGGAATATTATTGAAAGAAAATAGGAGAAAACTCTATTATTTTGCATTGTAACTTTTTTCCGTGGTAAACATTGTAATATTCGTTGTAAAATATTTACATAGGTATAATAACTAGGCCTATTTATTTACATTTTAACTCATTACTAGATGGCAAAATTTTAGACGAGTACAATTCTATCCTTCTGGACAGAAAACGCCGTGAGAAATTAAGAAATTGCTTGTCACTAGCAGTGTCTTCAATCTTCACATTGTTTGCGAGACCTGGTAAAGGCCTAGACGCCCCAAAAAGAAAAGGCTACAAAATATGAAGACAAAAGAAGAAAATGCTGGTAATCAACATGGTATCATTTTGCGTCAATATCATTTATGTTATATTACACACAGAACATACGTGAAGCAAACTATTTTCGGTGTGAACGTTTCCCAAAAGTTACGTGGGTTATCCACTGTATAATAGAATATGTCTATAATGCGGGACTTTTTTCAAAATATCGAAGGCGAGGGTTACGGACTTGTAAAACAGTTGCAAGTGTAGACACAATTACACCTTTTTGCATTATGATTAAACTCAAAGTGATATCATTTTTAGATGATATTATTGTTGTAATTCAACAATGCGATGACCTATTGATTCAATGTGTTCTTTTCGACACACAAAATATAATTATATTCTCAATTATACAGGCCCCTCTCCGGGGCAGTGTCTGAATATTGGAAGGGATTTATTAGATTTTCCCAATTTTAGTCATTATAAAATACAGACAGGAAAATTCTGCCTTTTTTTTCCAAATTTAGAGGTAATGTTCAGCCCCCCATTCCGGTCCCCTGTTCGCCCCTTACAAACGAAAAAAGAGTGAAAATCATGCTCCTCTACGAACATTTATCTGCCGGTCCAAATTGTGTGAGCGTCAACCTCGGATAGATTTTTACAGGACAGTTTATTGTCAATTAAACAAGAATAGGCTAATATCTAAACAAACAAAAGGGTTAATGCACATGACACACTCGTGAAACCATTGCCACTGATTAAGTTGCAAATAGCAAGCACCTTTTTTGTCAAAATGTAAATAAAATAACATGAGATATTGATGGAATAAAATAAAGTTTCAATTTCAAACCTTTCGTTTCAGCAATTTCTCCATTCCCTCGACATTTTCCCTGCAATATCACCCGTACTTTCTAGTTTTATTTTTCTTCTGGAACTAATTTCAAAATTATCAGTCTAAATTTCGCAGTTTGGGAAAGGATCAATATCGATTTTCCATATATGACACGATAGGTTGTGTTAGACCGGAAGTCGTTTGACCCGTATCTCTAGCAAAAACCTCATGGTTTCGCTAGAGATACGGGCCCGTATCTCTAGCAAAAACAATGGGGTTTTGCTAGGGATACGGGCCCGTATGTCCAGCCCCCATGGGCTAGAGATACGGGCCAGTATCCTTAGCCACTTCCAAACAAAAACACTCGGTGAGAACACATTTTCTCAAATTTTGAATCAAATACTTAACACTCAATATTGAGATACGTGCCATTCGATACGTCATATTCTCTGGTCTATTTTGGTACCAAGATCTTCCCTCAAATCCCTGTCAAAGCTGAGAACATTCGTGCAAAGTATTTCTAAACGCCGTGATACATGTATATTTTCTTAAGAAATGTTTCCACTTTGCACGAATGTTCTCAGCTTTGACATGGATTTGAGGGATGATCTTGGTATCAAAATAATCCGGAGATTACGACGCATCGAATGGTACGTATCTCAATTCTGAGAGTTAAGTATTTGATTTAAATTTTAAGAAAATGTGTTCTTACCGAGTGTTTTTGTTTACATAAGTGAGGAAAATATATCATAACAAAGTTACGTGATTGCCGCCTGTGCTCAGGTCAGTGCTTTATGGTGTTTCCAAAGAGAAAACCCAAAAAGAGTCTAAATATTGTCTCTAAGTAACAGCCGAGTGGCATTTTAAAAAGGGCCCTCTAACTGCAAAACGCTGTTTTATTGCAGTTCTGGCTAGAGACCCTTCTTGCTTACTTAAATGGGAATAAATCGGGGATTTAGGGTCAGATTTCCCAAAAAAATGATACTAACTCTATTGTCCGTCAGCTTTCACAGTAGGATGCTTTTTAAAAAAAAATCGCATAAAACAATGCGGAAAAAGGAGCCGTTTTAAGACAAATGTCCCTTTTCAGTCTGAAATCCTATTTTTATCATTTATATATATTTTAAACTGTAAAATCTAAACTTGAATTTTGTAAAAGTACTATTTGAGTTCAGATATATATTTGTAAAATAAAATGAATAAAAACAAAGACCGTTTTGGGGCAGGAATACTCTCCATGCCGAGCTCTATTGATTAAACCATCAAATATGACCTCTGCAGTTTTCGGTACGCCAACAGCCTATTTGGTCGTCATAATCTAATTATAGCACACCATTTGAATTATCGAATCAAAATCATTCAGTTTTATCTTGCATGATCATTACGTATACATTACGTCGCTTCTATTTTTGGCTGAAGCCGGTAACATTTGAATTATCGAATCAAAATCTTTCAGTTTGATCTGGTTTGATTACGTATACATTACGTCGCTTCTATTTTTGGCGGAAGCTGGTAATTTGAAGCGTTAGCCAATCATTTCTTGTATCAGAAATTTCGATTGTTTATGAGTATATTGGCGACGATTGGATACCGAAATCCCGCCAAGGCCCCGAGATTAGACGTGAAACGACCCCGCGAGAACAGAGAGTATTCTATCGAAATGGAATGTAGGGAGAATACGCTATGTTCGTAAGAGAGTAGGGCAGGAAATGGCCGCTACTGGCCAATTAAGCCAGGGCATTTCTTGTAAAAAAGTTTATTTCAAATAAAATTTTATGAAAAAAAAATCATGCCACGCACCTTTTTAATTTTAGGCGGTGTGCTTCTGGGATAACGGGTTTTTCGCTAAATTCCAAAAATATTTCCAGGCTAGTTTCAGCTTTAACTAGTACTAAAAGGAAACACCTATAAAAAAATACACAGGAATTGACAACACAAGAAATCGAGTCCATTTGATGTGGTTTCTAATGTTGTCTTTGTTCTTTTTAACATTTTTTTTAATTCAAATTAAAATATGACATAAATTTCGAAAACACTGTCTTTTTTTCACAAATTCTCTACTTTCAGATCAATTAAAACCACATCAAAAATAAAAATGCGGTCAAAGTTGAAATTTCGTAATTTTTACCTCTGGCTCATATAGGTTACACTCCTCAACGAAACGGGTCTATTAAATATATAGTAAAATGTGTCAATTTGGCAGCTTCTAGTTTCTCTCAGAAGTCTCTCTGGCACATTTTACTTGATCTGTCTGATAGATCATTCCTTGGTCTTTCATTTTTTACCAAGAAAGTGGTATCAATAGCACCATCAGCTAAAATCACTCCCCCGTGAACACAGTCACCCTTGCAATTTGCCATCTCTTTCGGGATCTGCATGTGACACACACCCATGAAAGGTCACGACCGCACAAGAAACTAGTTCCCGAGAAATTCTTTAAAACACTTCCGAGCAGTACACTGATGGTCTGCCTGTATGCAGAACTAAATTTCATGCATCTGCCTATTCTATAGACTCGGAATCAATGCAACAAAAGAAGCGAATCCATTTTTGACGGAACTATGTTTGTATACTACGACCCGGAAGCATTTCCCGTCGTGGAGTGTCTCCATGTGAAAATAGGCTGGTTAAACATGGCGGCAGACTTTCTTTAACAAAAGTAATAAACTGCGTAAAACAAAAGATTCTTATTTACAGACTTGTGATATATTCTGGAATTACGGGCAAACTTTCTACTTCGAATTCTGCAAATTTGGTTTTTCTGGTGTTTTTATCGAGGGAAATATTGTACTTTTTTCTGAAGCTACCCTGTTCAAATTTTCTATGTTTATTAAATTTTTATATGAATGAACACCTACAATTTGAATTGCTTAATTGTTTCATATTCATTGAAAGGTTCTATTACTAAATCCATTTTGCGCATACAAAATGTTGATTTTTCAATTGCAAGAGTTTGTAAGACTTGTTGTTTGCTTATTTACATTTTTATAAACACGATTTTCAAATGAGTGACTATTGATAATCTACTCTCAAACCAGATAAAAATTTTATATCATAATTTTAATTGCTATGTAAAATTTGTAAAAATGATTCTTTTACGTTGTTGTTGCTGTCAGAGCAAGATATAAAGTATAAAAATACACCAAATATAGATATTTGATTGATTAGATCAGCCTTTCAGCAGATAATAAAGTGCAGAGCCTTTTAAAGTGCGTGACTGTTGCTTGTAGCACTAGGTTAGGTTAGACTGGGTACCTGTCCCTAGACCTGTCCCTAGACCTATCGATCATTACAGAGAGACATTCGAATATTCTCGGATCTTATATTCACTCAAGATCCCCTCGAACGGATTACAGTTGCCGGCATGAGCCGATCCTGCCCATATCTCTCCGCAAGCATAACAACGGTAGTCAGGTCAATAACAACGGAAGCAGACCAAACAACCATTTAAATCTACGCCAGAAAAATATTTGAAACAAACAGCGTTCTAAAGTCGACTGTATCCTCATAAATGTGACAACATTTTACCAGATAAAATAATTGACGTGATTTACCGATTATTGACAATATATTTCACTTGAATTATAACGTTAGCTAAAGGAATGATTTGTTTTGATGACGTCATTTACGCGCGTCTACTTTCGCGTTCAATATGGCGGTCACTGTATTACGCTCGAGATCATGTTGCAACCACGTTCCAACGCGGCAAAAGGTTGCAAACAGTCTCGAGGGTCGCGATTGTACAGAGAGACGACGGGGGTACCAGTTTATAGGATAGGTCTCACCGTGTCCAATCGTTACTGGTGGATGTGGTTGGCGTAACGCTGAAAGTTTGATTGGCTGACACAAAACGGTGAGTGAATCTTATAGATAGAACAGCGCTGGTTCCATATGATGGCGCGAGCTAAATGCCAAACGAAGTCGACCCAAGTGTTCCGAATGGAATTGTAGCTATATCACTCCAATCGAACAGCAGTAGCGCGAGCTATTTGACGTCATTTCCGCAACGATAACCTGACCAACGGAAAAAGTGTGGTCTGGCCATTAGAGCCATTGCGTCATTTGGATCTCCTCGGATAAAAGCAGAACAATCAGGGTCGAAGTTAACATAGATTTTGATTGGCTGACACAGAACGGGGAGTTAACATAGATTTTAATTGGCTGACACAGAACGGGGAGGAATCCAATTAACAGAACAGCGCTGGTTCTCAATGATTCCCAATAGCCCGAGCTGTTATCGCATCTGAAGTCAGCCAAATGCGACTTGTACCATCCGGGCTGACTTCGGATGGGTGAGATTTTTTCCTCTTCAATTTAGATTTTAACATGGTTTTAATGTAGAACGTAACCTACGTCCGTGTCCGACATATTGTCGGGAAAATTAGCCTATATATGAGAAAACGAATCGGCAACATTTTCTGGGGCTAGTTTATTCGGTGGATTTAGTAAGAATTTTGACCTACAGACAATCTGTGATACTTTTAGGACAAAATAAAAGGCATTTAATTCATAAGGCCTAGACGTTCAAGGCCTATAAAGTTCCTTTTAGGTTAGGCGGAAGTATTACATTTTCCCGGCATCTGTCAGATTTTGTCCACTGAACGTCCGCACTATAAACAAGGATCAAGGTGAGCTCTGATTGGTCAATAATGTAATAATTTAGAATTATTTTTTTGTATTTATAAAATTTGATATTTTGTCAAACAATTGCAGTAATTTTTATTAAGAATTTAGTACATTTTGGCAGTCCAAGAGCTATTTTTAGATGTAGGTGCATATTGTGAAAAGGCCATTCCAAATGGCTGTTGCAGAAGGGTCATGTCAAAAAGGGGCCAAAAAGTCAGTGATAAAAGGAATCATGCCATATTCAAATTGCTTGTTTTGGATGTATGAAGGATTGTTCTTGAATTTGAGGTAAGCCATAACATTGTTGCAAACTCATGGGCTGAGCTATAAGCCAAAACGTTATAATGGTCGGCTATGGGAAACCTAATACTTCCATCTAACCATTTACAGTTCTACTAAACATAGAACAACCTATATAATTAGTTCTATTACAAAACTATCCTATGAAACCACTTCATTCATCAAAATTGGTACTCCGCTTCCGTTCAGTATTTCGCAGCAAGCCGGTAACCATGACAAGAAAAGTGGGATTGGCGGGAAGAGATTTTATCCAATCAGATTGCGTGATCTCATCAGCTCCGTCTTCCATTCAGGAAAAATGGCCGATAATAACAAGGCCAGCGGTGCACCTGAGGGAGTGAGCGAGGAAAGCGGGGTCGTTGAGGCTCCAGACGAGGAGGATCATGGACAAGAACATTCGGATCCGGTTGAAGAAACAAAGGAAGTTTGCAAAGAGATGGATTGGGATCTTTTACAGGCGCCACCGGAAAACCAGTAGGCAAAATTTTCAGCAGGTTTTTCATTTCCCCATCCCATTTTTAGGAATGGGTGAAAAGACACTCCTGTTTTCGGCTTTCCGTGTTGTTTTTGTGTTTTACATCAAGATACTGTCTATTTTGTTAAATAGATTTGCTACTTGATAGTAAATCCAATGCTTTTATCATGTAAATTTTGGCTAACAGTAAAAATTTTGCGCATTCACTGATTCAGTTCTGATAATCAGCTGATGAGCTGAAGCAGTAACATTGATAAATGAACTGATTCATGAAATCGTCTTGAAACTGTATGATTACATCTCAGATTCCAGTTCTGCATATTACGAGACATATCATTGATAAAGCTGGTGTCCTGAAGCTTCTTACCAACCTTAATGCCAATAAAGCTGCTGGCCCTGACAATATAAGGCCTATCCCTTGTCCTAAAAGAGCTGAGAGAGGAGTTAACAGAGATCATCACAGTCCTCTTCAAAAAGTCCCTGGCCACTGGTACCATTCCCCTGGATTGGTCAAGAGCAAATGTATGCCCTGTTTACAAAAAAGGTGACACTAGTGACCCGGCAAATTGTCGCCCAATTTCATTAACATGCATACTTTGCAAAACTTTAGAGCACATAGTTGCCTCACACCTTACAACTCATTTCACAAGACATAATATAATATACAACTTACAACATGGATTCAGAGAAAAAAGATCTTGTGAAACACAATTGATTGAACTAACTGACTATATTGTTAATAATCTCTCTTCTGGTAAACAAACAGATCTCATACTTTTAGACTTTTCCAAAGCTTTTGACAGTGTTCCCACTGCCTTTTTGAACTGGGGGTTCCCTGTACCCTCTCCACATCCATATTTTCAAATTTTGGGGGTACCAAGACAAAACTGGGGGTACACCATATTTTGTCCCCCCCCCCCCCCCCCATTAAAAAGTTCAAAGTGGCATAACTCTAAAACTAATCACTGGATCAAGATGAAAAGCAACCAGGAAAACAATGATAGCCACGAATTTTGGAACTTTTTCACCTTCTTAGCGGTAGCCTTTGCTGTGACGATCTCACTAGTAGATTTAGATGGTGTGGGAGTTTGATTGTCTGCCGAGGTTGACTGCCGCGGAACTTGTCCCCAAAGACTTGTTAGCGTGTTTTGTTTGGTCGCCATTTGCAGAAGAATTATATTTTAATGACGTCACGGGTAGGAATGACGCAATGAGAACAGGCCTCCTAGTGAAACCTTTAAAACCTTTAAAAACCTTTAATTTCAGAGCAAACCTTTAAAACCTTTACATTTTCCCAGAAAACCTTTAAAAAGCCAAAATAACCTGTAATTCTCTCTCAAAACCTTTATATTTCCTCTGACTGATTGCCGTCCAAGCTTTAAGCAAGTAATGTACTTAGTTCTGTATTTTCCTTCTTTTATGCATTGTCTTACAATGCAGATATCTTCAGAAGCCACCAAATCTGACCTAAATTTTCAAAATTTTCTTGGGGGAGACCCCCAAACCCCCCTTATAGAGGGTTGCATAAAAATGAGTTTGGTTATGATCGTGTTTTTTCCGACGAAATTGGCCTTTATTTACTCTTTATTTTGTCGCATTTTACACTAAAAGGCCTTTATTTTCACACATTGGAACCTTTATAAAAACCTTTATTTTTGTTTTGGTCTGCTAGGAGGCCTGTGAGAAGCATTCGGGAACACTCGGCAACAATCGGAATATTTCTCGACCATTTACGACATTACATAAATGCGATTCTACACTAATGAAAACGGCAGAAAGAAGTCCGAAAAGCAATCGGATATTTCCGTAAGACTCTATCACCCACTACGGAAATACACGTTATATTTACGACTTGGTGGGGATTTCCAATCGTTTTCCGATAGGTTGCTTTTTTTAAACACCGGAGATTCATAAAAATGACATGCGCAGATGTATCAAGTACAAGGAGCCTTGTTGACATTTAACATGGAGTCTCTTTATGTACATCAATTTGACTAATTTCATGGGGAATTAGCTTACGTGCCGGTCACGTAGAGCGTCTTTTATTTTTGAAAATTTGTACGTTCTGTCAAAAAAATTTACGTGTTTCACGCAAAATATTACGTGAATGGGAACGCTGTTTTGATAAAGTGAATCATCTCAAACTTCTGCACACCCTCCAAGAACATGGCGTCTGCCCCCAGATAGTAACTTGGATCAGTTCTTTCCTGCTAGGTCGCAGCCAGACAGTGGTCGTAGATGGGGATTGCTCTTCAGAAGTACCCGTTACATCGGGGGTACCCCAAGGGTCAGTCCTGGGGCCCCTATGCTTCCTACTGTACATAAATGAGCTACCATCGTCAGTCCTGCGGTCCCAGGTTAGATTATTTGCGGACAATACAGCTGTGTACCTCACCATAGACTCCAAATCTGACCCTCAAACACTCCAGCAAGATCTTGACAGCATGGTGACCTGGGAGAAAGAGATGGACATGGAGTTTAACCCTTCCAAGTGCCAAGTTATCCACATCACTAAAAACAAAACTATCATTAAACATCAATATATACTCCATGGCCAAATCCTAGAATCTGTCTCTAATGCCAAATACCTGGGCCTAGACATAGCATCCGACCTCAGCTTTAATGCCCATATATCAAGAATAACATCCACGGCAAATAGATCCCTTGGCTTCATTAAAAGAAACATAACAACAAAGAATAAGAAGGTCAGAGAGTTGGCTTACAAGTCTATGGTCAGGCCACAGGTTGAGTATGCCTCTTGCATATGGAGTCCATACACAAAGGCAAACATCTCAAAGGTTGAGATGATACAAAGACGGGCAGCACGATGGGTTATGAACGACTACTCCCCTCTCTCGAGTGTTTCAGCCATGCAGGAACATCTAGGCTGGCGTTCGCTTGAACATCGCAGACTGGACAGCAGGTTAATAATGTTTTATAAGATATATCATAATTTAGTTGCAGTAAATCTCCCACCCTATATTCAAGCCCCCTGTAGATTTACAAGACACATGCATCCCCTATCCCTTAGACAATTACAAGTACCAACTGATTATCACAAATTCTCATTTTTCCCCCACAGTGTTGTACTATGGAATAAGCTTCCTAGTCACATTGCTACCTGCCCGATCTTGATCATTTCAAGCGGGCAGTGGTAAAACTGCAGTATTAGTCTGACTCTCAATGTTTTATCTTCTTATCTTTTACCCTCTTTCTCACAACTAACATTTTAACCTGACTTGATATCTTTTTATCAGCTTCACTTTCCCTGACACATTTCCTGTCAGGTTTTACTTTTACATTCACCACCTACTAACAATCCGACGTGCACCTATGTCCTGCCTGTAACACTCGCGAGAGGGGTTGGCAGTAAACAGAGATAGATAGATAGACCTATGTCTACTGTATGTTATGTATAAATCATGATTTAACCTTTTTACCCGCCTTTTCTTACACAAACTTTTTTGTTTGGGTAAAGGGTTTAATTGTATAAGAACTTTCACCAAATTATTTCGATTTACAGGTGGTACCATGGAAGGTTAAACCGAAGCGCAGCAGAGAAACTACTGAACGAGTTTGGTCAGCCAGGGGCATATCTGGTTAGAGAAAGTGAGACCTCCCCTGGCTCATATGTTCTGTCCCATTTTGGAAAAACTGGTCACAACCACTTCAGGTAATGGCAATGAATTTTGTGCTTAAAAAAAGTAAAAATAGACTGAATTTACCATTATGTATTGATAAACTGTCAGTGTTGTTATAAAATCTTGTAACTACGGCTTTAATCAAGCCGTAGTTACGAAATTTTATTTTAACCCTCTCCCAAACGGCAAAATTTAGGGTGATCTACTTCAAAAACTGCCACAAATGACAAAAAGGAAGTTATTAAAGAATTTTTTTTTTTTTAAAATATGATATAGAAAACATTGAGACAAAAGGAGAAACTGCTGGTTATCAGCAGTTTCTTCTTTTGTTTCAATGTTTTCCTATTTGTGCATGTCAAAACCAGGTCTTGTTTGGGAAAGGGTTAACACATGTATACAAAATACCTTTGTTTGTCAGAAAATTACATCATTGTTAACTGAAAAGAGTGGAGAGGAGTGGTAGCAAGATTCCGTGCAAACCAGCTCGCCAGATGATGATGATTATGGTAAACTGAAATACTGCCTGGGTACAATTATATAGTATGATAAAACAGATTTTTGTATGCTAGTACAGTTTTATCTTTTCCAATATAATTTAAGACACATTTTGATGCCCCATGAAATATAGGCTTGAAAACATTTTGGAAAATGAAGAAATTTGCTTGTGACAAGCAATTCTAGTCTTTTGAGTAAGAGTTACACTTTGATTGGAGGTCCTAACTTTTATGACTTTAGTGATGTTAACTTAATATTGGACACAACACCCAATTCATTCCAATTTCTCATTTCCAGAATCTCTGCGAGAACAGGGGATTTCTTTATTGGAGGACGGAAGTTTGAGACGCTGTCACATATGATTGGATATTACACCAATGTATCTTACATATTGAAAGGAGAGCAGCTGATTATACCAGTGCCACCTCAAGAGGTATAGACTTTTCCAAACAGTCCCAGATTTTGAATTCTTTAATAAAGAATACTCCACAGGATCTGGAAATGGTCCTTTTGAGACCGCCATGTTTCAAGATGAGCCTGTGCAGAGGTGTATTCTGTTTAGCAGTGCTCTCAATAAGCGGACGTGGACGTATATTACGACCGATTTTCGCGAAAAAATGTCCTGAATTTTGAAGTTGGGCGGCTGTCAAAATCCAGAATTTTTTGCTGACTTCCTTAAATTTAAACCCAGGCGTCTGTAAAAAAATTGTAAAGGGTAAAAATCGATATTTACTTACTTACTCACTGTTTAGCACAAACACATCTTGTTTTTAGCTCGACTTTTCGAAGAAAATGAAAGCTTATACTGTCACCCAAGCGTTGGCGTTGCAACAAAGGTTAAAGTTTTTTCAAACATCAATGACTTCCATACTATCAAAGGGATTCAACCCAAACTTGGAATACTTATTCACCATCACACCCTCTACCTTACTACCAGGGCCCATGACCCTGGCTCCACTGTTTGCCCCCTTTATACTAAGCAACTTAGAAAGTCGAGCGCGCTGTCTTCGGACAGCTCTTATTTTAAATAAACCACAAATATTATCCTATAACAACCATTTGCAAAAGTTACACTGTTTTTTCAAGCTCTTAATTTTTGGATGTCATTGTCAATTTGTGACCCCCAAACCTTCATATTTAGGGGGCATTTCTGTAATTTAGGGATCATGTTCTTCAACCTGAATGGACTTGCCATTAGAAAATATCCAAGAAAAAAAAATTGTTGTCAATCACTGGTGGTGAACTCGGCCAAAGCGAGGGACGTTTTTTCGCGAATAATGTATTTCGTTGGTGTTGTTATAAAATCTCGTAACTACCGCTTAGATAAAGCCGAAGTTACAAGATTTTATAACAACACTGACGGTTTGTCAATATATAACGGTGAAACTGGTCTAATTTTAGACCAAATTCAATGCAATTAGAGTTAAAAATCTTTACACTCACATTTAAACGCAAAATATCTATACCTTGTTGTAGCGAAAAACGTCCCTCGCTTTGGCCGAGTTCACCACCAGTGTCAATGTTAGTACATGATGCAGTTGAAAGTTCCATGTTTATTCATCCCAAAGTCCCAAGATCTTGAAAATGAATCAAGATTGCTTTTTGCTCAATTCTTAGAATCTTTTAGATTTACAATATCATAAGGGTTTATAAGCTCACCTGAGCACAAAGTGCTCAAGGTGAGCTATTGTGATCACTTTTTGTCCGTCTGTCCGTCCACAATTTGGTGTTTACGCTCTAGCATCCACAAATATTAATCAATCTTGATCAAACTTTGTCAAAACAAGTATGGTCATAAGTTCTCGGATCAGTTCGATTATGGGCCAGATCGGACCAGAATGTGCTGAGTTATCTGCCCTTGAATGTCAAAAAATGCCGTTATTGACTTTGTTTAGACTCTAGCATCTACAATTATTAATCAATCAAAACAAAACTTGGAGACAATGTTGGAGACAATAAGATCTCGGATGAGTTCGGTTTTCAGTATGATCTGATTAGAAAGATGAGAGTTATGTGCCCTTGAATTTGTCAAAATTGCTATTTTCAGCTGTTTTTGACCTTGTTTACACTCTAGAATCTACAATTATAAATCAACCAAGACAAAACTTGGACACAATGTTGGGGACCATAAGATCTTGGATGAGTTTGATTTTCTGTTTGATCTGATTAGAAAGTCCAGAGTTACTTGCCCTTGATTTTGACAAAATTACCATATTCGGCTGGTTTTGACCTTGTTAACACACTAGAATCTACAATTATATATCAATCACAGAGGTCCCATTCACGCACATATGTGCGTAATTCACGTACAGAAAAGAAAAATCACGCACACAAATTCTGGGTAAAGGGTGCATGCAGGCAATGAATTCATAGAATCGAAACTGCTTTAAAACATATTTTTCATGAAAAAATTCTCAGTTTGACAGAAAAAATATTTCCAAGTCAGTGAAAAAAAATTTTTTAGTTGAAATTGGTAAAGTAACGATGTTTTGCCTCTTGAAATAGCATAACATCGTATGACTTTATTGTTTACATACAGAATGTAATTTTCATGATAAGTAATTATTATGAGCACTCTGTTTAGCAGTTTTCAAAAACACTCACTGATTGGCTTGAATAAACCAATCAACAAGCATATCTCAAAAGTGTGATTGTTATGTCAAAAACCATGCTGTCTGCTTGCTGTAGAAAAAAATGAAACTGAAAATGTCAATGAATGATTGTGTTATGTTCTTACTATGGATTAAATAGAACGAAACAAGATACGTCTGTTTAAATAGCTTTATTAACCCGTTGACTAGCACTATACAAGAAGGAAGAAAACTAATACTACTGACCAATATATATGAGTGTAGGCGGGGCTTATCAGCATGCAGTGGCCGGATGGGCGGGACTATATTACAATACACAACATTCTCCCCTTTTAATTTCATTGATTATACAAGTGGTTTAAATGAATATGAATTCGTTTTTATACTACTTGTAAATTCAATTCCTTTTTCATAAAAGTTCCAAGTAGATGAGAACAAATTAAAGCATCAATTAATCTGGTACTAAAGTTCAAAATGGCATTAATCACTCCTCCGTACTGGTCAGATAAACTGACAGTCCATAAACCTGATACTGCTGGTCATTAATAGCAGTTAATTATGTGTACTCAAGACGTTCCGGTACCTTTCTATTCCGTAATGGATAGCGCCTTTCTGGGGTCACGGGGCAATTAAGCTGGTCATTATCATACTCAGTTATTTCAATCGGCTTTTGCTGATCCTGCTCGTCACGCGGCATATTATACGCGGCATCCCTAGGTGGTATAATAGTGATCAAAGGATCGACATTTCGATTGAGCTCGGGCTCTATACAACACGGCCTTAACTGATCTACATGCCTTTTCCAAATGACTTTATTTCCAATATCTACCTTATAATGGAGCGGTCCATCTCTTGATACAATTGATCCGATAACCCATTTCTCTTTCGAAGTAGGTCTAAAATCAAGCACTAATACGGATTGGCCCGGCTCGAACTCACGAACGGTTCTTTTTTCTGACAGAGCCTTTTTCATTTGGCTGTTCGTTACGACTTCCGATATATTCGGTTTGACCAAATCTAGCTTTGTGCGAAGATTTCTGCCAAAAAACAATTTTGCTGGTGTTTCGCCGGTCGTACTATGAGGTGTGTTCCGATAAGATAACAGGACAGAATTTAAGTTCAAATTCAAATCACTGCTTTGGTTGTTCATGGCTTTCATGGCCGACTTGAATGTGCCATTAAATCTTTCTACAAGCCCGTTTGTAGAAGGTTTTGCCACAGCTGTTCTTATATGACAAATCCCGTTTCTTTTTATGAATAGTGCGAACTCGGCAGCTGTAAATTGACACCCGTTATCTGTGACCACTTGTTTCGGAAGCCCATATCTACCGAAGATATGTCTAAGTTCTTGAATTGTTCTTTCTGTGGTTATCGATTTCATTTCGATGACCTCGGGCCATTTTGAATGAGCATCCACTAAAACCAGAAACATCCGACCTAAAAAGGGGCCCACAAAATCTATGTGGACACGCTGCCAACTCGCCGTTGGCCATTCCCAAGGGTGTAGCTGAGATTTGGCAGGCACGGACTGTTGCATTTGACACGGCATACATCTTTTAACCATGCATTCTATATCAGTGTCAATGCCAGGCCACCAGACATAGCTCCGTGCTAATGCTTTCATTTTTACGATTCCTGGGTGGCTAATGTGTAATAAATCCAAGACGCGTTCTCTCAATTTCATGGGAATTATTACTCGAATGCCCCACATCAGACACCCGTGATTGATTGCAAGTTCATTTCGGCGCGTGAAGTAACCTTTCAATAGTGGGTCATCATTGTGAGAGCTCCACCCCTTTTGAACAAATTCGTATACACGAGAAAGAACGCGTTCCCGCTTCGTTTCACGCTTGATTTCCGCGCATGTAACTGGAAGCTGTTCTAAATGGGCTAAATAGAACACTTCATCTTCCATGTTTTCCGCGTAATTTTCATTTACAGGTAACGGCAATCGTGACAAACCATCGACATTCGTATGCTTTTTTGTGTTCTTGTATTCAACGTCATAATCAAACCCTGAAAGAAATATCGCATATCTTTGAACGCGTGCTGCAGCCATAGAAGGGATACCCTTGCTTGGACTGAAAATCGAAGTAAGGGGCTGACAGTCTGTCACTAACGTGAATTTTCTACCGTACAGGTAGGGGTAAAACTTTTTGACAGCCCAAAAAATAGCTAGTGCTTCCCTGTCAATTTGCGCATATTTCATTTCTGTTTTTGTGAGTGACCTTGAGGCAAATGCTATTGGTTTTTCTGTACCGTCCGGCATTACATGGGATAGGATACCAGAAATACCATAGGGCGAGGCATCGGATGCAAGCCGCACTGGTAATAAAGGGTTGTAATGCGTTAACACGGGCTCGGAAACAAGCAATTTCTTTGTTTTCTCAAACGCGCTTTGGCAGTCTTTTGACCATACAAACTTTTTATTCTTCTCTAACAACGTATTCATAGGTTTTGTAACGGACGCTAGATCAGGCAAAAACCGATGGTAATAATTGAGTAAACCTAAGTAAGCTCTCAATGACGTAACATTCTGCGGGGCAGGTGTTTTTAACACTGCATCGACCTTATCTTTGCACTTCCATAATCCTTGCTCATCAATCTCGTGACCACAGAAGGTAATCCGCGGCACGAAAAACACACACTTTTCTTTATTCACTTTAATTCCATATTGCTCTAATCGAGCAAGCACATTTTTCAAATTTTCCAGGTGATCACTGTCATTTTCACCAGTGATCACCATATCATCTAGAATACACTGAACACCAGGTAATCCTTGTAATATTTGGTCGATGGTGCGTTGCCAGATCGCGGGAGCCGATGCTACGCCGTACAAAAGTCGGTTATAGCGATATAACCCTCGCGATGTATTGATGGTTAGCAGCTCTTTGGACGCCTCTTCACATTCAAGTTGTAGGTACGCTTGTCGTAGGTCTAACTTGCTGAACATTCTACCTTGTGATAATTTTGCGAAAATGTCCTCAATTTTCGGCAGTGGGTATTTGTCGACCTTGATAGCTTGGTTAACGGTGACCTTAAAATCACCGCATATCCGGACCAGGGTTGGGGTAATCGTAATCTGTAATCGTAATCGATTGTAATCAATTACATTTTCTCAAGTAATCGACAGTAATCTGTAATCGAAGGGAGTTTCGATTACATGTAATCGTAATTTAATCGATTACAGGCTTAAAATTTGATGTAATCATCGATTACATTTTCGATTACTTTCGATTACTTGTAGAAAAATTATGAATCAAATAAAGATATAAAACTGTTTTCAAGGAACATAGAAAATCAATGTTAGGAAGTACCCCACATGAATTTCAGAAAAATCAATATTTATCTATTGAAAATACATGACACCATTTTAAGTTAAGACAAAAGTAAAAACTCTTTATAATTGCAATTAATCTGTAAAACATAATAAAGTCCCAATTTTGGACTGCTTATAGTAAAAAAGTTTGTATTAGAGATCCTTTCCCAAACAAGATCAGGTTTCGACATACCTGATAGGAATTGTTTTGGAAACATTTAGAGAAAAGAAGAAAGTGCATACATAGAAGTGCATCATTTGGGAGAGAATTAAAATGACTACTGTTGTTTGGGTTGAAGAAAAACATGTACTTCACACCTTTTTACATGAAGAACAATAGTGATTGCTATAGTGTGAAACCTAAACAATAGGTGTTTATTTCCCCAGGCTAATTTTAGTATTATTCAATTTGACAACTTTGAGAGATTTGATAAAGTTGATATGAAGGTTCAGGTATTATTCTGGATGCAAATGTTCTTGGGATCTGACATTGTGATAAGAGCTATGTCCTTCATGGGCTATTTTGAAGTTCCTGACTCCTTTCCTAATGAAGAGACTTTAACCACTTTGACCACAGTCTCTCAACTTTCCAGAAACTATTTATGATAAGATGCAATATTAATTATAGAATAAACCCTTTCCCAAACAACATTTTTTCTAAAACAAAAGGAAATTTATAGACTGCAAAATTGATCCTGTTTCACATAGAAATAACCAGGAGAAAGTGCTGATTATGGCCATTTTCTGTTAAGGCTTTCTTAACAGAGGTTATCAAAGTGTGTCACTATTTGAGAATAGTTTTAAATATTTAAATAATATTTATAATTATATGTTTTATAAACTGTATAGTTTTTATGGGACCGTAATATTCATGCACTATTTAAACCATAAATTGCAATTAAACTATTCTTTACAACATTGTATAATATTGTCATTCAACATTGCATGTTATTTTCTGAAAAGATTTGGCAGTGCTAAACATGTTTTGATTTTTTAGCCTTTCCCAAGCGACAGAAGGTTAAACAGTTCCATTTTGGCAGCTGATGTAGAATACAAAATGGATGTTTAAAGTGACATTTCAGAATTTTTTGTCATAAATTTTACTTTTATTTTTATCTGAAAGAGCATATTTCCTTATGAAAATTCTGAAAATAACAAGCCAAAATATTGCGCAGTTTACGATAAATTCATATTTTTGTGTTAAAATTGAACAAATTGTTGTGGACAACAGTTTGGATTTATATGCAATTTATCGATTATGTCTCAACTTTAAATGCGTGTTTCTCGCTTATTGGCAACAACTTAAAAAAACAAATAGTATTTATACTCATTAGAATAACCAATCTTGGCATCAAGACATACTTTAAAAACTTGAAATTGGAATGAAATGTCCCTTTAAAGAAAGTGTTCATGTACAATTTGGCAGAGAAAATATTGAGGCTTAAGAAGAAAATAGTGATTCTCAGCTTTTTCTTCTTTTGACTCAATGTTTTCAAAAGCATTCTATTAAAGATGTCAAAATCAGGTCATGTTTGGGAAAGGATGAGCAAGTAATCGAATGTAATCATCCTGTAATCATGATTACTTTAGCAAAAGTAATCGAATGTATTCAATTACATGTGAAAATTAGAGTAATCGATTATTAATCAATTACATGTTTTTCCCAATGTAATTGATTAATAATCGATTACAGGTGACTGTAATCGAACCCCCACCCTGATCCGGACATCCCCGTTACCCTTTACGATAGGAACAATCGGTGTGGCCCATTCACTCGTATTGACCTTTGAAATTATCCCTTGATTTTCCAAATTGTCAAGTTCCTTTTCTATCTTTGGTTGTATGGAGTAGGGGACAGATCTCGCCTTACAGAACTTTGGTTGTGCGTCATCCTTTAACGTGATTCTGGCTTTGATCCCTTTTACTTTTCCAATACCATCGGCAAATACCGATTTGTGTTCTTCAAGTATTGAACGTAGACGTACCTGGTGGCTTACCTGTGTTACGGAATTTACAGGTAAAATTCTGTCCCAATCTAGTTTGATGTCTTTCAGCCAGTCCCGACCAAACAGTGCAGGTCCGTCACCTTCAACAACGCACAGCTTCTTTAATGCGGACTGTCCATTATACATAACTTTCACCATAATTGTTCCCACTTGACCGATAACGTCACCAGAATAGGTCTTCAAAACGCTCTCCGGTTTTCCCAATTTCCTTTTACCGAAATGTCTTCGGAATTCCGTCTCTGACATAAGAGTCACTGATGCACCTGTGTCTACCTCCATAGGTATCGTTTTACCATTTATTGATGGCCTTATTGTTATTTTCCCAACCTTACTTCTTACCGAATTTATCACTTGTACATTTTCCAAATTTGGTAAGGATGAATCGTCAGAGTCACTTTCACAAATGTTCTGAACCTTTTTGGGGCAAATGCTTCTAATGTGTCCTTTTTCTTTGCAAATATGACACTCTGCATTCTTTAGCCTGCAGTCTTCCGAATTGTGGTTATTTTTCCCACAATGATTACATGGCTTCTTTTTGCTCTTTTTCTGTGTCTGTGATCTTGGTCTAGATTTTTCAATTCGCTGAACCTCAGCCCCGCTATGCGTTGACAACTGCAATTCGGCAGCATCCTTGTGCGCTGTTTCCATGGCCAGCGCCAATTCCAGGGCTCTTTGAAGGCTCAGATCTTCAGTGGACAACAATTTTCTCTGTGTCGCTTCATCACGGAGTCCACAGACAAACCTGTCCCTTAGCGCATCATTCAGGAATGTCCCAAATTCACAATTTTCTGCCAAGTTCCTCAGTGCCGCTATAAATTCGCTGATATTTTCACCGATTGACTGATTTCTCTTGTGGAAACGAAAACGTTCGGCAATCAGGAGAGGTTTTGGACAGAGATGTGTCCTTAAAATGCCGCAGAGTTCGTCGTAACTCTTGTCAGCTGGTTTCTGGGGTGCCGTTAAATTCCTGAGCAACTTGTATGTCTTTTCACCGATTAATGTCAACAATGCAGCTTTCTTTCTGTCTCTCTCTAAATCGTTCACTAGAAAAAACTGTTCCAAACGTTCCTCGTATGTGTTCCACGATTCGACATCACGGTCGAAAGCGTTGATGTTTCCGATTAATTCAGTCATAGTTATCCGGAATGAAATACGTAATACTTAATTATCAGATCCAGTTCCTGAAATAACTACTAAAACATCGTTGTTTTATCCTCGTCGCCAATTGTTATGTTCTTACTATGGATTAAATAGAACGAAACAAGATACGTCTGTTTAAATAGCTTTATTAACCCGTTGACTAGCACTATACAAGAAGGAAGAAAACTAATACTACTGACCAATATATATGAGTGTAGTTGGGGCTTATCAGCATGCAGTGGCCGGATGGGCGGGACTATATTACAATACACAACAGATTGTTTTTCCTGAAAGTAAGCAACTGAAAAGATGTATGGGAGTGACAATTTGTGTTCATAATGTTCGCTGATTGAGTTTAGATGCAAGTTCAAAAAGGTAAAATGGTTTGAGCTATTTCTGTTCATGTCAACAAAACTCTAAAATTCTAACACCTGTCACTCGCCATTGCTTAACTGAATCATTACCACGCAATGATAAATAGCCTTTTTAAAAACAATATTTTGTTGTATTTTAGTGCACTCCCAGTTTTCATTTTGCACTCCCAACTTTTCACTCCAGGGAGTGCATGCACTCCCAAAATTTATTTTGAGTGGGAACTCTGAATCAAGACAAAACTTGGACATAATGTTGGGGACCATAAGATCTTGGATAAGTTCGATTTTCAGTCTGATCTGATTAGAAAGTCCAGAGTTACGTGCTCTTGAATTTGACAAAATTGCCATTTTCGGCTGTTTTCTACCTTGTTTACACTCTAGAATCTACAATTATTAATCAATCAAGACAAAACTTGGACACAATTTTGGGGACCATAAGATCTCGGATGAGTTTGATTTTCTGTTTGATCTGGTGAGAAAGTCAAGAGTTACATGCCCTTGAATTTGACAAAATTGCCATTTTCGGCTGTTTTCGACCTTGTTTATACTCTAGAATCTACAATTATCAATCAATCAAGACAAAACTTAGACACAATGTTGGGCACCATAAGATCTCGCTTTAGTTTGATTTCCAGTCTGATCTGATCAGAAAGTCCAGAGTTACGTGCCCCTGAATTTGACGAAATTGCCATTTCCGGCTGTTTTCTACCTTGTTTACACTCTAGAATCTACAATTATTGATCAATCAAGACAAAACTTGGACACAATGTTGGGCACCATAGAATCTCGGTTCAGTTTGATTTCCAGTCTGATGTGATCAGAAAGTCCAGAGTTACGTGCCCCTGAATTTAACGAAATTGCCATTTTCGGCTGTTTTCTACCTTGTTTACATTCTAGAATCTACAATTATCAATCATTCAAGACAAAGCTAGGACACAATGTTGGGCACCATAGAATCTCGGTTCAGTTTGTTTTCCAGTCTGATCTGATCAGAAAATCGAGAGTTACATGCCCTTGAATTAATTTGACAAAATACACCGATTAACAGTTTTAAACAGGAAACCGGAATTGGCGCATGCGCAGAAAAAGTGCGAGTAAGAAATCTACTTGACTATATAATTACAATAGCGAGAGAACCAACAGTGACAAATTAAACCTTTTCTCTGCTTAAATATCGTAATAATTTTACACAAACAATTTTTCCTTGTTGTATGATGATCGGAAATGCTGATTTAATGCATGAAATATTATGACACGCAAAATAATTACGAGAAAAAGAGAAATTGTTTCCAGCTAACGGGCCCTTAGAAATGCGGGTGAACCAACCGCTATAAATCATGCATTTTCTCTATTTATCTGGCATGGTAATTTCACAAAAACATTTTTTGATGTTGTACGATGATCGAAACTGCAGACTTCGTGCATAGAATATTATGACTTGCAAAATATTTACGAGAAAAGGAGAAATTGTTTCCAGCTCAAGGGCCTTTAGAACTGTCCATTTTTAAGCCATGATCTACTATCTCGATACAAACATATACTTACTTTTTTTCAAGCCATTGAATACGAAAATTGAATCCAAACGAGTTTAATTTCACTTTTTGTATATCCATTGTTACGTGATGAAAAAGACACCTTTCGTTAATCCAATCTTAACACAGATATTTATGACACGTGTGGCCTCTTCAAAGCCCCATGCACTTAATGAGCACGGTCAATCATTTAACCCTTTCCAACTTTACCCGAAGGAAATATCCCCTCTAAGTCTTTGATCTCTTGTGACGTGGAGTGGCTACAATAATTTTAGACAAATAAAAAAAATGCCGTAGAAAAATTCTGGAATATGCCTATCCAGTGACAATGTATTGTTTTCTGAAACCTAACAAAAAATTCAACAATTTTTTAAATAAATCAAGAATAATAAAAATATATTAGATCTCTTGCGCATTATTGGTAAACCAGTCAATGATTAGATGCAAAATTAGACTTTTTTGCGCAATGAAATGTTTTACATGGCGAATTAAGAAAAAAATGGGGTTGAAAACAGCCGTTTTGTTGATCATATTCATCATCAAAACAGTCGTTTTTTATCCTTAACATTTCTTGTACGAATATTAAAATGTGTTGCAGACATGCGGTTATATTTAGATCTATGATTTTAGAACCTTGACCCCCCCCCCAAAAAAAAAAAAGAAAGAAAGAAAGACAACATTTTATGTACATTTCAAAGCAATTACATCATTTCTTTTATAAGGAAAACTCCTTAAATAATGTGAAGAAAAGGAAAATTTGTTTCTTTATAGATTCGTAACATTCTTCCATTTACCATGTCATAGTTAGTGTACTTTAAGTATGTTGTTTGAAAAGGGATTAATTGTTTGACGATTGACACGTTATCCCAATTAATTTGCCACACTCTTTTAATTGTCCCGACCGTCATATAGCACACACGACAATAGATCACACGGAGCGGTACCGCACAGATCTAAAGAACGGAGACAACACGTGTTGGATCTAATTGCAACAACAAATTACAAACCGACACCATATCTTTAACAATTTGCGGCTAACTACACATTTACTTTAAAATGAATTAGATTTGTTTTTAAAAATTTTTTCGTATTTGATGATGTGTAACTGTTTGATTGAATAATAATTGGGAAATATTATATGCGGACAGGTAGGACAGAAATCATTATTTCTCTTGAACCCATTCCCGTATGATCATATAATCATGCTTTTTTTTACGACCCACAAGATGCTTTAGAAGTTTGAAAATAATGTGGAAAAGAAAGAAAAGCTTGTGACAAGTTATTTATTCAGTTTCCAAAGTATTTTCTAGTATCCCGATAGACCGATTTGGGATCCCAATGTTTATCTAGAGACTTTATCCGAAAGCAGGAATTTTAGATATTGAAAAGACAAATACCCGTATTATTTTTTATTCACATTCTGAGAACGATATTGCTGAATCAATGTAACAAATATCAATCATTGCATTGTCAAACGAATCTTTCCCATACATCAAAACTCTGGAATAGCCGATTTATTCATTCAAGTTAGGTAGCTTGTCCCTTTCCCTTAGTTTCCCATAGCAATTTCTGCTTAGGATATAAAAACTATACGTTTTTTTGGGAAAACAATTAAAAGATACATGTATAACATGAACACAATAAGACAATTACTGATTTCAAATACGGGTGTCTAACTTTCATGTAACCTAACGTTCTTACTTCAAGTGTGGAATGGGTTGCGTTAGCAATGAAATAAATATTGGGATATTTTCGATAATTACGGATTAAAAGCTAAAACCGCGGTGGACATTTCCAAATTTGTATTTGTTTTGATGAATCACAGTTTTATTTTCCTTTAATTCAGCCAGTATACGCCGTTTGAAGCGTTATTTTGTTCTACGCGTATATGAGATTATAGCGACTGTAGAAATTTTACTCGTACTTTTAATTTACGGCTTGCGCATGCGCACTTCAAAACTGTCAGTTGGTGTATTGCCGTTTTTGGCTGTTTTCTACCTTGTTTACACTCTAGAATCTACAATTATTGATCAATCAAGACAAATCTTGGACACATTGTTGGGGACCATAAGATCTTGGAAGAGTTTGATATTCAATTTGATCTGATCAGAAAGTCGAGAGTTATGTGCCCTTGAATTTGATAAAATGCTGTTTTCGGCTGTTTTTGACCTTGTTTATACTCTAGAATCTACAATTATTTATTATTCAAGACAAAACTTGGACACAATGTTGGGCACTGTTACATCTTAGATGAGTTTGATTTTCACAACGTTATTGATCATAAGTTCGTTTTCAGTCTTAAAGTCATAAATATCAATTGAATTGAACAAAAATGTTGCTCATATCATTTTGGTTCAGGTGAGCAATATAGGACCATCATGGTCCTCTTGTATACATAATAATACCTATTTGCATTTGTTTGTTACTTTATTTGTAGCCTGTAGATGACAGACGGCGAGTGATGGCAGTATTTCCTTATTGTAAAATGCAAGACACTGATGAACTAAGGTATGTACTGCATAATTGTAAAGACCTACATCTTTTCTGTCACTGTTTGACTGAAAGATTCCAGTTATTCCGAAAAGTATCACAGGACATTCTGTGTGATGACATTGGCAGAATAACAGGACTGAATCAAGTTTCACAAGGCTTTCCTGCTTTAACCTTTTCCCAAACGTGTCTAATAGAAAATGATTGGGAAAGCATTGAAACAAAAGAAGAAACTGCTGATAACCAACAGTTTCTCCTTTTGTCTCAATATTTTCCATGGAATATTTTACACAAATTCTATCTTAAATAACTTCCCTTTTGTCATTTGTGGTAGTTTTTGAAGTGGATCACCCTAAAATTCTGCTGTTTAGGAATGGGTTAAAAAATATTACAAACACAGTGACACAACAAATATTAAGCATGACTGTTAAACAAACAAAAATATTCCAAACATTTGGACCTGTGACATTGGAATTTTCACTGGACTAACCAGAAAATTACTGATGAGTACATTAATTTTGATTTTCCAAATGTGAATTTCTAAATCTGATCCATGTATTATATTTATGGGCTTCCCTGATAATCTCTTAGGCTGACTGGTCACATGTGAATTTAGTTGTATAGTTAATTAATATTTTGACAAGTAAATTATATTTCTTTCAGTTTTGACAAAGGAGATATTTTCATAGTAAACAATGAAATGGGTGATGGATGGCTGTGGGTCAAGTTAGAGAGAACGGGGGAGGATGGACAGGTGTATGAGGAACTGGTGGAAGACTTGGTAAGATGCTGTATTCGCTCTACTCACATAACCCATTACCACACAATGACACTTTTTTGTTAGCGTCGCATTAGATATTGGTTTTGGAAATCATTGTGGAAAATAAAAAAATTGCTTGTGACAAGCAATTTCTTCATTTCCCACAATGTTTTCTACCCCCTCCCCCCCAAAAAAACACAAAAAACAAGAAAATTAATATTAAATTAAGATGGCCAGGTGTATGAAGAACTGGTTGAAGACTTGGTAAGATCCAGTATTCGCTCTACTTACATAACCCATTACCACACAATGACACTTTTTTGACGTCCCATTAGATAAATGTTTTCTACCCAAAAATACTAAGAAATTTAAAATTGCATTCACTGGAAATGGTCATCTGCATCATCTTTGAATTTTGACAGGCCTATAATTTTGCTGTCTCATAATGAATTAAATCTTTCAAAACTTTAGACCCTTTCGATTTGAAATGATTTGCAGATGACAAAATAATTGATGTTTTATTAGTTTAAATAGAAAATGTGTGTGTCATAGCTCTGAAAATAGCGAGGGAAAAGAATAACTTGCTGATCATCAGCAATTTCTTTCTTTTCTCTCAATGTCTTCCCTATTTAGTATCTACTAAGGATGTCAAGATTAAGTCTTGTTTAGGCAAGGATTTACAGAGTCTTGTCTTGATGATTAAATTATTCAGAAATAAAAATGATAAAATATCAAGTTACTGAGGCCAGAAAGGTTAGGCTTTTTTATGCTCTGTATCGAAAGATCGGGGGATATTGTTTTACATCTGTCAGTCTGTCCATCAGTCTCTCTGTCCGAAAACTTAACATTTCACAAACACATCTCGTTCGACATGTATATTTCTATTGCACTGCCATTTTACATTTTTGTACGCCCGTCGAAGACGGGACGTATTATGGGATCACCCGTGATGTCCGGCGTCCGGGCGTCCGGCGGCGTCCACTTCTTTGTCCGGAGCATAACTCTGTCACCTTAAGTCCGATTGACTTTAAACTTGGCAGTTATATTCTTCTCATCATTACGGAGTGCAGTGCACAAGAACCATAACTCTACCTGGCTTATTTTTTGAGTTATTGCCCTTTGTTGTTTTTCAAACTTGAATCTTGTCCGGAGTATATCTCTAAAAGTATAATAGCTAGGATCATGAAACTTCATGGGTGTATAGATCTCACAAAGGGGGAGTGCAGTGCATAAGAACCATAACTCTACCTGGCTTATTTTTTGAGTTATTGCCCTTTGTTGTTTTTCATACTTGAATCTTGTCCGGAGTATATCTCTAAAAGTATAATAGCTAGGATCATGAAACTTCATGGGTGTATAGATCTCACCAAGGGGGAGTGCAGTGTACAAGAACCATAACTCTACCTGGCTTATTTTTTGAGTTATTGCCCTTTGTTGTTTTTCATACTTGAATCTTGTCCGGAGTATATCTCTAAAAGTATAATAGCTAGGATCATGAAACTTCATGGGTGTATAGATCTCACCAAGGGGGAGTGCAGTGCACAAGAACCATAACTCTACCTAACTTATTTTTTGAGTTATTGCCCTTTGTTGTTTTTCATACTTGAATCTTGTGCGGAGTATATCTCTAAAAGTATAATAGCTAGGATCATGAAACTTCATGGGTGTATAGATCTCACCAAGGGGGAGTGCAGTGCACAAGAACCATAACTCTACCTGGCTTATTTTCTGAGTTATTGCCCTTTGTTGTTTTCATACTTGAATCTTGTCCGGAGTATATCTCTAAAAGTATAATAGCTAGGATCATGAAACTTCATGGGTGTATAGATCTCACCAAGGGGGAGTGCAGTGCACAAGAACCATAACTCTACCTGGCTTATTTTTTGAGTTATTGCCCTTTGTTGTTTTTCATACTTGAATCTTGTGCGGAGTATATCTCTAAAAGTATAATAGCTAGGATCATGAAACTTCATGGGTGTATAGATCTCACCAAGAGGGAGTGCAGTGCACAAGAACCATAAATCTACCTGGCTTATTTTTTTAGTTATTGCCCTTTGTTGTTTTTCATACTTGAATCTTGTCCGGAGTATATCTCTAAAAGTATAATAGCTAGGATCATGAAACTTCATGGGTGTATAGATCTCACTAATGAGGAGTGCAGTGCACAAGAATTTTAACTCTACCTAGCCTATATTTTGAGTTATTGCCCTTTGTTGTTTTCATACTTGAATCGTCCAGGGCATATCTCGAAAAGTATAATAGCTAGGACCATGAAACTTTTACCAACCCGCTCCCCCTGTTGACATAAAGCAGTGTTACGGGCGTATCTTGTGACAGTTTGACACCTTGTTTTATTATTGTCTTGCTTTAGTCTATCCATAAAATCAAAAGGAAAAGATTTACAATAAATTCATGTTACAAGGGATATGTGTTATATGTAGGAACATAATTATCATTTATTTGCATGACAAAATGAAGGTCATCCATCCAGGTCTGTCAGATATCAAGGTTATGTTAGAAAAAAATTGCAATATCGATGACATGTATGTTTCACTATAGCATCATGTGTTTTTCAGAATGGGAACATTGACCCTGTTGAAAGACTACCATACTTTCATCCGAACATCACGATAGAAGAAGCAAAAGATAAGCTACAAAATGGTATGTGAACATTTGGGTATGGTAAACCGACATTAACATCAAAGCATTTTTTATACACCTTAAGAGTCTAGTTATGTTACTGACTTGGTAGTCTGTTCTTATGCAAGTTTATTGAGTTCAAGGCACTGTGTATCATTTTGACAAATTTATTTTCCATTTAGTTTCGTTCTTCACTTATGTCATCAGGCCTAAAAAAAAAATATCTGTGTTTAGGGTTTCACTCTGAAAAATTCTAGGTAGGGTAGGTAGGCATTTTTTTTTTTTTTTTTTTTTTTTTTTTTTTGCGGGGGGGGGGGGGGGGGGGGGGGGTAGATCTTTATTGTAATGAATGCATTTGCATTAAAACAACATGTAATAAATCAATGCAATGTTTGTTCTCTTCAGTTGGTAATTATACTGTACTTGTTCACTTCAGTTTGTAGTTATACTTGAGGATTAAAAAGAAACAAAAAAGAAAATGGAAATAGAGTGTTTCATTTTGAAATCTGAAATACATGTAGGCTTGAAACAACGAGTCCCAGCCCAAGACAGTGAGTTCCCAACTTTATCTTACAAAGTGTTTTACACAATTTTGACTGTAGACAAAGGATGTTGGTAGAAAGTGTATAATTCATGCCCAACTCTAAGTTCGACGACTATTGTATAATGCTATAAAAAATGCGGAATATTTACAAAGTTATTCCATTTTCCCCTTCCTTAACTTGGAAGATGTTATAATAGAAGTGGTAAGTGAGTAAGTTTTGACATTTATGTTGACACTTTGATTGTGAAAACTGAAATATGTTGAGATTCACCCATAAAGATAGGTTTTAGTTAACACAGTAGGAGACAATAATTAGCTTATCTGATATCAGTATAATCACTAAATTGTAAAAAAAAGTGTGTCTTGGCTCAAGACAATCAAAATTGTCCTGCCTTGTATCCTTGCTTACAGACAATTTCTAGCCATGATATAGCCAATACGCATCTGAGAAAATCATGTCAGCAACATTTTTCATATAGATCAACCCTAACTTTGCTTTTGGTCTTCGATTTTATTTATATATTTTTTAAATCGCTCGCCGTTTTTACTGACTCGGAGAGTGAAGTCTATCTACTTTCGTTTTGAAAAAACGCTCCGCGGAGATTCTTCAATTTCATCGGTTGTCACGGTCATTTCAGTTCACAAGCAGAATTAAATCAAATTGGTTTTTTCACAACATCATAAGCATCCGATTGTTTCAATTTTCTGATAAAGTTTCGATAAATATTCGACATGTGTCTCAAAAACTTACTGAGTTGAAAGTATTGTGAGGTCAAGGTCAACCGCTGTACACAATGAAGGAATAACGCCGAGTAATCCAATTAATGGTTTCCGGTCGCGGAGTAATACGAACAAAGGAATTTGTTAGTCAGAGATAAAAATCTCGTATCTAACGGTTGGCGAGCCTAAAGTTAAGAGTTATTGATCTCCCATGAACGAATTGCAGTCGCGATTTCTCGTAATTTTCCGGCAGGGTCACGATTACAACCGAGTACAGAATTCTATTTTTAGCGCATGGAATTTCCCTTCCAGTTCGCAAAAAGGACATCCCCGATTTTTTTCTTGGAGACTGGCGAAAAAAACTTTAGGGTCGGCGGTATTTTCTAGGTAGGGTCGGGAAACCCGAAACACAGATATTTTTTTTTTAGGCCTCAGGGTAATCTGCCTTTGAACTTGGAAAGAATTTTTTTCACAGGCATATCCATGGCAGTCATATTATATAAGCTGCTCTACCAAACTGTTGGAATTTTAATTTTTGGCAAATATCAAAAAGTTGTAAATGTAAGATGAAAAGCTATAGGCAAGGATTGATCATTTTACTGTGTCTTTCTACAAGATTATGACATGATATGAAAAATGCAAAGGTTTATGATTACTTAGAGCATATATAGCTAGCAATTTTTAGCGAGCCGGGATGTTATGTCCGGGGAGCTAATGTCACAGCCCTAGTGTCGGCGTCCCGTCCCGTCGCGTCTTCTATAAACTGATAAGACCTCTTATGAAGTTTCAAAAATTTGGCACTGGAAATAGGACAATTCCAGGAAATTTGGCAGCAAAAGAGTTAAATCTACGGTCCCAGGACCAAATGTAAGCTTTCAGCTTCTGAGGGTCCTTCTGTATATCTTCGTCCTGTACTATTATTTTGAGTGCTGTAGCAGCTCGGAGTGAACTTTAGAGTGCGGTTTTTCCAATGGTTGTTGAGTCTACTTTTAAAACAGTTTATACTAGGTGACATTACTAGTAACTACTTCAGGGCTTCCCCTGGCAATTTCAGACTTGGCGCCAGCAAAATCGCCAATTGAAATTTTTTGGGGCCAATTGGAGCCAGTCGGTGCCAGTAGAGGAGCCAATGGGAAAAGAAGAAAAACATATAGACCCCCCGCTCCCCCCCCCCCCCCCAAAAAAAAGCACCCCAACATTATAGTCTGTAAAAATGCATAATTATCATCACAATTAGGTAATATGTCATGATGTTTATGACTTTTTATTGACATCAATATAGAAATCAAGATCAGTAGCATAAATTCAATAATTTAGGTTGATTGGATGCGGTTCCCTCTGATTTACAATGATTATACGGAACGTCACTGACCCCACCCAGTTGTCAATGCGCCCCCCCTCCCCAAACCACGTGCGCACACACACACATGTATACAGATTGAAATGCGTGCAGAAATTACATGAGTTTTTTTTTTAGTAAATCGGAGAATCTTAAAGTCAACCTTTTTTCGGCATGCCTTCCGACTAGAACTAGTACATTTTTCAGAACGAATACACGAGGACCTAAAATACGATGTAGATCTAAATCATTAATTCGTGACGAAACTTAAAACTTCGGAACCTATTGCGGCGATCACTCGATCACAAGCTTTGATAGAATCTACAGATAAGATTTAAAGAAATCTGACTCGGAAAATTCCATGTGAAAACAAGGAATGAAAGTGAATCTTTTTTGTTCACAAAAAATTCGATCTGCGATACGATGCTCGGACTCGTAGCCTGAATCGGATTCTGACAAAAGCTTTATCTCGTGTTTTATATCCATTGGTTAAAAAGAAAATCTTTTCAAATGCGATAGAAACAAATTCCATTGTGTAATTGATTTGCGAAAGTTTACACGAAATACAAACCGTTTGGGGGTTAAAACATCGTAACGATACGGCGTTTTAGTCACTTGTTATTTATATGACGTCACTACCCCGAGATCAAATAAATGCCGCCGACACATCTGGCCCGTTTGTTCCAGTCTTGACAAAAATGTGTTGTCTTTATAAGGGAATATGTGTAAAGGATTTAGAATACAATTTGTCGGATTTAGGCCGAAATTAAGCTCCAGGTAAACGCACCGGAATAAATTTCCAGTGACTAAAGTTTTCTTCCTCGGCAAGCCACGCGACCAAGACATTTTCACGCATATTGAAACAGTTATTTTGAAGGTGTCATAATCATATGGACAAACTGCTATCTCGGATAATTGGTTACCGATTACCGATTTTTGTTAATCAATGGCTGACCAGCACCGATACACGCGACTGTCATAGCTTTTGAGACTCAACCCTTTACCTGAAATCTTGTGTCAGAATACGGCACAAATAAGTTGTCGCCAATAAAATTGCCAACCGGCAAATTTTGTCGCCAGAATTTTTATTTTGTCGCAATTGGCGCCAGTGGCGATCGACAGCGGGAGCCCTGCTACTTCATTTGTTAGTGATTTACATGTATCAATTAACTAAATGTATTTCTCTTTTCAGCGGGATCCAATAGTTTCCTGTTCAGACCTAGTGACACAAGCCTTGGAGATTATACGCTCTTTGTTCTTTGTCAAAATACTGTCAAACGATTCAAAATAGAGAAACAAGGGAGAAGACTGTTATTGGGAGGCAGATATTTTGATGAGTAAGATTATATATTATTATACACCCGAAGGGTCGTATTATGTTATGGCCCCGGTCGTCTGTCCGTCCGTCTGTCCGTCCGTTAGCAATTTCTTGTGTGCTCAACTCCTCCTACAGTTTCGATCGGAATTTGATCAAACTTGCTACAATGACTCTCCATGGTGTCTAGTTGTGCACACCGCTTACGGAATTCAGATAACTCTTTTTGTTCTTGAATTATCTGCCCTTGAATTAAAAAATGCCCATTTTCTTGTGTGCGCAACTCCTCCTACAGTTTTGATCAGAATTTCATCAAACTTGCCACAATAAATCTCCATGGTGTGTAGTTGTGCACACCGCTTACGGAATTCAGATAACTGTTTTCGTTCTTGAATTATCTGCCCTTGAATTTAAGGAAAAATGCCCATTTTTAGCTCGACTTTTCGAAGAAAATGAGAGCTTATACTGTCACCCGGGCGTTGGCGTCAGCGTTGCAACAAAGGTTAAAGTTTTTTCAAACATCAATAACTTCCATACTATCAAAGGGATTCAACCCAAACTTGGAATACTTATTCACCATCACACCCTCTACCTTACTACCAGGGCCCATGACCCTGGCTCCACTATATTTGGAGTTATGCCCCCTTTATACTAAGCAACTTAGGAAGTCGAGCGCGCTGTCTTCGGACAGCTTTTGTCTCAAAGATGCCCATTTTTTAGCTCGCCCGGGACGATAGTATCGGAAGAGCTATTGTCATACCCTCAGATGTCGGCGTCAGCGTCCGCAAAAACTTTAACCTGACCCATATCTCATGCCCTGTTAGAGATACAGCCTTCATATTTCACCTGTGGGTACCTCTAACCAAGACCTTTAATTTGAGACCATGACCTTTGACCTTGACCTTGGAGTTTGACCCACTTTTTGACCGTTTTAAAAAACTTTAACCTGGCCTATTTCTCATGCCATATTACACCTACAGCCTTCATATCTCACATGAGGATACCTCTCACCAAGACCTTTCATTTGAGACCATGACCTTTGACCTTTTGACCTTGACCTTGGAGTTTGACCTACTTTAAAAAAAATTTAACCTGGCCTAAAAAAACTTTAACCTGGCCTATATCTTATGCCCTATTGCACATACAGCCTTGATATTTCACATATGGACACCTCCTACCAACACCATTCACATTTGACCATGACCTTGGACCTTGTGACCTTTACTTTGGAGTTTGACCTACTTTTAAAAAACTTTAACCTGGCCTATATTTCATGTCCTTTTACACCTACAGCCTTGATATTTCACACATGGACACCTCCTACCAACATGATTCACATTTGACCATGACCTCGGACCTTGTGACCTTGACCTTGGAGTTTGACCTACTTTTAAAAGACTTTAACCTTGCCTATAGCTCATTTCCTTTTACACCTACAGCCTTCATATTTCACATATGGACACCTCCCACCAAGACCTTTCATATTTGACCATGACCTTGGACCTGGTGACCTTGACCCTGAAGTTTGTCCTACTTTTAAAAAACTTTAACCTGGCCTTTATCTCATGTCCTTTTACACCTACAGCCTTAATATTTCACACAATGACACCTCCTACCAACACTTCACATTTGACCATGACCTTTGACCTGGTGACCTTGACCTTGGAGTTTGACCTACTTTCAAAAAACTCTCACCTGGCCTATATCTCATGTCCTTTTACACCTACAGCCTTGATATTTCACACACAGACACCTCATTCCAACACAGTTCACATTTGACCATGACCTGTGACCTTGACCATGGAGCTTGACCTACTTTTACAAAATTTCATTTTGGGCCATGTCCTTTTTACCTTGACCTAGGAAATGACTTTTCTTTGTGACAAGCTCTCGTTTGGGTGAGCTTTATTGTTCGCGGACAATTCTTGTTCGTGTGTGCAACTCCTACTGTGCTAACCAGAATTTAATCAAACTAGCCACAATGAATCTTTATGGTTTCTGAAAACATTTCATGTTTGAATTATCTGCTCTTGGATTGACAAAATGGCCAAATTTACTGACAAGCCCCTCTCGGGCGTATATGCGCCGCTCTGCGAAGCTCTTGTTATACCTCACATGACCTTCCTATTCAATAATCTTAAACTACATAAGCAAGGGAGACACCTGTTACTAAGAGGCAGATATTTTGATGTTTAAGAATTTATAATGCTACTAATAGTTATGCCCTTGTATTGATTTATCACTTGAGTATAGATTAACAGCCTGTTTATCTTAAAGAAAATTGGTACTGTTTCTTTTAAAATCAAACAAGGTTGTCAGGACTTTCAAGGGAGATAATGGAAATAGAGCTATGGATAAGTTTAAAAGAGGTTATGGCTTAACCGATGTTCAAAATGAGATATTTCACTAAATGCTCGTCAAACCCTTCAAATGAGAATCCACAACATTTGTTTTGATTTAAAAAAAAGTTAGAATTTCTTGACCCCTTCTTATCGGTTGCTCTGTGAACTTCATCAACTAACCCTTTAGTTACTTCTGATAGATATTTGTCCACTTGATACCAGTTCTTCTTTTACAACATTTCAGTTTGGACGCTATAATCCGCCGATACCAAAGAGAGGAGATTCAGCCGGGCCATGTATTGGGGCAATGTGTGTACAGGGTAGGTACTTTAAACTGTTCGCAAACAATACCTTGTTTTGACATCCTTAACAGATAAAGCTTGGGAAAACATGGAGGGAAAAGAAGAAAATTCTCTTTTTGTTTCTCTGACATACTGTTTGTTAATGCAAACTTAAAGGACATTGCACAACGGAAAAGAATAAAATGTTGATATGCGGTGCATTGCATGGTATTTCTATGGTATATACATATAATGAAGTGAAAACTGCAGGAAACTTTGACATTTAAGGTTAATTTTTTAGCAGATTGTATTTCTGGTTCCGTCCATGGCCGCAGATATAGCATAAATAAAATACCCACAGAAAAAAATATCACAAAGTATGGAAGGTTTAGTAAAACATTGAGGCAAAAGAAGAAAATACTGGTAGCCAGGATTTTGTCCATTTGCCTTAATATTTTCTTTATTGTTTAGTGCACTTATCCTAGGCTATCTTTACATTCTATTTTGTGCTTGACAGAAGCTTTCAAAGTGGACCACACTTAAAATGTTAACATTTTGGAAAAGGTTTAATTAAGGTAGTCGAACCCTAATGAGATTCACATGACGTCGGAATTATTCGGGCGGCGTCAAATCTTTCAATGGTGGGACAATCCACCCCGAATGTATACAACATCATTGGAAAATGTTCGAATATGTAATGAATGTTAACGACATTGCACATAGCGTTAGTGGGGAGTCAAAATCTCGTAACGACAGCTTGTAAAAGCTGGAGTTACGAGATTTGGACTCCCCACCGACGATAGAATTCTGATGTTGCTTGAATCTCATTAGGGATGAACAACCTTAATGACTGACAAACATGATTTTCCCTATACACACAGGATGCGGGCGAGTTTACCTCTAAGATTCCACAGATCTCAAAAGTTGAGCACCAGAGTTCAGCGGAAGATATTTACGCATCTATCCGTCTCAGCACTGGTCCAAACAGACTCATGGGCAGACAGGATAAAATAGAAATGAACGGGTACCTTCATAAGAAAAGTAGGTGTACATTTATGAATACTTTAACCCTTTCCTGAATGGTAAATATTAGGACTATTCCAATTTAAATGCTGCTACAGACAAATAGATGGTCCATGTCAAAAGAATTTTAAGCGAGCCGGGACTTTATGTCCGGGGAGCTAATGTCACAGCCCTAGTGTCGGCGTCGCATCCTGTACCGTCCCGTCCTGTCTTCACTTGAAAAACTTTAACCTGGTCTATATCTCAGGCACTATTAGAGATACAGCCTTGATATTTCATACATAGATACATCTCGACAAGACCTTTCATTTGGGACCATGACCTTTGACCTTGTCACCTTGACCTTGGAATTTGACCTGCTTTCGAAAAACTTTAACCTGGCCTATATCTCAGGCACTATCACAGATACAGCCTTGATATTTCACACATAGATACATTTCGACAAGACCTTTCATTTGGGACCATGACCTTTGACCTTGACCTTGGAGTTTGACCTACTTTTGAAAAACTTTAACCTGGCCTATATCTCAGGCACTATTAGAGATACAGCCTTGATATTTCATACATAGTTACATCTTGACAAGACCTTTCATTTGGGACAATGACCTTTGACCTTTTGACCTTGACCTTGTTTAACCTACTTTTTATGCTCCCCGAAGGGAGAGCATATAGTCGCCGCTTTGTCCGTCCGTCCGTCCGAAGCGATTTCTCTATAAACCTTGGGCCAAATCAAATGAAACTTACCATGTGAACTCCCTATGACATAATGCCGATGTACTTTTCCCAGTTTTTGGATTTTAGGCCTCGTCATGGGAAAAGGGGACTTAAGGTAAAATACAGTTTTTCTCTAATTTCTCCTAGTCTAATGGTCAGAATTTGATGAAATATCATATTTGAGTAGCAAATCAGATGCCCTTGACAATAAACTACTTGAAATTTGCTTATAAAAAGTATGTCATGGAAAAAGGGGGCTTAACGTTTGTTACCTTAATCTTAGCTCTGCATGGCATACATTTATTGTGACAATGCTTTAATCGGGGAGCATTGTCCGTCTCTGACGGCTCTTGTAAATAAATTGCTGTTTTTGTGACAAGCTCTCGTATAGGCGAGCTACGTTGTCCGCGGACAACTCTTGTTGTATAATATAGCATAGAAAGTATTGGGACAAAAGGAGAAAATGTTGATGATCATTGATCAGCATTTTCTTCTTTTGTCTCAATTTTTTCCCAGGCCTATTGATTTATGGGCGTCATAACCAGGTCTTATTTGGGACAGGGTAATTGGATAGATAGCAGTTAACTGCAAACAACAGTCTATTTATAAAGAGAAACTAAAAGAAAAATAGACTTAATATGCACCTGTGAACAATAAAATTGTAAGATAATGTATGCTATTAATTTTCTCTATTTTGTTTAATTGTTTCATTGTTTGCTGTAAACATTGTACATGTTTAATGCAATAAACTATTTGTATTGTATTGTATTATAGCCAGTTCAAAATATAGATACCAATTAGTCAACTGTTCACCTGAACTCTTTGTATGATGCATCCTGTATCAATAGTCTACAATGCTTGAACAAAAGCTGTTATGACTTCTAATTCTAACTTGGACCATAGCACCCTCCCTCTATCAGCTTTCAATTGACCAAACGCCGACTGTCAATCAAAAACATTGATAAGCCAATGGAGGATCAGAAAAAAGTCATGCCCCAATTGTCCTTCGTTGCACGTGTTATTGTATCTATTAATTGACTGACTATCAAAACAATCGACATGCCAATGGCAGAGAATTTTGTGCTAACAATAGACTAGCTTAACCGTTATACTTTGATAAACTGTCGGTGTTGTTATAAAATCTTGTAACTACGGCTTAAATCAAGCCGTAGTTACGAGATTTTATAACAACACCTACGAAATACTAGTATGTTTGTCCGAATTTACGTCACGATTAACTGGACAAAATCTTCCCTATTAACAATCACATCCCCATTAACAATCACATCCCCATTGTTTGTCTTAAATTATATGTTGGGCGGAGCGATCTGTCGATTGGTGTTTGGTCAATTCCACTGATCTGAAGTTATGTCATCCAGGAAAGGTAACTCCTAAATTTAAAACATTTTCAGGTGACACATCACGGAAGTGGAAACCTTTTTACTTTATCCTGAATGGCAGTAATAGGGAATTGTGCTACTTTCAGAATGAAAAGGTAGGATTTGATCATTTTGTATTGCTACTATAGAGGATAATATATTGGTTTTATTGTCACAATTTGTGTGTCTGTTTGCCTTTCTGTTTGTATAACTTTGAATATTTGATTGCCACAGTTTGTCAACAGCTACTTATTTAATTCTAATAGACAGTTTAATGATTTTAAGAATTTCTGTCACGTTGAAATGAAGTATTAATGTTAGATTTTGAAATTAATTTCTATTATCTATTATATTTTTCTGATGAGACTGTACTCTTTCTTTTAATTGACAGCGTTCAAGATCCAAAGGTTTGATAGATCTTAACTACAGTGAATTGTATCCAGTAGATGACAGCTATTTTGGCAGGTGAGTGTCTTATTAACCCATTCCCACACACTTAACGCTTTTTAAAGCCCCCTTATTAAAAAGACTGGGAAAAACATTGTCACAAGCAATTTCTTCATTTTCCTCAATTTTTAGCTCGACTTTTCGAAGAAAATGAGAGCTTATACTGTCACCTGGGCGTTGGCGTCGGCGTTGCAATAAAGGTTAAAGTTTTTTCAAACATCAATAACTTCCATACCATCAAAAGGATTCAACCCAAACTTGGAATACATATTCACCATCACACCCTCTACCTTACTATCAGGGCCCATGACCCTGGCTCCACTATATTTGTAGTTATGCCCCCTTTATACTAAGCAACTTAGAAAGTCAAGCGTGCCGTCTTCGGACAGCTCTTGTTTCTACAGAGGAAGACCAAAAACTGTGTAATTCTATTCACCAGAAAATTTTTATACCCCCCACAACAAAGTTATGGGGGGGTATACTGGAATCAGGTTGTCCGTCCGTCCGTCCGTCCGTCTGTCCGTCCGTCCGTCTGTCCGTCCGTCTGTCCGTCCGTCCGTGGACATAATCTTGTGTCCTCTTCTCCTCCCACAGTTTTTGACCAATTCTTCTGAAATTTTACCAGGATGTACCCTATCACATGAAGTTGTGCACCTGCAATTTTGATCTTGATCCAGTCACTAGTTTCAGAGTTATGCCACTTTGAAGTTTTTAAGGGGGGGGGGGGGGGGTGTGGACATAATCTTGTGTCCTCTTCTCCTCCCACAGTTTTTGACCAATTTTTCTGATTTTTTTTCAGGATGTTTCCTATCATATGAAGTTGTGCACCTGCAATTTTCATCTTGATCCAGTCATTAGTTTTAGAGTTATGCCACTTTGAAGTTTTTAATAAGGGGGGGGAGTAGTCAAAATTTACAATTTCGTTTCCGTGTTCTAACTTGAGAACCGTTTGACCTAGGATCATGAAACTTTACACAGTTGTTGCCCATGACCATTCAAGGTGCCCTATTGTTTTGGGGTCACCAAGGTCAAAGGTCAAGGTCACAGTTGGACTTTGTATAAAATCCGTTTCCATGCTCTAAGTCAAGAACATTTGGCCGATAGCACTTTTTCAGTGACAAGGCCCTAGTGGGGGGTATTCGTCCGCTTTGCGACAGTTCTAGTTGTCTGCGCTATCTTTCCATTTGGACAAGTCTAGAATTTTGCTGTCTGGTAATGGGTTAAACTATTGCTTGCTACTCCTGTTTTAAAGGGAAATCACTATACAAGCTTCATATTTTGTGTTTCCCAAGCATCGAAATTTTGGGGTGGTTTAATTCAAAAGCAGCTACAAATGACAAAATGCATATTGATGAAGAGAGAATTTGTGTATGAAATAGCACAGAAAATATTGAGACATAAGGAGAAACTGCTGGTTATCAGCAGTTTCTTCTTTTGTCTCAATGTTTTCTCAAGCCATTTCTTTTAGGGACAGGGGCGGAGGTGGTGCAGTGGTAATGTGCTGGACTTGTAACACAGGGGTCGCTGGTTCGATCCCCCGCCTCTCCAGTCTTTCGGATGAGACTTTAAACTGAGATGTGTCTCCATAGAACCTTAGCTGTTGAGTGGGAGTAAAACTCCATTCACTTTTAGGGACGTCAAAACCAGGTCTTGTTTGGGAAAGGGTTAAGAAAGCAATATGGCTACAGAGAAGTGAGTTTACTTTTAAACAGTTTCACAGGCAATCTTCTACAATTTAAATTTCTATTTTTTAGACAAATAAATATTAATGAAGTCTGGTCATGATGTTATGGCACATTTTTAAACCTTTCCCAAAAAAGACCTGGTTTTGACATCCCTATTAGAAAAGGCTTGGGAAAACATTGAAACAAAAGAAGAAACTGCTGATAACCAGCAGTTTCTTCTTTTGTCTCAATATTTTCTTTGTCATATTTTACAGAAATTATATCTTAAATACCTTCCATTTTGTCATTTGTGTCAGTTTTTGAAGTGGGTCACCCTATAATTTTGCTGTTTGGGAAAGGGTTAAAACGCACGTTTACAAAAATTACTGATGTAAACAATGCAATATCAATCTCCAAACTACTGTACAGGGTGCCCACTGGTCAGGGAAAAGTCAGTGAAGTTTGTATTTCCTTCAAGGTCAGGGAAAAGTCAGGGAATTTTGAAAAATGGTCAGGGAAATCTGAAAAGCTTAAAAAGTCAGGGAAAAGTCAGGGAATTTTGAAATTTTCTTTTGCTCAAACAAAACAAATAGAAGAAAATGAAATAAAGTAAAATAGATTTTAACTAACAAACCTGTTGCTCTTTTAAACTAGACTCTGCACTAATCATTTTATTATTTTGATATTGAATAAAGGCTTAACATTTGAAATGGATCTTCTATTGAAATCTAATGCTCTTAGGGCTAAATCTGTAAGCAAGAGGAAAGAAGATGACATTGAATGGAAGAATATTGAACATCTTCAGAGAAGGTTGAAGAAATATTGATACTAAGAGGGTAATTACAGTATGTGGTGTGGTATGTGTATTAATACTTGCACAGCTGCAAGGACTGTGCACCATTTGGTATTACTTGCTTTTTGAGTTTGATGATGAGTGTAACATGATTTAAGTCATATAAGCCATCGCCTTCCAAATCACTTAGATATTACCTGGTTGTCTTCTTTCAAGTGACCGACTGACCGACCAACTGACCAACCCACCGACCGACCGACAGACCGACCGACTGACCGACCGACCGACCGATTTTGATATCAAGTGAATAAAACCCTCAAATAAATCCATTATCACCTGTTTCCTACAAACATTCATTAGTTGCAGTTGTACCTGATTGATAGAAAATCAATTTTAGCTCAAAGCTGGATTTAAAATGCTCTAAAATTTCAACACTTGAGCATGCAATATGTCAAAAATGTACATAAAATTGTGCTAATGATAAAATGTTCACACATGCAGAGATTTTGTCCAGAAAATGACTGAAAATAACTAGTAAACAGGATAATGTTTTAAGTGAAGTTAAATGTGAAAGGCTATCAGTGCAGGAAATTTTGATTGGAAAGTATCTAGATAAGTATATAAGGGCCTTATTAATTGATCAGTTAATATTTAAAATGGAAAAAGGTTGGAGGGGAAGTAAATCTGTCCTTTAAACACCTAGAAGTTCTTGAGAATGATGCTCACAGAAAGTTGTTTGAAACAGTTTAAGTAAGACAGTAGTATTTCTCATTTTCCCTTATGTATTGAGGTGTACACTTTAAAGTTTACTTCAACCAAAAGTATTAACATTTCAATTGTTGTCAAAGAAAGTGTATTTAACTATTTCAAGCAGGACACATTATCTTTTCTCCTCATGTATAAAAAGTAGATCATTTTAAGGATTCTTCTAATACATGTAAGTTCATTTGAATTGTTATTGCAAGAAATCTTGATAAAGAGCGGATGGATCAGACGGCTGTAGGGGAGAATGAGGCCGTTTAGCGCGAAAAAAGGTCAGGGAAAAATGAATTTTGGTCAGGGAAAAGTCAGTGAAAAGTCAGGGAATTTTATTCCAGATGAAGGGTGGGCACCCTGCTGTAGTCTGTAATTTTGCACATTTAAAAAAAGATGAAATACATGTACATTGAATAAAGTCACTTTCATCTGTTGCTCTGTATTGTTCTCTCCATTGGGGCCCCAGGTTCGATTACAGGCTGACAGAATATTCATTTTTATGCTCCCCGAAAAAATTTCGGGGGAGCATATAGTCGCCATGCTGTCTGTCCGTCCGTCCGTCCACAGCCATATCTCAGCAACCCTTGGAGCAAATTCAATGAAACTTCACATGTGAACTTCCTGGGTCAATACCTAGGGACCCTCTTCTCCGTTTGTAAATGTAAGGCTGCGTCATGGAAAAAGGGGCCTTAGTGTAAAAATTAGTTTTTCTCTAATTTCTCTTCATCTAATAGGCAGAATTTAATGAAATTTGTGCTCATGTAATAAATAGGATGTTCTAGACCATATTCTATAAATAATGTGTGTACAAAAAAGCTGTCATGGGAAAAGGGGGCTTAATGTATGATAGTTTTTATTAGCTCCACTGGCCGAAGGCCAGCGGGCTATTGTCATGGCGTTGTGTCCGTCGTGCGTCCGTCCGTCCGTCCGTTAACTTTTTCTTTAAACATCTCCTTATACCAGTGGGCCAATTTTGACCAAACTTGGCAGGAATGTTCCTTGGGTGACCCTTTTCAAAACTTGTTCGCGAATTTTTGATTCGTCAAAAAATGTGGGCGTGGCAGGGCGGGGCTTATTAGACTTAGAGAAATCATAAGAAAATTCTTTAAAAATCAACCATTGGGCCAATTTGAACCAAACCTGGCAGGAATGTTCCTTGAGTCATTCTTTTCAAAATTTGTGCACAAATTTTTACATTTGTCAAAAAATGTGGCCGTGGCAGGGAGAAAGGGGCTTATCAGACTTAAAGAAATCATAAGAAAATTCTTTAAAAATCAACCATTGGGCCAATTTGAACCAAACCTGGCAGGAATGTGCCTTGAGTCATTCTTTTCAAAATTTGTTCACAATTTTTTACATTTGTCAAAAAATGTGGCCGTGGCAGGGAGAAAGGGGCTTATCAGACTTAAAGAAATCATAAGAAAATTCTTTAAAAATCAACCATTGGGCCAATTTGAGCCAAACCTGGCAGGAATGTGCCTTGAGTCATTCTTTTCAAAATTTGTTCACAAATTTTTATATTTGTCAAAAAATGTGGCCGCGGCAGGGAGGAAGGGGCTTATCAGACTTAAAGAAATCATAAGAAAATTCTTTAAAAATCAACCATAGGGCCAATTTGAACCAGACTTTGCAGGAATGTTCTTTGAGTCTCTCTTATCAAAATTTATTCACAATTTTTTACATTTGTCAAAAAATGTGGCCGCGGCAGGGAGGAAGGGGCTTATCAGACTTAAAGAAATCATAAGAAAATTCTTAAAAAATCAACCAGTGTGCCCAATTGAACCAAACTTTGCAGGAATGTGCCTTTCGTTGTTCTTTTTAAAATTTGTTCACAAATTTTTATATTTGTCAAAAAAATGTGGCCGTGGCAGGGAGAAAGGGGCTTATCAGACTTAAAGAAATCATAAGAAAATTCTTTAAAAATCAACCATAAGGCCAATTTTAACCAGACTTTGCAAGAATGTTCTTTGAGTCTCTCTTCAAAATTTATTCACAAATAGCAAGATTTGGCTGCCGCTGTGTAAGGCTTACAAGAAATCATGGGATAATTCTTCCACTTTAACCTGTGGAGCGATTCAGGCCCTCCTGGGCCTCTTGTTTTGTGACAAACACTTATTCGGGGAGCATAATCCGTCTGTGACGGCTCTTGTTACATTTGTTGCCCGCAAATGGATAGGTGACAATAAAATCTAGGTAGGATGAGTATCTGGAAACTCAGACAGGGTGTAATGGTAGTACTGGTGAGAGAAACCACAGAAATCCATGGTGAGTTGTACCAGCTGGTTAGGTATGATGCATTAACCCATCACCAGACAGCACAATTTTAGGCTGGTCCAAAGTCAAAGGTTTTAGAGATGACAATTTCAAGTGAATGAAATGTAACATTTTTTGGTCTTGCATGGTAGAATACATGTGGGAAATGAAGAAATTGCTTGTTACAAGCAATTTCTTAGTTTCCCACAATGTTTTCCAAAGCATTTTTCTTGAAGAGTGTCAAAAAGTGTGGCTATGTGGTAATGGGTCGAACACATCAATAAACACACCTATCAATCAATTCTTCTGTTGATCATTTCAGGCCAAACTGTTTTCAACTGGTAACCAATGCATTACAGAACCACCAAATATATTATTTATGTGCAGATAACACAGATAGTGCTCGGGTAAGCTCATTTTGTTCTACTGATTGTTTCTAAACATTCCCACTTTTCCAAACAAAATTCCGATTTTGACAACTTCAATATTAAAGACTGAAAAAGGCTGTTTTGTTATATAAGTTTACCCACCCACTTAAAAAAAATTGAATGTGTCAAATTTATATCTCAATTCAACATCCCCTCTCACTTTGAATTAGTGCATCACTTAAACTCGCGAGGTCCCAGGTTGATCCCAAGCTGCAGTAAATATCCTTTTATACATAATTGTCTCCGAATGATTTGATAATCGTTAACCTTTGTGGGCAAGCAGCTGGAGGCTCGGTTAGGATGTTGTGGTAGTACTTGTACAAGAAACTGCTTGATTTCATGTTTAGGTGCTTCAGCCATGGCGATATGACAGCAGCACAAGAGGCATTGAACTCCAATCAATTAATCAATCAATGCATGTATCTTACTTTGACATAATGAGTGTCAAGTGTATTTTCAATCACAAATTTTTCTATTCTCTTGTTACAGAACTGGGTAAACTTACTAAAGGAGCATTGTTTGAACACCCAAAATACCCGAATACAGCGACGATCGACGGTTCTGAAAGAATTGCGGAGCCTGACGGTTGAAGTGATTGAATGTCGGAATCTTCCATCCAAGCACCTGTCTCATCCATATTGTATTATAACTCTAAATAATGTAAAAGTGTGTAAGACACAAGACAAAGAAATGTCTAATCTTTACTGGGGTGAAGATTTTACTTTAGAGTAAGTTTACTTTTATTTTCTTAGAAAATTATGTTAACCCATTCCCACATATTGACACCTTTTCAGCTTTGAAAACATCTTTGGAAATAAAGAAATTGCCTGGAACAAACACCTGTCTCATCCATATTGTATTATAACTCTAAATAATGTAAAAGTGTGTAAGAAACAAGACAAAGAAATGAATGTCTAATCTTTACAGATTTTACTCAAGAGTAAGTTTACCATCACATTTTCACTGTAAATAATGTGAGTTTCGTCTTTAAGATAAAAAAAATGGATAAAAATGAGTCAGGCACTATTGACAGCCATAGGCTCAGACTGTTTACAGTCTGAAACTCAATTATTAGCGAGCCGGGACTTTATGTCCGGGGAGCTAATGTCACAGCCGTAGTGTCGCGTCCCGTTCCGTCGCATCTTCACTTGAAAAACTTTAACCTGGTCTATATCTCTGACACTATTAGAGATACAGCCTTGATATTTCACACATAGATAGTTCTGGACAAGACCTTTCATTTGGGACCATGACCTTTGACCTAGTGACCTTGACCTTGGAGTTTGACCTACTTTTAAAAAACTTTAACCTGGCCTATATCTCATGCACTATTATATGTGACCCGTCACGCTAAAAGGGACCTTATCCGAACTCAAAAAATCCAAATTTTGGCAAACTTATAAGATCCAGCACAGGTCAACCAGATCCCGCACGTGAAAAATGAGCATAAAGTAAGATAGGGAAATCTTTCCAGATTTAGAAAATTACATAAAAGTGAAAAGTGTCGTCCCTAGTCTGGCTGCGCGGACTGCGCAGACTGACTAGGGTCGATATTTTTCACACACCCGATAAGGTCCCTTTTAGCGCGACGGATCACATATATAGAGCCTTGATATTTCACACATGGATACCTCCTGCCAAGACCTTTCATTTGGGACCATGACCTCTGACCTTGACCTTTGAGTTTGACTTACTTTTTAAAAAAGTAGCTGTTTTTGTGACAAGCTCTCGTATAGGCGAGCTACGTTGTCCGCAGACAACTCTTGTCATTGGTTAAAGTCACAGCCATTGTCTCCCACCAATGATTTGATTATCCTTAAAGTGACATTTCAGAATTTTTTGTCTTAAATTTTACTCTTTTTTTTATCTGAAAGAGCATATTTCCTTATGAAAATTCTGAAAATTTCAAGCCAAAATATTGCGCCGTTTACAAGAAATACATACAGTCGAAACTCATTATGTCGACTTTTGTGGGCCACTGAAAATACCTCGACTTATCCGGAGTTCAACACAAACACCAGCCATCAAAAACTTAAAGTTTTCACAGAAGTCTTCGGCAGAATTCGGGGTATGGCTAATACGACGATCTGAACAACTCTTGGGAGGAGGGGTCGTAGATACCCGTGTACATGTTATTATTATACGATGATGAAGTACATGTATTTCAAATAAAATAAAAACGGAAGCTTATAACTATTACTGCCGTTGACAAAGTAACAAGCATCGTCTGCACAAAGCCTTTCTTTCGTGTGTATTTTTAACGGGTTGTGCAATCTTACGGTGAACCGACAGCAGAATGCTATCATCCGGTTTTCACCCAGTTTTCACACCTTTCGATCAAGATTTTAATCCCTATTGTTCGAAATTGTGTTAATGAGGGTTTGACAGCCTAGACAAAGTGACTATGCTAATCAATTAACCCTTTCCCAAACAACAAAACTTTAGGGTGATCCACTTCAAAAACTGCCACAAATGACAAAATGGATGTTATTAAAGATAGAATTTGTGTAAAATATGGCACAGAAAATATTGAGACAAAAGGAGAAACTGCTGGTTATCAGCAGTTTCTTCTTTTGTCTCAATGTTTTCCCACTCCATTTCTGTCAGGGACGTCAAAACCAGGTCTTGTTTGGGAAAGGGTTAATGACCTGAACAGGTAATTTTAAGGTGAAATTTGTCTACCGACCGACAAAAAAATTCGACTCATCCGAAGTTGACAATTTTCCCAACTCGACACAAACATCAAAATTTATATGAAACAAAGAAGGGACAAAGTCCGGACTTTGAAAACACTTTGACTTATCCGGAAAATCGACTCATCCGATGTTGACACGAGTTTCGACTGTAGTTTTGTGCTAAAATTAAACAAATTGTTGCGGACAACAGTTCGAATTTACATGGAATTTATCGATTCTCTCACAACTTTAAATGCATGTTTATCGCTTATCAGCAACAACTTGAAAAAACTAATATTATTTATACTCATTAGAATAACCAATCTTGGCATCAAGACATACTTTAAAAAATTGAAATGAGAATGAAATGTCCCTTTAATCTAAGAGGGCGAGCAGCTGGAGGCATGGTAAGGATGTTGTGGTTGTACTGGTACGAGATACAACATGAATCCATGGTTAAGTGCTGCAAGTTCAGTTGAAAGAGGCATCAGTTTCCAACCCAAAACAATGATTAAATCATTGGTCAATGTGTAAAGACAGTAGAATATGCTAGTTTACATACAGACTCATAACGAAAACTTTGACTAAACCCGTTCCCACACAATGACTATTTGACTCCCTACAAGATAATGGCTTTGGAAAACATTGTGGAAAAGGAAGAAATTGCTTGTCACAAGCAATTTCTTCATTTCCCACAATGCTTTCTACAAAAAAAGACCAAAACATTTTGAATGCTATTCACATGAAATTGTCGTCTGCAACATCTTTGAATTTAGACTACGGTAATTTTTTGACGTCTGGTAATGGGTTAAGAAAAATAGCCATTTAGGCACATTTATTGTCTCCCAAACACATCTTGTTTTTCTTTCAGTGATATCCCAGGAGATGTAAATTTCTTTGCTGTAAAAATATTTAATCATGGTAAACGGGGTAAAAAGGATACAGAAATAGGTAAGTGCTTCTATTTTTATACACCTAGATGGACATATTTTGTCAATTCTCTCAATAATTGGACACGAACATACTTTACTTTGGATTTTGACACAAAAAGGCATATACAGAATTTGAAACTAATACAGGTCTTCAATGTCTAAAAAATGCCGAACGTGTCCAAGAATTTCAACCTGGAAATTTATTGGAAATCTAGAGCAAATTTCATTATCAGTACATTAATAAGTATTCATAGACTCAGTCAGTCCATAGGACTCTCACTCCTGAGGTCCCGGTATGATCCTTGTCTGTGGCAGACATCCTTTTTGTCAAAATTGTTACCCACCAATGGTTTGATATTGTTAACCTATGTGGGGGAGAAGCTGGAGGCTCGGTAAAGATGTTGTGGAAGTACTGGTATGATAAATGACATGAATCCATGGTTAGGTGCTCCAGCCGCTGTTTTATGACCATAACAGTTGAAAAGAGGTGTTAAACCCTAATCAATCAATCATAGACTCAGTCAATATTTGTCATCAGGGAAAGGTTTAGATGAAATATCTGATACAAATTACAGCCAACAGAACAATTCCGTTAGAGGATTTTGACAGTGGTTTGTTGGTGGATGAGTGGTACACATTAAACCCATACGGGGCATTACGTAGTGACATGGGCTCAATACGACTGCGGACACGATATGTACATCAAGTCATCATGCCTGCCGAACAGTATACCAGTCTCAAAGATGTGAGTATAACTTTGTGAACCCTAAAATCTTGGTGTATTATAAATGTGCAAATTTCTTGGCAGAAAAACTAAATGAAATGAAAAAAATCAGCATTTTAAGTTAGGGTGTTTTTTTTTGCCCAAGAATCACAAGATTGTGGTATATTGTTTTACCATTGTCTGTCTGTCAGTCCGTCCATCTATCTGTCAGTTCAAAACTTACCATGAAAACTTAACATTGGCCTTTTCTGGGGCATTAGTGTTTCACAAACACATCTTGTTTTAACCTGAATATGTTGTTATGTTTCAATGTTTCGGTCAAATGAGAGGTTTTTCTGCAAGAAAAACATGATATTTTTATTTAGAGTCACAGTATTTGTTAAACATGACACAGTTGATATTGAATATAATGAATGTTTATTTTAGGATTTTCTCAAGCCTTGTACCTGTTTCACGGCTTTGAAATTTTTTTGTGTTAACAAGATTAACCCATTCCCACATATTGACGCCCTACAAGGAAAATAGCTTTGCGAAACATTGTGAAAAATGAAGAAATTGCCTGTGACAAGCAATTTCTTCATTTCCACAATGTTTTTAACCCAAAATGGAAATATTATTAAAATTTCAACAACTTGAAATTGTCCTCTGCAACATCTTTGAATTTTGACCTACCTGGAATAAGACCATTTGGTAGAGGGTTAACTTCTGTCTTCTGAGATATCAATGTTGTCAATTGCCTTCTTAGGAATGTTGTAGTATTTTTTAAAGGAAATCCCAAAGACAAATACATGTAGTTATTACTCTATCAATTTGAATTCTATGGAAAATTCTGTTCTTCTTTTCAGTTAATACTGAATGATTTCGGGAACATTTTGGCGTTGGCATCAGTGTGTGGAAACGACAAGATCTCTCTAGCCAAAGCTTTGCTCAATTTATTTCGTCTGGAGAGACAAGTTCGGATACTCTTAAAGAATATTAATGATTATTTTATAGCCAAAGAAGGTAAGCTTGTTTCGTTATATCACCATATCTGAAGATCATGTGCATTTTGTTTAAACCATTGTCTGTCTGTCTTTCTGTCTGTCTGCCAAAGTAGAATTAACCCATTCCCTCATACTGACACCTTTTGTTGCCATTGAGATAAAGGCTTGTGAGATGATGAAAAATGAAGACAAACAATTTCTTCATTTCCCAAAAATTTCATCAAATTAGAAATGTTATCTCGGAATCTTTTGAATTCGGACCAGTCTGAAAAGTTCCAGGGCTCGCGCTGGCGATCGCCACTTGAGCCATTGGCGACAATTTTGAAAAATTGGCTCAAGAAAAATGAAAGTGGCTCAAAGGGTGGCTCCAAGGGTGTGAAGTGTGGCTCTAATTGTTTACCTGTCAAACTTCTGGATTAACAAATTCTCGCCAGTCCTAGATTACAGTGCAAATTACGCAAGATAAGATACACAGAAAATCAATTCTCGTGACCTTTAAACCCAGGTGCATAGATCTACCCAGTACACACTCTATGTAAAGTTGTTAACCCGGTCGAGTAAAACAATCAGTATTAAATCACTCGACAGTTTAATTTTATTTAACCCTATTTATGCAGATGAAAGACTTTTACCAGTTTAATTAATTGTTTACTGGATTATCATTTGTAAAGCAAGGTACTTTATTAATTGATGGTAATAATTAGCTCACCTGAGCACAAAGTGCTCAAGGTGAGCTATTGTGGTCACTCAATGTCCGTCTGTCCGTCCGTCCGTCTGTCCGTCCGTCTGTCCGTCCGTCCGTCCGTCTGTCTGTCAACAATTTGGTGTTAACACTCTAGCATCCACAAAAGTTGACCAATCTTGATCAAACTTGGTCAAAGCAAGTATGGTCATAAGTTCTCGGATGAGTTCGATTATGGGCCAGATCGGACCTGGAAGTCTAGAGTTATTTGCCCTTGAACGTAAAAAATAGCTAGTTTTGACATTGTTAACACTCTATCATCTACAATTATTGATCAACCAAGACAAAACTTTGACATAATGTTGGAGAACAAAAGATCTTGCATGAGTTCGATTTTCAGTTTGATCTCATCAGAAAGACAAGAGTTATGTGCCCTTGAATTCGACAAAATTGCCATTTTCGGCAGTTTTCAACCTTGTTTACACTCTAGAATCTACAATTATTGACAAATCAAGACAAAATTGGAACACAATGTTTTGGACCATTAGATCTTTGGTGAGTTTAATTTTCAGTCTAATTTGATCAGAAAGTCCAGAGTTACATGCCCTTAAATTTGACAAAATTGCCATTTTCAGCTGGTTTCGACCTTGTTAACACTCTAGAATCTCTAATTATTAATCAATTAATACAAAACTTGGACGCAATGTTGGGGACCATAAGATCTCAGATGAGTTTGATTTTCAGTCTGATCTGAACAGAAAGTCCAGAGTTACATGCCCTTGAATTTGATCAAATTGCCATTTTCGGCTTGTTTCGACCTTGTTAACATTTTAGAATCTACAATTATTAATCAATGAAGACAACACTTGGACACAATGTTTGGGATCATAAGATCTCGGATGAGTTTCATTTTCAGTCTGATCTGATCAGAAAGTCGATAGTTATGTGCCCTTGAATTTGACAAAATTGCCGTTTTTGACTGTTTTCGACCTTGTTATCCCCCGCCGAAAAAATTTTTCGGGGGGGATATTGTTTTTGCCATGTCCGTCCGTCCGTCCGTCCGTCCGTCCGTCCGTCCGTCCGACATTCGTTTCCGCGCTATTTCTTGGAAACTATAGACCGGATTTCGATGAAACTTGGCACACAGCTTCACTACAAAGAGGACATGCGCATATCGTCGGGGTTACCCGGTTCGACCATTGAATTCAGAGTTACTGCCCCTGACTGTTTAAGCCATATATATACAGAGTGATATTCGTTTCCGCGCTATTTCTTGAAAACTGTAGACCGGATTTCAATGAAACTTAGCACACAGCTTTACTACAAAGTGGACATGCGCATATCGTCGGGGTTACCTGGTTCGACCGCCGAATTTAGAGTTACTGCCCCTGACTGTTTTAGCCATATACATACAGAGTGATATTCGTTTCCGCGCTATTTCTTGGAAACTATAGACCGGATTTCGATGAAACTTGGCACACAGCTTTACTACAATGAGGACATGCGCATATCGTCGGGGTTACCCGGTTCGACCGTCGAATTTAGAGTTACTGCCCCTGATTGTTTTAGCCATATACATACAGAGTGATATTCGTTTCCGCGCTATTTCTTGAAAACTGTAGACCGGATTTCGATGAAACTTGGCACACAGCTTTACTACAATGAGGACATGCGCATATCGTCGGGGTTACCCGGTTCGACCGCCGAATTTAGAGTTACTGCCCCTGACTGTTTTAGCCATATACATACAGTGATATTCGTTTCCGCGCTATTTCTTGAAAACTATAGACTGGATTTCGATGAAACTTGGCACACAGCTTCACTACAAAGTGGACATGCGCATATCGTCGGGGTTACCCGGTTCAACCGCCGAATTTAGAGTTACTGCCCCTGACTGTTTAAGCCATATACATACAGAGTGATATTCGTTTCCGCGCTATTTCTTGAAAACTATAGACTGGATTTCGATGAAACTTGGCACACAGCTTCACTACAAAGTGGACATGCGCATATCGTCGGGGTTACCCGGTTCGACCGCCGAATTTAGAGTTACTGCCCCTGACTGTTTAAGCCATATACATACAGAGTGATATTCGTTTCCGCGCTATTTCTTGAAAACTATAGACCGGATTTCAATGAAACTTGGCACACAGCTTTACTACAATGAGGACATGCGCATATCGTCAGGGTTACCCGGTTGGACCGCCGAATTTAGAGTTACTGCCCCTGACTGTTTAAGCCATATACATAAAGTGATATTCGATTCCGCGCTATTTCTTGAAAACTATACACCAGATTTCAATGAAACTTGGCACACAGCTTTACTACAATGAGGACATGCGCATATCGTCGGGGTTACCCGGTTCGACCGCCGAATTTAGAGTTACTGCCCCTGACTGTTTTAGCCATATACATACAGTGATATTCGTTCTGTTGAAGCCATATACATACAGAGTGATATTCGTTCTGTTGAAGCCATATACATACAGAGTTATATTCGTTTCCGCGCTACTTTATTGACAATGAAAATATGTTCGGCGGGGGATATCAATTCAACGAATTTGCTTGTTTACACTCTAGAATCTACAATTATTGACCAATTAAAACCAATTTTGGACACAATGTCGGAGATCATAATATCTTGTATGATTTAGATTTTCAGTCTGATCTGACAAGAAAGTCCAGAGTTATGTGCCCTTGAATTTGATAAAATTGCCATTGTCGGCTGTTTTCGACCTTGTTTACACTCTAGAATTTACAACTATCAATCAATAAAGATAAAACTTGGACACAATGTTCGGGACCATAAGATCTCAGATGAGATAGATTTTCAGTCTGATCTGATCAGGAAGTCGAGAGTTATGTGCCCTTGAATTTGAAAAAAACTGCTGTTTGCGGCTGCATTCGACCTTGTTTATACTCTAGAATCTACAATTATTTATCGATCAAGACAAAACTTGGACAGTAATGTTCACAGTTGGGCACCATTAGATCTCGTATAAGTTGGATTTTCACATGTTATTGACCATAATTTCGTTCTCAGTCTTAAAGTCATAAATATTAATTGAATTGAACAAAAGTGTTGCTCATATCATTTTGGTTCAGGTGAGCGATATAGGACCATCATGGTCCTCTTGTTTATTATGGCTGTCTGATTTTCATGTAGATAAAATGGGCGTTTGTAAAAAATAAAGTTGTTGACTAGATCTAGATTAACAATGTTGAACATATTTCGGGATCTTTATTCTTTATAACCTGTAAATCAAAGGTAAATTAGTTTGCAGGATTTTTTTCAAAAGAAATAAAAACAGAATGGAAAGCAGATGACTTTTAACATGAAGGTTGCAATGTATTGCGACTTCTGAATTAATCCTTTCCCAATAGAAAATGATTGGGAAAACATTAAAGCAAAAGAATAGAATACTGGTATATTCCTAATCAGAATTTTGTCCTTTTGCCTCAAAATTTTTTAATGTATAATAAAACAAAGGAAATCCTATTTTTAGCATCAATGTATTGTTTTGTCTGAAACAGCTTGAAAATTGGATCATCCTCAAATTGCATTGCTTGGGAAAGGGTTCAAGCTGATGAACGGGACTTTTTCACCACTACATGTATAGGTTTTCATTTTTGAAAAAAAAATATCAAAACAGCTTTTAGCTAAAAACACCAAAGACTCCACAACCTGAACAAACTTTTTGCTAAGAGAAAACATAGTGGAAAATGAAGAAGCTGCTTGTCATTGACTTTTGTGATCCATTGTCAGCAAAGTGATCCACAAAATATGGCCCAAAAACAAAGAACCAAAGTCTTTAAGAACATCATGTTCATTTCAAGCATTATTTCTTTTTGCATCTCTGTTTTATAGTGTCTAAGTGTCATCTACAAAGTACTAATTGTCGTAATTGATGTAATACACCCCCCCCCCCCCAAAAAAAAAAGCAACTGGCTCAAAACGTACCAATGTGGCTCAAGATTTTTCAAAGTGGCTCAAGCAGTGGCTCAAACTTTTTTTGAGCCAGCGCTAGCCCTGAGTTCTGTTGATTAATAAGTAAAAAAAAAACAACTTTCCCATAACTATTTACCTATCTATCAGTTTGATTTCCATCTTGAGAAAAGCAGTTTTTACCCTTTCCCAAACGGCAAAATTTTAGCGTCATCCACTTCAAAAACTGCCAAAAATGACAAAATGGAAGTTATAAAAGATAGAATTTGTGTAAAATATGGCATAGAAAATATTGAGACAAAAGGAGAAACTGCTGGTTATCAGCAGTTTCTTCTTTTGTCTCGATGTTTTCCCAAGCCTTTTCTATTAGAGACGTCAAAACCAGGTCTTGTTTGGGAGAGGGTTAAATAACAAATACGCTCTAACAGTCGAAAAATGGTGAATAGGAAAGGCATGTCATATTGTCGGAAATTGACAGCGAAATATGATATGGTGCGAAACATTAAAGTTTCTACAATAACCGAGTGTCTCGAATAATTGAAGCATTGTCCCTTAAAACTTGTTTTTGTGCTCTAACACAGGAATGGTTTTAGTGACAAGGTGCTTGAGGGGTGGGGTGGTATTCATCCGAAGTGAGACAGATCTATATTTGTCTGCTACCAGAGTTTTTAATTGGAAAAAAATGTAAAATTAAGATCCTTATAATTCTGTCTGTTTGATTATTTCCAGATGAAGTTTCTATATTGTTTCGAGGTTCGAATCTTGCAACAACATTAATGGACCAATACATGAAAATGAGTGCTACAGAGTTTGTGCAATCAGCCATTAAAGTGCCAGTTGTTAAGATTTGTGAGAGTAAACAAAGCTGTGAGGTATGTTCAACCGTTCAATTATTGCAGTCCAAATCTAAACCCTTAAAGAATCCAAACCCTTAAAGGTTTTATATGCAAGTTTCTTATTCCAGTATAGGACTGAATTTATTATCCATGGTTACATATGCAAATAAATAATTTTCTGAATTTGTCCCAACTCCAATTAGAGAGAATTCTATTATTATAATGAAACAGGCAGTGACACTAGTGCAGTTGGTAGCTCGTGAGGTCCTGGTTTGATCTCCAGTTGCAGCAAAGATCCTTTCTGACATTTTAATTTGTCTCCCACCAGTGGTTGGATAGTTGTAAACCTTTGTAGGTGAACAGCTGAAGTGCTCAGAAAGGATAATGTGGTGTAACTGATCGAAGAAACAGGAATCCATGGTCAGGTGCTCCAACCATTGCAATATGATGGAAGCATTTCAAAGAGGCATTCAGCCTCATTCAATTCAATCTTTTTGGAACATGCAGATGATTTGAGTCAAATTTTTGTCAAACAAATACACCTACCTAGTCAGTTTGATAATTGATAACTATTGCAAAGGCAAACATATACACTGTTTTGGTCACTAATTAAATTTGCAGCATTTCACTATGTTAGTTTGCTGGATTAAGGTAATCCATCCATAATTACATGTGTGCAACTTCAGCTGTCAACCATAGCAACAGAAATTAATTGTACCCAGAATCTAAAATATGAATACCCGTGTCTGTTTCCGGGCATCATCTGTGCCAACGAAAATTGAAGAGGGAAACCCTCATCAATTTCCATTGTCACAGATGATGCCTGAAGTTGCTGTAAGCGTAGATAATGTTGTATATTCCACCTTAAATCTGTTTATCAGCAATTCTATTACATTTCTACTTGCAGTTGAACTCCACTTTTATAGAAAACAAGCCAGATATTCAGAACAATCGAGATAATTTTTTCACAGTACTCTCAGAAATGGTGGAGTCTATATTTAAATCAGCAGAAACCTGCCCAAAGTGAGTAAAGTAGATGGGTATTCTTAAACTTATCCCTTTAACCCATTAACAGATTGAAAAATTTTAAGGTGCTAAAGTTTTAAAGCTGCTGCAGACCACAAAACAGATGTTGATAAAGATGGGATTTTCATACAATATAGCATGGAAATTATTGACAGAAAAGGAGAAAATGCTGATAATCAGCATTTTCTTCTTTTGCTTCAATGCTTTTTCCCAAGCACTTTTCTTGAGGGGGGGTCAAAAGCGTCAATAAGTGGGAATAGGTTAACAATTACCAAAATTTTATATTGGCCCAAATTCGATAAAGGCCATTACTTTGAAAATTATGCCCACATTTTTAATTGATTTCAAATATTGGTGCCAAAGTTTCAAAATTTAACCGATGTGATATTATTCCTGACATTGTACAAAAACCAGAAATTTTTATTTAAAAGGTTAATATTCAAGGAGGGAAATGGACTAAAATCTTGTTGTTTGTCATTACTTTCGCAACTATTCATACAATAAGGGGGCTATTCTAGTCACCCTGGCGTTGGCATAGGCGTAATGCTTTGGTTAAGTTTTTGCGTGCAAGTTTGTCAAATCTCTGTTTCTACTAATGCTATTGCTCTGAAACTTTGCACATGCCTCTTTGACCATAGCATCAGCCTCTAGGCAAAGATTTGTTACTCTGACATGGAATTTAATGAATTTTTTACCCTTTTTGACTTAGAAATTCTTGGTTAAGTTTTTGTGTACAACTTACATATTTCTGTGATAACTTTTTATCAGTAACAGCTATTGCTTTCAAACTTTGCACATGCTTCTATGACCATAATATCAGCCTCTAGGCAAGGATTGGTTACTTTGAAATTTGACTTAACTGAGTTTTTACCCTTTTCCAACTTAAAATTTTTCACTATCCAGCACTTTATGGTCGCGCTTTGCTGTCCTGCAACAGCTCTTGTTTAACTATGATAAACATTTATATATGGGAAACTATATTTCAGAGTATTACGTTATATATGTGGAAGTCTTCAAAGAACAGTAACTGCAAGGTGGCCGGAAGATGAAAGTGTTCGGACAAGAGTTGTCAGGTATTTAGAAAACATTTCTTGACCCTTTCCGAAATGGCAAAAAATAGACTGATCTATATTGAATCCTGCATCAGACAAAAAATGGATGTTGATGTTGATTTTGTGTAAAATATAGAACAGAAAATATTGAGGTAAAAGAAGAAAATGATGTTATTGTCCTCTGGTAGTACTTGTTGATTTTGTAGATGTTTAGAATAAGGACATTTATTGTGAAACACTGTTCCTAGCAAATTCGTAAACTACAAAATTTAAGACTTATTGTAGTTGTTAACATAATATTCAATTTCAAGCTCTATATTCGTTGGATACAAAATATTGATGGAAAAAGAGAATATGCTAAATGTTTTGCAAAGCCTTCCTTCCATATAAGGAATTTTAAAATGAGGTATTGTTAAGGAAGACTGGATCAAGTTTTATACCTTACTTTTTCAGTGGTTTTATATTCCTACGACTTCTTTGTCCAGCAATTATTAATCCAAAGTCATTTAATCTTATCTCAGGTAAGTAGGTCTATATCACCTCATGCAGAGTTCTGGATACCAATAGGCTTGGGTTATAACTATTCAAAATATATAATAGCTTTAGATCTCAATCTAGCCCTATGTTGTGGGTACTCATTGGAATCTACAAAGGAGTATGCACAACATAGGGTTTGGAATAAGTATGCTTTTATTTTGAAAAAAGAGAAGAGGAAAAAAAACATCAATATGCTTAACCTATTACCAGACAGCACAATTCTAGAGTTATTCAAGTTCAAAGATTATGTAGACCTTAATTAAAAGTGAACAGAATTTGACATTTTTATGCCCCCGCATTGACAGATCTGGGGCATATTGTTTTACCGTTCTCCGTCCGTCTGTCTGTCGGTCCGAAACTTAACGTGAAAACTTAACATTGGCCTTTTCTCCATAAGTATTCCACATACAAAGCTCAAATTTGGTATGTAACCTTCTTCCAATGATATCTGTCTGTTCCATGCAATATGACCTTCCTCAAGGTTATCCATTAACCCTTATCAACCCTTTACCTGAAAACTTAACATGAAAACTTAACATGCAACTTCTCATTGGCCTTTTCGGGTGCATTTGTGTTTGACAAACACATCTTGTTCTGTCTCTTTTGGAAGAAAACATTATGGAAAATGAAAAAAATGCTTGTCACAAGCAATTTCTTTATTTTCCACAATGTTTTTTAAAGCCTTTTTCTTCTAAGGCATCAAAGGTGTCAATGTGTGTTAATGGGTAAATGATTCTCTTTGTTTACAGAAACTCCCTCAGAAATGGCCCAAAGAACATTGAAGCTTATTGCCAAAGCCCTTCAAAATCTTGCCAACCTGGTGGAGTTTGGAGGAAAAGAAGCATTTATGGGTGTTGTTAACCCTTTTATCATTAATAATCGACCCAGAATGATAGAGTTCTTGGACAACCTCTCTGTAAGTGGAGAAAAACCGTTTTCTTTTAACGCTTCCTTAGACAACGACATGTTTTGATGCACCCCCAAAAGGGTTGGAGCTTTTGGATAAAGGGAAGAAAAGCAAGAAAATGCTTGTTACCATTTTATCTTATGATGAATGGAAATTGTTTTGATTCATTTAATAACTTTTGGAATAATATCCAGAAAATAAAGTATTTGCACAAGCTTTAAGACATGATAAAACAATTTAATACATTGTGTGGTAAGGATATATGTTGTATATGTGACCTGTCACGCTAAAAGGGACTTTATCAGAAGTACAAAGATCCAAACTTTTCAGACTCAGCACAGGTAAACCAGAAACTGTATTCGAACAATGAACATAAAGTAAGATAGGGAAATCATTCCAGATATAAAAAATTACATACAAGTGAAAAGTGTCGGCCCTAGTCTGGCTTCACGAACTGCGCAGACTGACTAGGTTCGATATTTTTCACACAACCAATAAGGTCCCTTTTAGCGAGACGGGTCACATATATGTTGTATATCATCTATAGCCAAAAATGATGTTTGACAAGGATCAGTCAACACAATTGAGCAGATCCAGCTACACTTTCCGTTAAGAGAAAGTAATTTTTCGAAATTTAACATAAGACAGGATACAGAAACTTTTAGAGATTCTCTTTTTGAAGTGAATAACCTGAACAGAAATGACTATTTGTAGTTTGTTTACTATTCACAGCACGTTCAAGAATGTAGTGAAATCCACGACAGTGCCAAACATGATGTGTCTCGTGACTTAGCCACCATACATCAAATATGTGCCTCACATTTAGATGATCTCAAAAAGCTCTCAGATTCACAGGTAATTTTTGTCGAGCCCGCTTGCGGTGAGCTCGACATAGTTGTCACAATGGCGGTTCGGTGTATGTGCGTTAGTGCGTGCGTGCGTTAGTGCGTGCGTGCGTTAGTGCGTGCGTGCGTTAGTGCGTGCGTCCGTCCGGATGGAGCTTGTCCAGGCCATAACTTCACCATGGATGGAGGGATTCAGAAATAACTTGGCACAAATGTCAAGCTCAGTAAGGCGGAGTGTCGCGTGCAAGAACCAGATTCCAAGCTCAAAGGTCAAGGTCAAACTTGGAGGTCAAATGTCAAAAATGAGAAGATTTTTGCTTGTCCGGGCCATAACTTCACCATGGATGGAGGGATTCAGAAATAACTTGGCACAAATGTCAAGCTCAGTAAGGCAGAGTGTCGCGTGCAAGAACCAGATTCCAAGCTCAAAGGTCAAGGTCAAACTTGGAGGTCAAATGTCAAAAATGAGATGATTTTTGCTTGTCCGGGCCATAACTTCACCATGGATGGAGGGATTCAGAAATAACTTGGCACAAATGTCAAGCTCAGTAAGGCAGAGTGTCGCGTGCAAGAACCAGATTCCAAGCTCAAAGGTCAAGGTCAAACTTTGAGGTCAAATGTAAAAAATGAGTTGATTTTTGCTTGTCCGGGCCATTCCTTAACTTGGCACAAATGTCAAGCTCAGTAAGGCGGAGTGTCGCGTGCAAGAACCAGATTCCAAGCTCAAAGGTCAAGGTCAAACTTGGAGGTCAAATGTCAAAAATGAGATGATTTTTGCTTGTCCGGGCCATAACTTCACCATGGATGGAGGGATTCAGAAATAACTTGGCACAAATGTCAAGCTCAGTAAGGCGGAGTGTCGCGTGCAAAAACCAGATTCCAAGCTCAAAGGTCAAGGTCAAACTTGGAGGTCAAATGTCAAAAATGAGATGATTTTTGCTTGTCCGGGCCATAACTTCACCATGGATGGAGGGATTCAGAAATAACTTGGCACAAATGTCAAGCTCAGTAAGATGGAGTGTCGCGTGCAAGAACCAGATTCCAAGATGAAAGGTCAAGGTCAAACTTTGAGGTCAAATGTAAAAAATGAGTTGATTTTTGCTTGTCCGGGCCATTCCTTAACTTGGCACAAATGTCAAGCTCAGTAAGGCGGAGTGTCGCGTGCAAGAACCAGATTCCAAGCTCAAAGGTCAAGGTCAAACTTTGAGGTCAAATGTAAAAAATGAGTTGATTTTTGTAGAACCAGATTGCTAGCTCAAAAGTAAAGGTCAGAATTTTAGGTCAAATATCAAAAATGAGTTGATTTTTGTTGAGCCCGCTTGCAATGAGCTTGACAAAGTTGTCACAGTGGCAGTTTGGTGTATGTGCGTGTGTGCGTCTGTCCGGATTATGCTTGTCTGGACCAAAATTTGGTCATTACTTGGGGGGAATTAAAATAATTTGGCATGAATATTAACCATCATGAGGTGGAGTGTCGCGCGCAAGAACCGTGTGGATAAAAAGTGGTATAAATCAGCTTGTCCTGAAACAGCTTGCTGGAATCATAACTCTGACATTGGTTGCCCAAAACAGCATAAATTTTCACCATCATGAAACAATCTGTCGCGCGCTAGAAACATGTTAGGTCAAAAGGCAGGGTCCCACTTTTAGGCCAAATGCGGAAATTTTGACACATTTAAGAAGATGGAAGTGAGCTTTGGAAAGCACCATATTCTGTAAAGTAAGTTTATTTTTCACCTTTTGCTTGTGTTGTGTGATTATATGGGCACTAAAAGGACACTTCCAAATAGAATAAGGTGTTATTTTTTATTATGTTTCTAATTAAAGGGAATTAAAAGACATAAGGTCCCTTTTAGCGTGACGGGTCACATATGTATACTCAAATTAATCCATTCTGGTATCTCGTTATAAATACATAGACATGTAATATTTTGTGAACAATAAACTGTCTCACCATGATCCCCATCATTCCAACTTATTTTGTCCCCACTTTTACAACGCCATTGTAATGACAGCTGTAGACATAGGTATGGTCTTCTTTCTTCAAAATGAGCGGGCTCGACATGTTGCCCTTCGGCATCTAGTTAGCTTACCTGAGCAACATGCTCAAGGTGAGCTTTTGTGATCACCCTGTGTCCGGCGTGCGTCGTGCGTTGTGCGTCGGAAGTCGTCAACAATTTCCTTAAACATCTCCTCCTCCTTAACCACTGGGCCAATTATTACCAAACTTGGCAGGCATGTTCCCTGGATGACCCTTTTCAAAATTTGTTTTCAAATTTTTGATTCGTCAAAAAATGTGGGCGTGGCAGGGCGGGGCTTATCAGACTTAGAGAAATTGATAAATAATTCTTCAAAAATCTTCTTCTCCCTAACCATTGAGTCAATTTTTACCAAAGTTGGCAGAAATGTTCCTTGGGTGGCCCTTTTCAAAACTTGTTTTCAAATTTTTGATTCGTCAAATATTGTGGGCGTGGCAGGGCGGGGCTTATCAGAATTAGAGAAATTGTTAAATAATTCTTCAAAAATCTTCTTCTCCCTAACCATTTAGTCAATTTTTACCAAAGTTGGCAGAAATGTTCCTTGGGTGACCCTTTTCAAAACTTGTTTTCAAATTTTTGATTCATCAAAAAATGTGGGCGTGGCAGGGTGGGGCTTATCAGACTTAGAGAAATTGATAAATAATTCTTCAAAAATCTTCTTCTCCCTAACCATTGAGTCAATTTTTACCAAAGTTGGCAGAAATGTTCCTTGGGTGACCCTTTTCAAAACTTGTTTTCAAATTTTTGATTTGTCAAAAATTGTGGGCGTGGCAGGGCGGGGCTTATCAGACTTAGAGAAATTAGTAAATAATTCTTTAAAAATCAAATTTTGATCCAATTTTTACCAAAGTTGGCAGAAATGTTCCTTGGATGACCCTTTTCAAAATTTGTTTTCAAATTTTTGATTCGTCAAAAAATGTGGGTGTGGCAGGGCGGGGTTTATCAGACTTAAAAAAATCATGAAAAAATTCTTTAAAAATCAACCATTGGTCAAATTTAAACCAAACCTGGCAGACCTGTTTCTTGGGTGACTGTTTTTAATGTGTGTTCATGAATTTTTTTATTCGTCAAAAAATGTAGCCATGGCAGGGTGGGGCTTATCAGACTTGGAGAAGTTATTAAACAAATCCTTGAAAATTTTCTTCTTAACTATTGGACAAATTATATCAAATTATCCAGGAATGTTCCTTGGGTATCCCTTTTTAATTTTTTTTTACAAATTTGTGATTCGTTGAAAATGTGGGCATGGCAGGATGTTTATTCAACTAGGAGAAATGACAAGAAAATTCTTTAAAAATCAACTGTTGGGCCAATTTGAACCAGGGATGTTGCTTGAGTGACTCTTTTGAACAATAATATTGTTTGTGAATTTTTGATTTGTTAAAAAATTTGAGTGTGGCAAGGTAGGGCTTATCAGACTTCAAAAATAAACAAATATAAAGAAATTCTTCAAAAATCAACCATGGGGCCAATTTGAACCAAGAGAACAGAATGCTTATTGAGTTTTCAAACACTTGGTTATAAATTTTTGATAGGATTATAAATGTTGATGAGGCAAGGAGGGGCTTATCATATTAACCTTTTCCCAAACAAGACCGGGTTTTGACGTCCCTAAGAGAAAAGGCTTGGGAAAACATTGAGGCAAAATAGGAAAGTGCTGATAATCAGCACTTTTTCCTTTTGCCTCAATATTTTCTGTGCTATATTGTACAGAATATTCCATTTTAGTTACTTTAATGTTGTCGTCTGCAGCAGCTTTGAATTTGGACTACCTATAAATTTTGTTGTTTGGGAATGGGTAAGGGTATTAATGTTTGTAATGTATCAGTCTGATGTTTCAAAATTGTAATTTGTTAATTATAAAAGTTTAATCTTGATTATAAGAATCAAACTGGAACAGCACATGATATTCAATTTTAAAGATGTATGCAAATGCTACTACATACAATTTGATTGAATACTAATGTGACTTCATTGTATTCATTGGAAATTATGAAACTTAATTTACAATAATTTGATACGACATACATATTTGTTTACAACAAAATTTATATCGTACACTATCAAATACAGGAAGGACTCAGGTGAGCGATATCAGTGCCTTTCAGGCACTCTTGTTATTTAAAACCTTTCATAAACAACCAAATTTTGGCTTGTATAAATTTGAAAAAGTTACAGATGTCATTTACAATGTGAAGAAATTTTGAAATTTTACAACTTTTTGAGAATATAACATTGTGGTAAATGAAGAAATTGCTTGTCACAAGAAAATTCTTCAGTTTCCACAATGTTTTCCAAAGCCTTAAACTTTTTTTGGAGTCAAAAGCATTTTCAAGAATGTAGTGAAATCCACGACATTGCCAAACATAATTTGTCTCGTGACTTAGCCACCATACATCAAATCCGTACCTCACATTCAGATGATTTAAAAAAAAAACTCTCAAACTCACAGGTAATTTTAAACTTTCTCATGCTGTTCATGTCCATTTACTGTTTTGACCAAAGCTTTGGCAGTTAAGTCTGATCTTAGTCTACACTGCCTGCTTTCTACTGATTTTTTATGGCAAAATTAGAGATAATGTCTCTTTAGTTAGCAATTTGAACAAAAAATTAGAATTTGTAGTCAGCAGGACAAGGGTTAATTTTAACACTGGACTAAAGATCAAAGGGAATAATGGATTTATAGCAAGATAACATATTTTCAAAATTAATTTTTCATCAAACCCTATGTTGTCGGTACTAATATGAATTGTCTCATTGATGACTGCCTTTGTTGAGTTGATAAGTGCATTCATATATTATATGTGAATTTTATATACCATTAATGTGATACCAAGTTCAAATTATCTTACTCATTACTATCTTGCTGGGCGACCAAAGGCAGCGATATGTGGGAATGTGTTAACCCTTTCCCAAACGACAAAAACTTAAGGGTGAACCACTTCAAAAACTGTCACAAATGACAAATGGATGTTATTAGAGATAGAATTTGTGTGAAATATGGCATAGAAAATATTGAGACAAATGGAGAAACTGCTGGTTATCAGCAGGTTCTTCTTTTGTTTCAAGGTTTTCTCAAGCCTTTTCTATTAGGTACGTCAAAACCCGGTCTTGTTTGTGAAAGGGTTAAAGGCAATTTTTCGTTATCTTTCAGCAATCATTAAAGAAGCTGATAGCAGTAACAGACATAGCTACAAATCACAAGAAACAGTATATGGGTGATACCTGACGTCAAGCCTTGCCTGTGCTGGACAACCCTATCAACACTTTGTGTTCTTATACCGTGCCCGTTCTCACCTCCATCCTACGACAGATGGTCACGGACGACACGTAGCAACTCATGTCACATGGCCTTGATTTACACTTATTCTTAGTTCACTCTCTGGAGAGCTAAAGGAAAGATATCTAGCTACCTAGTCATGTGACATTATGTACCGGTTCCCATCTTCGTATCATGGGAGATCGGGCAACACCTTGCAACTCGATTCATGTGAAATGAATGAAAGATCTTCAACTGTTTCTTTGCAGCACCTAGTAGGTCAAACAAGCAGTTACTAGGTATAAGAATCCTTATTAACCCTTTCCCAAACAAGACCAAGTTTTGAAGTCCCTATTAGAAAAGGATTTGGAAAATATAGAGGCAAAAGAAGAAAATGCTGAATATCAGCATTTTCTCCTTTTACCTCAATATTTTCTGTGCTATATTGTACAGGAATTTCCTTTTTAGTTACTTATATATTGTCGTCTGCAGCAGCTTTGAATTCGGAACACCCTAAAATTTTGTTGTTTGGGAAAGAGTTAAGCCTTTCCCAGACATAAAAAAAAATCAGGATGGTCCAACTCAATAGCTGCTGCTGATTGCAAAATAGGTGTTGATTAAGATTGGATTTGTGCATGATATAGTATTCTTCAGCATTTTCTTTTTTTGCCTCAATGTTTTCCAAGCTGTTTTAGAATTTCGAAATCAGGTCTTGATTGAGAAAGGGTTAACTTGATATTGGAAGTCACATGACTTCACTAGCAATCCTGTCAATTGACCAAATTACTTGTCACATGATTGTCTATTAAGGGTAACAGACTGGCCTGACCTCATTGAAATGTGTTCAGTTTAGTATAGCGGGTTAATAATAGACTGTAGCTCTCTTGTTCTCTTGTATTTGGCAACTCCATTGAATGGATCATCTCAAAATGTTGTTTGGAAAATGAGAAGAGTGTTCTCCCTAGCCCTTTAAGCTGTAGTGGTCCCATTATGCCTTCAAATAAATCAGTGTGTAATGTCCCTATGCATTCAAAAATTCCCTTCAATTTAATTTCTCCATATTTGTCCCCAATAGAACTTTTACTTATTTTGTGATGAACCCTGAAACTGATTAATCCAACTTGTTAAAAAAATATCTGGTATGTATGTTGTAGTATAGAAAATATTGAGGGAGAAGGAGAAATTGCTGTTCAACAGCAATTTCTTCTTTTCTCTCAATGTTTTCCTAAACTTTTTTGCGAGGACAGAAATTTTTTTTTGTGGAAAGCGTTTAGGTACTAATCAATGCAACTTATTCTTCAATGTATCTCAAATTTTCCCTGTTGTGAAACCTTGTTGCCTTATTTTCACCATTTGTGCCCTATGTGTATGTGTGTGCCACTTTTGCCCTTTTGCAAACAATCCCAGCTCCAGGATTTTTAGTCTGTATCAGAAAGCAAATTGCCAGAATTTTCTCCTTTTGTGTCAAGGTTTTCCATATTTTCCATACTTAACTATTATTTTCTAAAATCTGAGTTTTGGTAACATTGGTTCTTTTTGTCTAAATTAAGTTTTAAATAGGCTAAAATTTTATTGCTTTGGAGAGTTTCAAGCAATTCTTAGATTGTAAAATCCATTTTAACCCATTACACACTCAAGGCCTTGTTTTGATGTCCCCAAAAAAGTTTATGGTAAAACATTGAGGCAAAAGAAGAAAATGTTGATAACAGTAATTTCTCCTTTTTGCTCAGTATTTTCTGTGTTATCTTGTACAAGAATTGTATCTTTAATATCATTTTCTGTCTGCAATGGCTTCAAAATTGAAATAGTCTAAAATTGTTTAGTCTGGGAAAGGGTTAATTTGGTTGAAAACCAGAATTATTGCAAAAACAAGATGATTGGTACTAGAAGCAGAATATTGGCTTTTCTGATTATGGAAAAATGGTAAATTGGCATTTTCTTTTCTCTTAAATGTTTTTCTAATGACTTTACTAAAGGGATTTCAAACTTAGAGCTTGTTCGGGAAAGCATGAAATCGTATCTATTTGGTATCTCAACCCCAAGATTGTTTGGTATAGGGATAAAGACTTTTTATAAGCAAAATATGATTTATTATTAATCAAACTGTATGTTGTTGGTACTCATTGGAATCCCCTTGTTGAGACAATTCCAATGAGTACCCACGACATAGGGTTTGGATTTGAAATGACAAGTTTTGAATGTCTTCACCCCTCTTATCTGTTGCTGTTGATAGAACCTGCACCAAAATAATGTTGTGTGCATTAGGTCATTATATGAGCGTGTTATTATTGTATGTGTAATTGTGTGTCTGTCTGTCTCCTTATGACTATATATAGGGCATTAATTTTGTATGTCAATGGAAAGGAATTCATAGAAAGTCTTTAACCCTTTCCCAAACAACACCTGGTTTTGACATCTCTTGTAGAAATGTTTGGGGGAAAAAGTGAGACTCTTACATTTTTTTTATCTTTTTGGGTAGATAATGTGGGAAATGAAGAAATTGCTCACCAGAAGCAATTTGTTAATTTTCGACAACATTTTCCAAAGCCTTTTTCGTTTAACCCTTTCCCAAACAAGGCCTGGTTCTGATGTCCCTAATAGAAGTGACTTGGGAAAGTATTGACACAAAAGAAGAAACTGGTGATAACCAGCATTTTCTCCTTTTGTCTCAATATTTCCATGCTATATTGTACAAAAATCCTATCTTTAATTTTGTCAATTTTGTTTTCTGCTGCAGCTTAAGAATTTGAGAAGTCCAATTTTGGTTGTTTAGGAAAGGGTTAACCCATTACCACACAATTACTCTTTTTGACTCCCCACAAAATAATGGTCATGAAAAATATTGTGGAAAATGGAGAAATTGTTTGTGCCAAGCAATTTCTTCATTTCCCACAATGTTTTCTACACAAAAAGACCAAAACATTTTAAATTTTGTTCACTCAAAATTGTCATCTGCAGGATCTTTCAATTTGGACCACTCTATTATTTTGTCGTTTGGTAATTGGTTAAGGCAATTATGGGTTAAATTTTATGGGTCTGTCTATTATTTTGTTATTTGGGAAATTGTCAAAATGAAACCATATTCTTGTGCCACAGCATGTACTTTAGTCCAGGACTACAGATAAGAGGGGCTAACCCATTACCAGACGACAACATTTTGGTCTGTTCCAAATTCAAAGATGTTGCAGATGACAATTTTAAGTTGATGAAATTTGAAAAATCTTTCCATTTTGGGTTAGAAAATATTGTGGAAAATGAAGAAATTGCTTGTGTCAAGCAATTTTTTCATTTTCCACAATGTTTTCCAAAGAATTTTCTCGTGAGAGGGTCAAAAGGCATCACTGTGCAGTAATGGGTTAATTGGTTTTCAAAATGCAATTTCATAAATTGTTCATCAAATCCTATGTTGTGAGTACCCATTAGAATCGTCTAATTGAGACAATTCAAATGAGTTCTCACAAGGTAAGGTTTTGAATTGAGATTGAATGTTTTACCCCTTCTTATATATGTTGCTCTGAAGTCATTAACTAAATCAACAACAAGTATTATGGAACCCTTATCTTAACCCTTTCCCAAATGACCAAATTTTAGGCCGTTGCAATTTGAAAGCTGCTACAGACGACTTAATCAATGTTGATAAAGATGATATTTATGCAATATAAAGCGTGAAAAATATTGAGACAAAAGGAGAAATTGCTGATTATCAGCAATTTCTTCTTTTGTCTCAATGTTTTTCCAAGCATTTAATTTTAAGGACGTCAAAAGCATGTCTTGTTTGGGAAAGGGTTAAAATTAGAATGTAATAATCATGATGAAAATAACTTCTTTCCCTGTATGGAAAGATGTAGGGATAATACATGTTTTGTTTTACAGCTGTCAGCCTGTCTGAAACTTATTGTTTAAAAAATAGAACAAATACATATCGTCTGTGTAAATGCAAAACCTTGTATGTCGATTTTTGCATTTTTCAAAGTAAAAACTTGTGTGCCCAGTTTAGACAATTCTTGCAGGTTTTGAGATATTTTTTTACTGATCAGTATTAATGACACATTATTTGTGAACAATCTGTCCAAATTTCAAGTAAAACATTTCACTTTGAGAAAAGTTATTACACTTTTTCCCTCCCCTTTAAAATTTTCCAAAATCGAGATATGAGGTTTTTACATTTACAAGGACGATGTACTAGACATTGTTTCGGAGCATTGTTGTTTCACAGGTAGCTCTTGTTTGTTAATGAAATAATGAGAACAGCTTAAAAGTTTTTATGCCCCCGATAGGGAGGCATCATAAATTTGACTTGTCCGTCCGTCCGTCTGTCCGTCCGTCCGTCCGTCTGTCCGTCCGTCCGTCATTCCGTCCAAAAACTTTAACATTGGCCATAACTTCCTTATTACTTAACATATTCGCTTCATACTTTACCACAACATTCCTTGGTACATTACCTTTCTGTAGGCACATACTTTGGTGACCTTGACCCCTGGATGACCTTGACCTTGAACATAGATTGGCCATAATTTAAAATCAAAGCGGTGTCGGGGGCTTTGTCATCTTACAGTGACAGCTCTTGTTTAAGTAATAGTTTGTTACTACTTGTATTGACAAATTTAAATTAATTTGTTTTTATAACCCTTTTCCAAGCTACAATATTTCAGGGTGGTCTAATTTGAACGTTGCAGGGAACAAAATGGGTGTTTGTGAAGATAGGACTTTTGCACAATACAGCACAAAATGTAGAGACAATAGGAGAATATGCTGATAACAGCATTTCTTCTTTTGTCTCGATATTTTCATAAACCTGGTCCATAAGGGACATCAAATGTATCTAAAAATATACTAGTAAAAGTACATTTTTTATTGCATATGAATACAGGCAGGTTAGAAATTTTGATTGTTATAGTAAATCTGTAATGTTTGATATATTTTACCAAAAAAGATTGAGAGAAAAGTAGAAAATGCTGGTGACCGGCATTTTCTCCTTTTCTCTCAATGTTTTTACCACACAGTTACTCCTTTTGACTTCCCACAGTGTTTTGTACCTAGAAAGACCTAAAACCGTTAATTGTATATGCAACATCTTAGAATTTGGACAAGTCTAAAATTTTGCTGTTAGGTAACAGGTTAAAGCCAGTGTTTGTTTGTGGCAGGGTTGGTTAGGTGCACTTTATGTCTCTACAAAATGTGATTCTATAATACACAAACTACGTGAGTGTAGTACTGTTAACGATGTTTTAATATCAATAAAAAAATCATCAATTCTTACTTCATGTGTTGTTTGTCTTCTCACTTGGTATCGGGGCCATTCCTCCATCCATTAATGTGAATTACACAGAAGATTTTTTTGTCTGTCGTAGTTAATCTATTGCCACACAGTGACCCCTTTTGGCTCCCAACAGGATAAATGCTATGGAAAACATAGCGGAAAATGGAAGAAATTGCTTGTGATAATCAAGCAATGTCAGCTATGTTTTTTACCCAGAAAGCCCCCTTGTTTCAATATTTTCTAAATATTTCTACTTAGGATGTCAAAACCAGATTTTGGTTAGTTAGCAAAAGGGTTTACGAGGAAATCTGTCCGAATTCAAAAATGTTGCGTGCCACAAATTAGTTATTATGAAAAGCAGAACTCTGTATGTATTGAGGGAAAAGGGGAACTATAGGTTTTCAACAAGTTTTGACGTCCCGTATAGCATAGGCTTTCGAAAACATAGAGACTAAATAAGTGAATGAATTTTCTCCTTTTGTCCCAATATTTTCTATGCCATATTGTACACGAATCGAATATTCTAACTTTCATTTTGTCTGCACCAATAGGTCCCCACCCTAATTTTTAGCTCGACTTTTCGAAGAAAATGAGCTTATACTGTCACCCGGGCGTTGGCGTTGCAACAAAGGTTAAATTTTTTTTTTTCAAACATCAATGACTTCCATACTATCAAAGGGATTCAACCCAAACTTGGAATACTTATTCACCATCACACCATCTACCTTACTACCAGGGCCCATGACCCTGGCTCCACTATATTTGGAGTAATGTCCCCTTTATATTTAGAAAATAAGTATAGGTTGTTACGTGCAACTCATATCTCTGTTTCTACTTATGCTATTGCTCTGAAATTTTGCACATGCTTTTGTGACCATAATATTAGCCTCTAGGCAAAGATTCATAACTCTCACATTTAATTTACTGGAATTTTAACCTTTTTTGACTTAGAAATTCTGGATTAAGCAACTTAGAAAAGTCGAGCGCGCTGTCTTATGGACAGCTCTTTTTTAGCTCGACTTTTCGAAGAAAATGAGAGCTTATACCGTCACCCGGGCGTCGGCGTTGCAACAAAGGTTAAAGTTTTTTCAATCATCAACAACTTCCATACTATCAAAGGGATTCAACCCAAACTTGGAATACTTATTCACCATCACACCCTCTACCTTACTATCAGGGCCCATGACCCTGGCTCAACTATATTCGGAGTTATGCCCCCTTTATACTAAGCAACTTAGAAAGTCGAGCGCGCTGTCTTCGGACAGCTCTTGTTGTTGTTGGGAAAAAGGGTAACGATGTCAAAACTAAGTATTAGATTGATGCTGATGGTCGTCATTGTTTGTAATCGTCTGCAAATCGCTGACTGATCGTGACTTATACTTTATCATCGGTTTTCAACAAAAACATCGTAACTGCAGCTTGTTAGAAGCTGCAGTTACGAGGTTTTTGTTGAAAAGCAGCGTTATGCAATTTTCATGTCATGCATCATAGGTCACTCGTAGACAGTTTTGTCGATCACAAAACCACGACCGCTGTAGGTTCGAAGGCTAAGTGAGCCATCAATATGCAAAGCTTAAAGCGGCATTACTCTTTCCATTATTTACTACGCATGTTTTTTGTGCCATTGACATAGAAAGAATTGTAGAAAACGGCGAGGGAAAGGGAGAAAATGCTGATGATTCGCAATAATTTCCACGTTCCTTCAAAATCTGACAGGTTTAGCGATAAATTTGTTTATTTGTGCTATTTTTTCAATTCGTAACTGCCGAAAATGTTGTCTTCCCGAAAAAGGGTTATTGTCCACAAAGCCCAGATTTCCATTAATTTGTATGCATATTTGACAAGCCCCACAAAAAGGACCCATCCGATAACTTAGAATTAGGAAAACAGATTGGAGGAAAATTTATATTAAATATTTTATATTTAACAATTTCCAATACAAGGCCTATGTTTGACGTTCGTAACAGAAGAAAATGATGATATGAAGATCATGCTGTATTTAACCTATTACCACACAATAACTCTTTTTGACACCCTACAAGATAATGGCTTTGGAAAACATTGTGGAAAATGAAGAAATTGCTTGTGACAAGCAATTTCTTCATTTCCCACAATTTTTCCTACCCAGAAAGATCAAAGAATGCGAAATTTCATTCAATTCATATTGTCCTCTTCAGCATCTTTGAATTTGGACAAGCGCAAAATTTTGTCCTTTGGTAATGGGTTAAAAGTGGCGGGGATCGAAACATCGCTCGGTGATGTAGAAGGCCTGATCCACTGAACATTGAATGCCGCTCTTGAATAGATTTGTGAACACAGTTTTTCGTTCATTTGCAAAAGAATAGAGTAGGTTACAAGGATTGTATTTTCTGTTTGTCTATGACAATAATGACGATGTAGGCTGTATATTTGCATCAGGCACGACATGTTTATAGCATACAGAAATATAATCTGATTTTATTTTTCGCAAGAATTCTCACGAAGAAAGTTTGATCGACGATCTGGAAGAAAGACGCCTATAGCATTTGAGACTGAATGTACCAAATTTCCAGACCAGGTTCTACCATGCTTTATTTAACCCATTCCCAAACGACAAAATCTTCCAATTTGACAGCTGCTGCAGATGACAAAATTGGTGTCTAAAAGGAAGGGATTTGTGTACAATATAGCACAGAAAATATTGAGACAAACGGAGAAACTGCTGGTTATCAGCAGTTTCTTCTTTTATCTCAATGTTTTCCCCAATCATTCCCTTATAGAGAAGTCAAAACCAGGTTTTGTTTGGCAAAGGGTTAAGACGCATTTCTGTCTTCAAATGTCTTACTAAGCGCTAAACAGCAGTTGCAATTATTTAAGTCTTGGTTCATTGATGGTACACAATTCTTGCGCAAAATAGGCCTATATAGGCTACATTAGTAAGATAAACACCTCCTACAGTTGGTATTTACCAAAAAAGGAGTAATCAGAGAACAGCACAGATCTTGATCAGACTGCGTATATGTGCAGTCTGATCTGGATCAATGCTGCTCTCAGATACTATTTCGCTTCTTTTCAACGTAAACTTCGTAACTGCAGCTTGTTTTAAGCTGCAGTTACGAGATTTACGTTGAAAAGCGACCATAATATAAGTCTTGTTTCAAGATCATGACTCACATTATGTATTTTCAGATAATAATTGACAGGGGTCCTAAATTCTTTGATACCCTTTCCAAACAAGATCTGGTTTTGACGTCTCTTATATAGAAAACATTTTGGAAAGTCAAATTTTGAGGAATAAGAAGAAAAGGCTGTTAAACAGCATCTTCTCCTTTTGTCTCAAAACTTTCTTTTCTATATTGTACATAAATCCCATCTTCTTAAAAATCAACATTGCGACCTGCAGTAGCTTTCAAATTGAAGTAATTTAAAGTTTTGTCGCTTAGGAAAGGTTCAATTTAGTACAATGGAGTTCGGGTGCGGAATGTTTGTCTAATTTGAGCCCACGAGAGAAATAGATCAGCCTGTGTCTTAAGTTATGTAGTCTGATCGAAATCTACGTTGCTCTTTTACAGTTGCTAGACAAACATATTTTGATATGTAGAATCTATAACAGAATAACGTTTGCAACGAATGCACAGGCTGATCTAGATCCACGTTGCTCTGAAATTCTATTATGGCCTCTATTTTCCATTTCAAATACCAGTGACTTCTCTAAACAAAAGCGGGAATTACATTTTTATTTTGGACAGTAATGCATTTCTTGATAACACAGAAAAAGGACTTTGATTGAAAGTGAAGAAATCGTTTAGAAAGGATGTTGCATTGCTGGCAGTTTAACTGAAATTGTGATTGATTCTTTTCTACTATGTTACGGGTTCCGCAAAAAGGAGTTTTAAATATCGTATCGATAACGACTCTATCGACGACGGTCATTCGGCACTAACCGAAATTTTCTAAATTAGAAAACCCATTCCTTTTACCGAACAGTCGCTGACTGTGCACTCTAAAATGCTGACAAAATTTGGAAATAGGCCTACATTGATTGATTTATAAAGTTTAGTCTAGGTCTCTCCGAGACTAATCATTGTGCCGGAGTTTTATTTATCTGCTGATGTCTGTCCTCTTGGTATCCCAACCTGCCCGAGAGGCGCGTTCTTTAGAGCGAGATTTTTTAAAGATTTCTTAAGACGTTTTAGGTAAAACCTTTTTAAGAACTAAATTCTGACCGAGGTGTACCAAATGCTCCATACTTCATACAAATGACGTCATGATGACGTCATTTGTATGAAGTATGGAGCATATTACCATGTATCATGGAGCATTCGGAACATCTTGATCAATTATCTTTCATAGTGTTTCTATAGAGTTAACCGAGGGGTTACGAATGAATTATAGGGTAGTGGCGCCTCGCATTGACACTGGTGGTGAACTCGGCCAAAGCGAGGGACGTATTCCGCTACAACAAGGTACAGATATTTTGCGTTTAAATGTGAGTTCATAGATCTGATTGGATATTTTTTCTAATAACAATGAATTTGTTCTAAAAATAGACCGGGTTTACCGATATGTATTGACAAACCGTCTGTGTTGTTATAAAATCTCGTAGCTACGGCTTTATCGAAGCCGTAGTTACGATATTTTATAACAACACCGACGGAATACTATGATCGCGAAAAAACGTATTTATTTATTTTTATTTTTATTTTTATCATCATTGGGACCTAGAATGTATGAGAAATGATAAGGATCATAGGGCGGAGTTCTTGTCTAGCTTAGACTTGTGGGCGAGCAAAAAACTTGAAATGCAGCATGCAATTTTCGTCAAATTGACGGGAAATTGCCTCTTGTAAAACGATACCAAAATTATTTGTAAACAAAATAGTTTACTCATGAGTCTGCAAATTATCCCAATTTCATGCAAGTGTCGCATGCGCGGATCCTGGCTTGGAGTTCGGGCTCAATCGAATTTAAAAATAGGCTTAACAAAGTGTTTTTACCCTTTCCCAAACAAGAACTGGTTTTCACGTCCCTAATAATAGGCACGGAAAACATTGAGTCAAATGAAGAAGAGGTTTTAAAATCGGCATTTTCTCCTTTTGACTGGATATCTTACTGGCCATATGGGGGCCTATTGTAGGCTACACAAAAACAATCTTTATCATAACCAATTTTGTCGCCTGCAATAGGTTTTAAGACGAACAACCCTTTAAAACATTCCTTTGGGAACAGGTTAGGGAATTTTTCATACGCAAATACAGTCACCCAAACCCACCAACCCCATACCCCAGGATATACAGCCCTCTCTGGGAAAAATATCTGGATCCTTTGCAGATTCCTTTGCATTTTATCCTTTTTAACCCTTTACCACACAGTGACTCTTCTTGACTCCTCACGAGATAATTGTTTTGGAGAACATTGTGGAAAATGAAGAAATTGCTTGTGTCAAGCAATTTCGTCATTTCCCACAATGTTTTCTATGCAAAGTGACCAAAAATGTGAGAAATCACGACATTTCAAATTGTCGTCTGCAACATTTTTGAATTTGGACCAACCCAATTTTTTGTCGTTTGGTAATGGGTTAACCCTTTTACACGACATACGTATTTACTTGCCTTATATACTTTTCGACTAGCCTAGCTTCAAAGATAATGTAAATTAAAAGTTAAATGTAGAATAAGGCACTTAAATGTGTATTCAATCGGAAATTGACAACAAGGAGAGAAAATAATATGAGAATGTTGGAAAATAGACCTCACTGCATTTTAGACTAGTGAAAATCGTCTCTTTTAAGAATCTCAATCAAGTATTTTTTGGATTTCAACTTGCTTGTACGGAAAAAAAGAACATTTTTTTCTATACCTAAATGTAGCCTGATTCGGACCCATGCTGCTCGAGATCTTATATTCAAGGTAGTCTATCCCTAATCATCTTCGTTAGCCAAGGTTGAACTCACCTACGTTTGTATTCACAGAATACAGAAACGACGTTACGTCGTAGATGTCACCCTTGGCTTGCGAAGATGATCCCTAATGGGATTCGGGCGACGTCGGAATTGTTCGGACGCGGTCGAAAACATTCGGCGATTGAACTTTGCACCTCAGATTGTTTACGACCGCGCCCGGATAAGTTCGGATACGTAACGACGACACATGGTCGAAGAACTATCAGATAATTGACCAGATTTTGGAATCATTTTTCTCTCAAATGCCACAGTGTCCTTATTTTTAAATTCAGATCCTCGTACATGCCTGCCAAAATGATTAGTTGGTACATAAGTTGGTAGTTTTTAATTGAATTGACCCTCGGTTCTTTGATGTCGCAAAAATTTACGTTTATCTGTATAGGCAATCTAGCCTATAGCACAATTCTGCATATCGTCGATTTTCAACGAAATGCTCGTAAAGTACTGTAGCTTGTTTTAAGCTGTAGGTCCTAGTTACGAGGTTTTTGCTGAAAAGCAGCAACATAGATAGACCCTACAAGATGAAATTAAAAGTCTTCGGTATCTATTTTTATTTCCAACAATTGTTTCAAAACTTTCTGGCCAAGTCGCACGGTTTGTTTGTGGGAAAATGTTACCAAAATCTTTTTAATACACATACTCATATTCGTCTCTACGCATTTCTTTTGTCGAGTGGAAATACTTTGGCATAGGACTGGTCATTTTTTGTTGTTTCGGAAAGAGAAAGGTAAAGGTTTTAAATATTAGCAATTCAACTTGGAGTATCACTTTAAACTCATTTTCTGCTGTCAAAGTCCATTCTGATTATTTTTAGACGCATCCAACAAAGAAAATGTTAAGAAATAAAGAAAAAGGAAAAATGGCTTATAAGTAGCATTTTCTTCTTTCATCGAATATTTCCTCTCTAAAAGCTATAATTTAGTTTGTTATTCCAGTACTGTTATACTTGTCGCCATTTGGATATTTTTATTTGGATAGGACTGGGTAAGTCTAAACTCTGTCGTTTGGAAAAGGATTGTAGAAGTTGTTTTACATGGGTATAGTTCTTTAACCCTTTCCCAGACGACACATTTTTATGAAAATATGGCACAGAAAATATTGAGACAAAAGGAGAAACTACTGGTTATCAGCAGTTTCTTCTTTTGTTTCAATGTTTTCCCAAGCCTATCCAATTAGGGACGTCAAAACCAGGTCTTGTTTGGGAAAGGGTTAAAGTAGACCCGATTCAATGGGGAACGATTTTATCCAGCTAATTGTGACGTAATTTCGGACAGTCAATAGTATTTCGTATGTGTTTTATAAAATCGCGTAACTACGGATTGGCTCAAGCCGTAGTTACGAAATTTTATAACAACGCTGGCGGTTTATCAGGTTAAACCGTAAGACCCAGTCTATTTTTAGCACAAGATTTGTCCCTATTAAACTCTTTGGTCCATTCTTTTCGCACTTTCTATCTGTGAGACCTATTTTCTCCAGGCGGGACAAAATATATTGGTTTGGACTCACCATCGAGAGTATGCTGTATATTGTGAAATATAAAACACGCACTGTTATTTGGAAATGACTCGCGTTCCACTAGTCTGCTATTTGAAGGGAATTCCCATGGTGAAATAGTAATGAGATGAATTGATGTGTGATATACATGTATACTGTATGTGAAAATGAAGTGGATTTTAGTACATGTTCGGTCATGTGTGCTTCTGGCTTTTCTGGGTAAGTATAAACATGTTTAACTTTTATGTACCTAGGTCTAAAAAGTAAATTACAATCTATATGTATGATGATTTTGGGTCCTTTCCATAACAAGACCTGGTTTTGACGTCCCTAATAGAAAAGGTCTTTAAAAAGATTGACATAAAAGAAGAAAATGCTGTTGACCATCATTTTCTTCTTTTGTCTTAATAATTTTTCTGTTCTATACTGTGCACAAATCTAATCTTTAACACCACTATTTTTGCCGTCTGCTATAATACAGCTTTCATTTTGAACCACCTTAAATATTAGTGGGAAAGAGCCAATCTAGAAGAACCTGCATGCACATCCGGGGGAAAGGAGAAATTACTTCCAATTTTAACATATCATCGGTGTACATTATTTCTAATATGGATGTTAAAACTTTGTCCAGTTTGTTCTGACTAAGAAGAATACTATATATACTGTAAACAAAAACATGTATGTTTTCTGACCTATAAATATCTATACGAACTTGCTGAGAGTTCTGGTAATTACTAGTATTCGTGTTCATGAACTGGTGTGTTATTTGCCCGTATCTCTTTGATGTTACTCTTATAACTCTTCACTCTCGCAAAAAACAAGCTAACTATTCTTCCTCCGCAATCTGCTTAATTAACCCATTACCAATTAAAAGACAAAAGTTAAGACTAGTCCAAATTCAATAATGATGCATAAGATAATTTCAAGTGAATGCAATGTTGCGTTTGTTTGTTTTTTTTTTTGTCTTTTTACGTAGAAAACATTGTGGAAAATGAAGAAATTGCTTGTCACAAGCAATTTCGTCATTTTTCACGATGTTTTCCATAGCCATGATTTTGCAGGGAGTCAAAAGGAAAAAAGGCGGGTCACGTGATCAATGGTGGACTGTTTACTTTTATACCGCTTGAAGAAAAACCAGAAAATGTAACCTCGGGACTGTCTATTTGGCGTCTGTGATGAATTATCAGTAATTATGAAGTGAGTAGACTGATCGGAATCTATGAAAGACGTGTATGGAACATTTGTGTATTGGATTATGGACATGAACTCTCTTTTGTCTCTTTAACTCTTACCCCACCCACCTTTCGTATTAGTGTATTGGATATTTACCTGTGTAAAGGGTGATTAGATGTCAATTTATATATTTGAGGGGGGACATAGCGGTAAATCAGTGTATTTCTCATGATGTATAGTTTGAATGGACACCGATAATAAGTAGCCAAAAGGAGAAATTTACTTCAAGCAAGGAATTTAATCAGTTACCGGTATAAGAACTTCGGCTGCATACTGATTTTTCGTTCTTTGAAACCCACATGTGAAAGTGACATAATCAATGGCTGATTCCACACAACAATCTGATCAATCAACATCGTCATCTTCATCATTAGATTCGCACATAAAAATCAACTGGTCAACAGTACCTACAACATCATCTGCCTCTGACATTAGTACCCCGGTTCAAACTTCCTCAGCTGATTCAAAGAAAAGACCTCTATCATCTCCCTTAGACGTACACGAACCCAAAAAGAAATTGTCTGACACTATGGATGTTATTGATGTTGAAAATCCTTCGGAATCTGTCACTAAGATGTCCCTTTCAGATATGGAAGCGATTTCGAAAATTCTGAAGTCTTCTGTCCAGAAAGACATCGAAAGTTCAGTGAAATCATTTCTGGACAATACTGTTCAGAAAATTGTTGATGGAGTCCTAGCAGGATTAAACAAACGGGTCGAACAACTCGAGACCAAGAACGACCAACTTATGGCAGAAAACGACACTCTTAGGTCTAATAATGAAAAACTGAAGGAGAGGATTGAAAACTTGGAAAATGCAAGCGACAGGCAGGAACAGTACAGTAGACGTAACTGTCTCAGAATAAGTGGAATTCAGGAAGAAAACGAAGAACAATCCGACCAAATAGTCATGAACCTTTGTAGCAAAATCGGTGTTCAGATTGACGAGAATGACATCGACAGGTCTCATCGTGTCGGGAAGCCTGGCGGTGATCGTCCTCGTCAAATCATTGTCAAGTTTACGTCATATAGGGTCCGTCGTCAGGTCTATAAGGCGCGATCATCTCTTAAGGCAGTAGACAAGAAGGTATACATTAATGAAGATCTGACCAAATTCCGTAACAAACTGTTCTATGAAGCAAGAAAACTTCAAAAAGATGATCTAATTAATGGTGTATGGACCTCGGACGGTGTGATTATTGTGAAAGACAAAAGTGACAAATTCCACAGAGTTGAGACCATGAGACAACTGGAAGCTATTTATTCATTACACCCAGGCATGTGAAAAACTATTAGATCAATTATGAATACATTAGCATGTTATCGGATTTGTGTATCGCTGCTTTTCTGCGAAAACGTCGAAACTGCAGCTTATAACAAGCTGTTGTTGCGTGGTTTTCGACGAAAGGCCGTGATATATTCAGTTCTGTCTATGTAAATATTGTAATATCAAATACCAAAGTGAATTTATCTATCCGGGAGCAATGAGGGAAATGAAGAAAGATCTTGCAATAAGTTTTTTTCTCTTTTCCCCAATGCTTCCGAATTCATTTAATATGTATATTTTTTGTATCTCTTTGTTTTCCACAAACTGCTATATTTTGATTTTTTTCGATTGATTGACACAAATTCTTTTACATATCTGTAATTGTTTCAATTTCCAAATGGCGAGTTCACAGTGTTTGTATGCATTTTAAAGCCCACGAAATATTGCTATTTGTCCCTGTTCATTGAACATGTTTATACAGTATTCAGACAAACAAACGTATTTCGTCGTTGTGGTTCTAAAGCCCCGCAACTACAGCTTGATTGAAGCGGTGGTTGCGGGATTTTATAACAACACCTAAAGTCTATTAGAAATAACTAAATTTCGTCTGATTTTAGCACAAAATTCATTGCTATTGTTGGAATATACATGCGTCTATGTTCCAGTTTTTATGGACTGATCATTAATTAGAATTTTCAGATTAAAGGAAACTTAATGTTTAGGGCAGCGCATGGGAGGGCAGAATGTTGATCAATGTCCTGTCCGTCTGTGTGATGTTTTAAATATACATGGTACAAGGGAGTTAACCCAGATTATTGAACTGACTAACGTAAATGCCGTGTACAGTTGCAAGCTCGATGTTATTTGTTTCGACCATGTCAAAACTATTTTAATATATACACTCTTTCACTAGTCCCTGTTCAAAAATGTGTATGATTCTTAGAAATATCTTTACTAGAAAAATAGACGAGAAGAAAATGTAGATAACTTAATTTCTTCCTTTATTGCAACGTTTTGAATATGAAATCCCTATACAAACATAATTATGAATGGGAAGAAAATGCAGAAACCTGCGATTCTTCTTTTCTTGTAATGTTTGTGCACACTGTTCAATCCCCTACTAGTAGTATGTGTCTCTTCCATGACATACAACGCTTATTCTGAGTAAAACGAGTAACAATATAAATATCGTCTCGTAATGAAACATTGTGAAAATATACAAAATTTGATGAATGATGTTGTAGGAACAACACTGATTGATTGATTGATTACTTTAATGTAACTTTTTAACTTATTATTATGTATTTTGCAAGGAGCATTGTAGCGGAAAAAGAAAATGCTGATAACCAGCATTTTTTTTCTTTTGCCTCAATGTTTTCTACACTCTATTTTAACGTATTCTATCTTGCCGTTTGGGAAAGAGTAAATCTAGTGCTATGTCGTTTTCCTGCGCAATCACCAATATGACGGTTTCTCGTATGATGTTGAATTTTGAGTATGTTGTCGAAAAATCGGAACTTGTTTTGTGTCTTGTCAACTTTACTGACAAAACAGCCATGGTATACCCCTACCAATACGAATAAAAACAGTGACAAAATTTTATTTGAACAAAATATTAGTGTAGTTTAAAAGGGAGATAAATGGCAGCTATATATAGCGATTTATTTCCCTTGTCTACTACAAAATACTTTCGTATCACATCTCTTCTTCTTCTTCTTCTTCTTCTTCTTCTTCTTCTTCTTCTTCTTCTTCTTCTTCTTCTTCTTCTTCTTCTTCTTCTTCTTCTTCTTCTTCTTCTTCTTCGATCAAATGCTCATGAAATACTTTTTCTAAGTATATCTAAGAACGCCTTTATATATGATATTACACCATTTGTTTTCTTCTTATATAATCATGTTGTTAATTTCGTTTGTTCTAAACTCATTTTGTTATTATCATTATGTATGTCAAAGGTTATCCGTTATCTTTTGTGCAGAGTTTTGGCTGGTTGTGTTTTGTTGTCATAGTGCGTCCAATATTGAGGGGTGGCTTGGGGTTAGGATGCTCGGAGCGCGTGTTGCTCCTGCTGCTGTTGATTTGTTTCCATCTGATGGAATAGGTTAATGAATAAACGATTCAGAAGTATAGCAGCGACACGTCGTCCCGCGTTTCCACCCAGGCTTACTCTGTGCCTTTTATTTTTTGTTGCAGCAAATACATTAATACTTAATGCTTTCTCTATTTACTGGAATCTTAAGTTCAATAAACCACCACGTTTTTACCCACACATGAGGAAGTCTGCCGTTATAAGCGATACGCACATGCGGAATATACGCTTTAGCATAGTTTTTGTATTTTATGTTGCTTTTGGAAATTTTGCCACACTATTCTTTATTTTACTCAAATTAATGCTATCCGGCGATATCCATCCGAATCCAGGTCCTCGTTCACAGTCATCCGCTTCCACGAACGATTTATACAGTTTTCTAAATTTACCAAATCACCTATCAATTGTCCATTATAACGTTCAAAGTCTTGCGTGCAATGACAAAGTTGACATTCTCATTTCCGAATTTTCGTGCTTTGATATATTATCTTTTTCTGAAACTTGGCTAAACCAAAACAATCTTTCTGAAGATTTACTCTTTCCTAGCTTTCATACGCCGGAGCGAAAGGATCGGTCATATAATCGATACGGAGGGGTTATTGTGTATGTTAAAAATTGCCTTAACTACAAGCGCAGGTATGATTTGGAACTTGCTGGCCTAGAATGTATCTGGTTACAAGTCAAGTTACCTAATGGTAAAACTATTTTGTATGGTGTGTTTTACAGACCGCCAAATGCTGATGCACTTTATTATTCCCTAATGGAAGATTCTATCGGTCTCGCTTTGGATTTGCAATTAGATGACGTCATTATCATGGGCGATTTTAATTTTGATACAATAAGCCGTCCAAGTCGCAGGAAGATTGATTGGATCTGTAATCAGTTTGGTCTAAAACAATGTATTGACGAACCTACTCATTTTACTGAGAATTCATCCTCCACCATTGACCTCCTTTTCGTAAAAAATGCTAACTCAATTTTAACTTCGGGGGTAGGGGAACCTTGTCTTAATTCGAATGTTCGTTACCATTGTCCTATTTTCGGAGTTTTCAACTTTATAAAACCAAAATGTAAATCTATTAAAAGAAAAATTTGGAATTATGACAGTGGTGACTATGATAATTTCAGAAGAAGTCTTATGGAAGTTGATTGGAACAATATTTATGATGAAAATCCTGATATCTGCACACGTAATATTTCAAATCAACTAATCGAAAAATCAAATCTATATATACCGAGTAAAACAGTTATTATAAATCCTAATGATTCACCATGGATTACAAGCTTAATAAAGAATAAAATTCGACAAAGAAAGAGGGCATATCGAAAAGCTAAAAAATCTAATAATTTGCTTCACTGGGTAAAATTTAAAAGACTAAGGAACGAAGTCATATCTCTTATCAAAACTGCAAAACAAGATTTTATTGACCGCCTAGTATTTAAACTTAGATCCGGTAATTTTAATTCAAGAGACTGGTGGAAAATCCTAAAAGGATTCATGTCAACCCCTTCAGTTACATCCATTCCTCCAATTTTCGACCCCGTTACAGGAATAACTGTCATTGAGGATGACGAAAAGGCCGATGTTCTAAATACTTTCTTTGCCGAACAATCGTTTATTGATGATTCTGCTCATGCTTTGCCGGATGATTATCCTAAATTTACTGGAGACTCTTTACATTCTATCGAGGTAACCCGAAATGAAGTCTTAGATATTTTGAATACCCTTAAAATAGGTAAAGCATGTGGACCAGATGGAATAAATAATAGGGTTCTTCGTGAAACAGCTGACCAAATAGCTACACCTCTTTCTTATCTCTTTAATCTTTGTCTCAGGAAATGTGTATTTCCATCACCATGGAAAATGTCTTATGTTTGTCCAATATTCAAAAGTGGTGACAATTCACTTCCGTCTAATTACAGACCGGTCTCTCTCTTAAATTCTCTCGAAAAGGTATTTGAGAAATTAGTGTATAAACACCTTTATAATTATTTACACCATATTAACCTTTTAACTCCAGTGCAATCTGGGTTTATACCAGGTGATTCCACGGTAAATCAGTTAACTTATCTGTATAATAATATTTGCAAAGCTCTTGATGATGGACTTGAGATTCGCACTGTTTTCTTCGATATTAGTAAAGCTTTTGACAAGGTGTGGCACAAAGGTCTTATTTTTAAACTTGAGTCAGCTGGAATTCAAGGAAACTTATTATCTCTTTTGCAAAACTATTTAAATGATAGATTCCAAAGAGTAGTATTACCCGGAGGATCATCTCATTTGTGTGAAATCAAGGCTGGCGTCCCTCAAGGCTCTATTCTGGGACCTCTTTTATTTTTAGTTTATATTAATGATATCGTAAACGACACAGGAACTAATATTAACCTTTTTGCTGATGACACCAGTCTCTCAATTATAGTACAAAACCCCAATGAAGCGAGCGAGTCTCTACAGTCCGATATCAACAAAGTAAATGACTGGGCAAAGAAATGGCTAGTAAAATTTAATCCTTCCAAATCTGAATCTTTAGTTATTTCCCGAAAGCGTAATAAGCCTGATCATCCTATTCTACGGATGGAAAACGTCCCAATTCCATCAGTTGAACAACATAAACACCTAGGCATTACTTTTTCTTCTGATGGTACATGGGAATGTCATTTTCAAACTCTCATTACAAAAGCCTGGAACAGAATAAACGTTATGCGGGGTCTGAAATTCAAACTAGATCGTCTATCGCTGCAGACTATTTATTTTTCATTTATTAGGCCGATCATTGAGTATGGTGATGTTATATGGGATAACATAAATGAGCAACAAAAAATTCAATTAGATAAGGTGCAAAATGAAGCAGCTAGAATTGTTACTGGGTGTACAAAACTGGTGTCTATTGAAAACCTTAACAAAGAAACTGGGTGGGAATCTTTAAGGGTTCGAAGGAGAAAACATAAACTCATATTATTTTTTAAAATGGTTAAAGGCCTAGCACCGAATTATCTATGCTCCCTCGTCCCTCTAGCAGTCGAAAATCGCACTAGGTACAATTTTAGGAACTCTGGAAATCTAACTGGCATAGCCTGTAGAACTACTCATTATCAGAACTCTTTTTTACCGTCAGTCATAAATTCTTGGAATTCGTTACCCCAAAATTTCAAAGATGCGGAATCCGTTTCTTCGTTTAAATATCTTCTTAGCCAAAACAAACCAAAACCTAATAAACTCTTCTTTCATGGACAACGAAAACTTCAAATTATACATACACGTCTGAGGAATAACTGTAGTTCATTGTGCCAACATCTTTTTCTGAAAAATGTTGTTGACTCTCCTTTATGTGACTGTGGACAAGTTGAGTCAAATTACCATTTTTTTCTTGAATGCACGCGTTATAATGAGATAAGGCGTAACTTGGTCAGGGTACTTAACGAGTTGACTGTTGTTAACATCAACACCATTTTATACGGTGACCAAAATATAGCTCAGAATGAAAATGAACGTCTTTTTGATGCTGTGCATGAATATATTCGTGATAGTGGCAGATTTACGTAGATTCCTTTTTACTGAACTTTCTAGTATTGTCTGCAACAAAAACAATACAATATGTACTTATGACAGGATAACCCTGCCAGTCTTTGCTCTGCTCTCTGCATTCCAAGCCTTTGCCTACTTAGGATAATGCCAACATTTTACATCATCTTTCATTTAGTCTTCAATTTGAATAATGTATCAACTAATTTAATTTGAATATATATTTTAAACAGTATACAATTGATTACGGAATCCCTATTCGGGAGAGGAACTCTATAAGCTTCTAGCTTTCGTTCCAATCCTTTTCATCCATGTTATTGTAAATGTATACTTATGTATATTATTCTGAATAAAATATGTTTAAACCAAAAGGAACCATTGTGTGGTAATGGGTTAACCAGTTTCCCAAACAGCAAAATTGTAGTGTGATCTAATTGAAAAGCTGCCGCAGACGACAAAATCAGTGTTGATAAACATTGGGTTTGAGTACAATGTAGAACAGAAGATATTGAGACAAAAGAAGAAACTGCTGGTTATCAGTAGTTTCTTCTTTTGTCTGAATGTTCCTCAAGCATTTTCTATCGGGGACGTCAAAACTAGGTTTTGTTTGGGAAATGGTTGAAGTAATACGCCCATCGTTAGATACCAAAAACATCGTACAACTTCGGCACCATTCATGTAAACGGTTTGACGAGGGTATCAAGGTTTTTAAAATCCTGATATCCTCGTCAATTTCAATTGTCACGGAAAACGGCGAAGTAGATGTCGGAATTGCACGAAGTGCTTTGCATCTTATGATGGGTGGAATGCCTTAAATCTTCATGCTTGGCAGATGGTAGCAGATTTAAAAGGCACTGTATCCCTTTTCATCTATGTTTTCTGTACTTATGAAGAATAATTTCATGCTTGGTGTGACAGTAATTCTGTTGTCGACTGCAAGTGCTTCATATTCCGTTTTTACAGTAAAAATAGACTGTTCCCATTTTGCAGTTGCAGACGTTTCATTTTGGTATTGATAAAGATATTATTTGTTTATGCCCTATGTTAAAAGCACAGAAAATATTTAGGTGAAAGGAGAAAATGCTGGCTATTAGCATTTTTGGTTCCAATCCTTTTGGATGAACCGCTTCGCGGATTCATACAGTGTGATTATTTTTTTTTCATAACTGCACGAAAAAAATAAATTTGTATTCATTCCATAAATGATATAGTTAGAATTCCGTTCTGTCCGTTTATCTATATGCCGTACGAAATAACTAATTTTTTAGTTTCTTTGAAATGTTCAATACTTTGAATCATTTTCTGGAATCCTCTCGAAAGACTTCAATAACCTCAGTAGCCATCTCGTATCGCATGGCAGAAGTTCGCCGACATTCTGAATTGTCCAAACAAGAGAAAGACAAAACAGGAAAGACAATATCCAATATTGAACTGGATAACCTGTTGTCCAAAATGACTATAATTCCCATAATACCCTATAATCCGATACGGGACATTACAATTAGTATTGGGAATGGAATGGTCTCCAAAATATCGCGGCTTTTCTTCCAAAGACCTCTTAACCACAGCTTTAAACAAGTTGTAGTTACTATGTTTTTGGAGATACAAATAGATATAGGAATTTCTCCCTTAGTCAAGTATGCCTAATCAGGCCCGTAGGAAGCAATTTCATATGGGGGGGGGGGGGGGGGGGGCTAAAGCCATTGTCATGAATATTGGGGGGCTAATTTGGATTTCTCCAAAATTTTCAGTTTAAAATTAAGAAAATTTGGCATTTTTGGCCAACATTGGGGGGGCTTAGCCCCCCTAGCCCCCCTGTTCCTACGGGCCTGCTAATAGTCAACATCCTCTCCAGAAAATAAATTTTAGAATCACATTTTAGACCAGCAGGAAGTCCATTCGAATATTCTCGGATCTTATCGTCTCTCAAGATCGGCAATGAAAACTGAAAATGACCATTACATCTTACTTACATCATTTCTCTGTGAATAAAATGACATTTGTTTCACTGGGGACACTAAATTTTACACAGAAATTACTTTTTTTGTCTGGTCAGGATGATTTTAACCTAATTACACGTTCAGAGTACAAACATTACTCGCAAGATAGTGCCATTTTTCAAATTTCACCCACCTTGCGTCCTATTTCTTTGGCATTTTTTCACATTGCTTCTTCTAAAGTAATATTGAGTCAGAGGTTGTCGTAAATGCAGGCGACAGAATGAATCATATGATTGGTCAATCGCTATTTTGATTGACAGCTGTGATTCGTTTGCTCCGGAACTATGACAGTGTTAACCTTGTCGCATTTTATCTCTAAATGCCGTCGCTTTCAACAAAAAACCTCGTAACTGCAGCTTGTTTCAAGCTGCATTTACGAGGTATTTCGTTGAAATGCAGCGATGTGCTGGAAGAGATTCACTATCTGACAATTTATCATGAATTCCTTCCTTGCCTTAGAGAGCGGAGACGTCTCAATTAGCATTCTAGGAAAAGTCACGCTGATCCTGCGATCTTTTGCATTTAGAATTAATGCTACCCCTTTAACATATGACTACATATATTTTTTCTTTATCTTTAATATTGACAGGTCCAATACAAAGTATTTGCACCGAAATGAATATAAAGGATTTCGAGAAGTTTCGTTCCAGGAAATTAGGATGTATTATTTGAAAATGAAAATACTGTTTATTTTTCTCTCGAAGCATCTTCTATTACTTTGGACAACAATTGGTTGTGTGAAAAAATATTAATGGATGATAATGAAATTGTTTGTCAAGAAGTTTATTCAAATACATTCAAGCCCCTAGCTCATAAACATGCATACAATATTTATATGTCACCAATTTGAGACATGTATAAAGAAGCACACATGATGATGTGATAATAATGCAAAATTACGAAAAAAAAAACAATTTTGAAAAGAAATCATAATCCACCCCGAACTGGCGTTGCATTGTGTTTAGTGTGGTGTCAATTTGTCTCTTACAAACGGCGAATACTAGTCTGAACCCGACTTTGTTGTTGTTGTTTTTATTTTCCCTTGTCTTTCATTCTTTTTTTATCTTTTGCTGCTCGTAATATTTCCCGTGCTCTTAAGATACACAGCGAACATTTATTTGAACTGATCAAAGTTTTGACCTTGTCAGAGTATATATCACGAAAGGTGCCAGACGAGCTTTGTTATCAGACAATATATCATGAATACCCCTAGAGAATTATAGGCGGCGCTTACTCACTGGTGGGGAACTCGGCCAAAGCGAGGGACATTTTTTCGCGATCATTGTATTCCGTCGGTGTTGTTATAAAATATCGTAACTACGGCTTTGTCGAAGCCGTAGTTACGAGATTTTATAACAACACCGACAGTTTGTCAATACAAAACGGTAAACCCGGTCTATTTTTAGAACAAGGCCATTGTCACTAGAAAAAAAATCAATAAACTCACATTTAAACGCAAAATATCTATACCTTATTGTAGCGAAAATTGTTTTGGTTCACCACCAGTGTTACTGATTCAGTTACGTTTTGTCCTTGTTTCTTTATCTCATGTCGCAGCTTATAACATGACCGCAAAAATGGCTAAAATCTCGGTTACGGGCGTAAAAACTAGCCAATAGTAAAAACCGTACAAGCATCATGACCTTGTTCTATGCTCTCTGTGGAATATAATTGTTACACGTCAAAGCTCAAAGGGACAAGGTCTTCTAGAAGTTCTAAGTAGAGTGAAAAGTGTCGACCCTAGTCAATTTGTGCGGCTTTGTAGAATGACTAGAATTAAATCGAAACTTTTCACGCTAATGTAATATCTATAATATTTTTATTTTTCTGATCGTTTGTTCATTTGTTTTCAAATGTGACATATGGTTGGCGTTTGTTTGATTCGTTTCACATTATTTTTAGAAGGTTCCGTTTTTTGACGGGTTACAAATCGAGTATACTGATAGTGTAGAATATGTCCAGACTGCTCTTTTGTGTAAGTTAATCTTAGTTCAATCTAACGGCCAAATCCACAGAAATCCTCGTCTCCGACATGACTGGAATTAATGCTTATATATGGGGGATAAATTATCAAGTAATTCTATATGATTCCCATTAGAATTGATGACGGAAATTTAGTTGGATATTATTCTACGTAATATGAGGACAACGTTCCAATTAAAGAATATAGATTGATCTCGTGTTCTTCCAGAAGAAGAACAAAACCTTCCCGTTAAAGCTCGCCAAATAACATTCGAGTTTCCTATTTTCTATAAACTATACTGATGACATGCAATGTTGTGACCGTTTCATGTGCTTGATATGGGGAGATATACTGGACCAAAAAAGTTTGCCAAGTTGAAATGTAGATAATCCTATATATTCCACATAGGCGATATCAATGTAGACCCCGGGGGTTTCACAGGTTGCGTCACAGACAAACCAGACATAAATTGACGATTTTCTTCTTTAGTGTTAGACCTACCTTTTTGACCAATGAAATTGTAAAATATTTTGAAATTTAGCCGCTATATTTCGCTTAGTGTTCGACCTACTTTTTGGACTAATGAAATTGCAGTATTTTTGAAAATTTTCGGCGCTATATTTCGCATAAACGAGACTATCGGCTTGTTTATGTGACGTCTATACATAGCCACGCCCCCGTCTCCAATGAACCGCTAGCGAACACTAAGTCAAGTAGATAGACCCTGAGCTAGAAACATGTTTGCTCCCCCCCCCCCCCCCCCCCCCAGAGGGAATTTTGTAGACATGTTTTTTCTTAAAGTACATTATCTTACAAACATTTTGAGCGTTGTTTGCACTCTGGCCGTTGGGGCTTTTGGCTGTAACCCTTATCTAAAACCCTTAACCCTATCATTTTTTTCATAAAAATTTACATTACTTATTTGGTCATATTTTCATCAAATATTGACCTACAGATGTCAAAGTGGTATCAAATGAAAGCTTATGACTTGCTCTTCATTTTGTAGTTATTTCATGCAAATTAACTCATTTGCATATGCATGAATATTAATGATTTTCCTTAAAATTTGCATTTTTGGGCAAAAATTTGATAAATAGCTTCTAAAACAAGGCATTTCTGTCCAAGGGGAATTTCGTAAACATGGTTTATCTTAAAGTATATTTTATTAGAAACATTTTGAGCCTTGTTTGCACTCTGGCGGTTGGGGCTTTTTGCCGTAACCCTTATCCAAACCCTTAACTTTACCAAATTGTTCATTTAAATTTTGAAAATGACTTTGGTCATATCTTGATTGAATATTGACACACAGGTGTCAGAATGGTATCAAATGAAAGCTTATGACTTGCTCTTTCATTTTCAGTTATGTTATGCAAATTAGCTCATTTGCATATTCATGAATATTAATGATTTTTCCTAAAATTGCGATTTTCGACAAAAACGTGGTAAATACTTTCCAAAATGAGGCGTTTTAGTGCAGGGGAATTATGTAAACATAGTAAATCTTCAAGAAAATTATATCAGAAACATTTTGAGCAATGTTTGCACTTTGACCGTTGGGGCTTTTGGCCAAAATCCTTATCTAAACCCTTAACCCTTTAAATTGTTAAATCATTTAAAAACGTTTTGGTCATATCTTGGTTGAATATTTTGAAAATTGACTTATAGATGTTATAATGGTATCAAGTGAAAGGTTTTGACTTGCTCAATAATTTGCTATAAATTTTATGCTAATTAGCTCATTTGCATATTCATGAATATTAATGATTTTACTTAAAATTGTGACCTTTTTGTTAATATTTGGTAAATAATTTCAAAAACATTGTGTTTCTGTTCTGGGGGAATCATGTAAACATGGTTTATCTTAAAGAACATTTTGTTAGAAACATTTTGAGAGATATTTGCACTCCGGCGCTTGGGGCCTTTGGTCATAATCCTTATCCAAACCCTTAACCCTATAAAATTGTTCACTCAAATTTTCAAAACATGCTTGGTCATATCTTGATTGAATGATCTACTGATGTAAGGATGGTATCAAATGAAAGCTAATGACTTATTCTTTAATATGCAGATATTTTATGCAAATTAGCTCATTTGCATAAGCATGCATATTAATGATTTGTCTAAAATTTTGATTGTTTTGCATGGGTTTTTTTATTTTAAATACATACCAAAAGGTCCGATTGTTTCTTTCTCGTGAGTTTTCAACCATTTAATATCCATGTTCACTCTTTTAACAACATCTAAGCCTTGTTTGAAATCTATTTGATGTTTTGTTTGGAAGTAACAGTAATTTTAAAGTGTGCAGCCCATTATATTTTGTTCCTATAAATCTTATTTTCAATGTATGTATTTAGTTTCCATTTGATCTTTTTAATCTTTATTGTTTTAAGTGCAAATAAGTTAAATTGATTTCTTTTATTGTATTAGTGACCTTGACCTTTGACCTTGGTGACCCCAAAACAATAGGGCATCTCCATTGGTCATGGGCAACAACTGTGTGAAGTTTCATGATCCTAGGTCAAACGGTTCTCAAGTTAGAACACAGAAACGAAATTGTAAATGTTGACTCCTCCCCCCCCCTCATTAAAAACTTCAAAGTAGCATAACTCTGTAACTAATGACTGGATCAACATGAAAATTGCAGGTGCACAACTTCATATGATAGGAAACATCCTAATAAAATTTAAGAAAAATTGGTCAAAAACTGTGGGAGGAGAAGAGGACACAAGATTATGTCCACCCCCCACCCATAAAAAACTTCAAAGTGGCATAACTCTGAAACTAATGACTGGATCAAGATGAAAATTGCAGGTGCACAACTTCATATGATAGGGAACATCCTGATAAAATTTCAAAGGAGGAGAAGAGGACACAAGATTATGTCCACGGACGGACGGGCGGACGGACAGACGGACGGACGGACGGACAGACGGACGGACGGACGGACAACCTGATTCCAGTATACCCCCCCATAACTTTGTTGTGGGGGGTATAAAAATTGACGCAAAATAGGACTTTAAACATAAACTTTCTATCATATGCCATAGAATGATACACAATGGGGGACTTTATTCTAATACACATATAAAATTAATCATTCCAATTATTTTTTTAAGTTTTATGGATGAACAGAGATCCTGGAATGTAGACAAATTGCATACATATAGCAAAATAACATTGTTAAGCAATTATCAAGGCCTTACTTTTGCCATTCACATGGAGAAAACAGCATGGTTTTTCTCCATCTGGAGAGCCCTTCCTTATGTTTTCCTCATAGACAAGTCAATTTGTTGGCCTTAAGTGTATTTGATATGTGGCTGACAGATCAGGGACACTGGTGTTACCATTCCTTTATGCTCTATTAAGGCATTTTCAATTCAGATAAATTAAGCTTGGGTGCCATATGTAAAGCCTATGTATCAGATACATAAAATCAAGAGATGTACGCAATGTATGTAGCTAGAGTACAGACAATTACTGGTTGTGATCAAAAGATTATTGCATTTATTACGATGCATTTATTTATCTGTATCAGATCAGAACAGATGTGAACTGATCCATACTACCGACAGCCCATGCTGAATGTATATTCATATTCATCCTTATCTACACATATTTCTTATATGTGCTTTCAGCATAGTACCTCCTCACAATAAATTGAAAATAGTTCCCTTGCGATACACAATCTCTTTCAATATGGCATATGTTTTCCAGGATGACATTCGATGGCCATAGATATCTTCAGTTCAATATTTTCCTGATATTTAAATGCTACAACTATGCTACCAGGTTTAGACCAGCACGTGAAATTCCATATTAAGACACTTACTTATTGCACTGTTCTAGAACAATTTGACCAAAAATGATTCACATCACACTTGGTGGCAATCTTGGAAGTACTCAAACTGTGGGAGTTGGGCAAGTTTATCATGATGGAAACTGACATAGATCAGTTACTAAACATAACAGGGTTACTATGTACATAACATAACAGGATTACTATATAACATATAGCACTGTCAAATGGAATACATTTTATGGATTTTCCACAATAAATGTGTTTTTGTCCCAAACATTTAAGAATCAATAGTATTTATGAATATGTAAATGAGCAAATCGACATGAAGTAATTGCAAATATACAAGCAATTCACTAGCTTTCATTTGATACCATTTTGACGTTTGTAGATCAATATTTAATCAAGATATGACCAAAACGTTTTGAAAATTTGAATAAACAATTTGATAGGGTTGAGGGTTTAGATAAGGGGTTTGGGTAAAAGACCCAAATGCCACAGTGTGAACATTGCTTAAAGTGTTATTTATGTAATGTTCTTTAAGATAAATTATGTTTGCATAATGCCTTTGAACAGAAACACCTTGTTTTTTATAGTATTTAACACATTTTCGCTGAAAAATCACAATTTTAAGGAAATTCATTAATATATATGGCGATGCAACTGAACTAATATGCATGAAAATTAATAGCACATGGAAGAGCCAGCCATAAGCTTTAATTTGATACCATTCTGATATCAGTAGGTCAATACATAATCAAGATATGACCAAAAACGTTTTGAAAATTTGAATGAACAATTTGATGAGGTTAAGGGTTTAGATAAGGGTCACCGCCAAAAGCCCCCATCGCCAGAGTGCAAACATTGCTCAAAATGTTTCTTATAAACTGTTCTTTAATTTAAACCATGTTTACATGATTCCCCCTGAGAAGAAACACAATGTTTTTGAAAGTGTTTACCAAATATTCGGAAAAAAGGTCACAGTTTTAAGTAATGTCATTAATATTCATAAATATGCAAATGAGCTAATTTGCATAAAATTTAAAGCACATTATTAAGCAAGTCATAAGCTTTCATTTGATACCATTCTAACATCTGTAGGTCAATATTCATCCAAGATATGACCAAAAATATTTTGAAATGAATGAACAATTTTATAGGGTTTAGATAAGGGATTTGGCCAAAAGCCCAAATGGTCAAAGTGCAAACATTGCTCAAAATGTTTCTCATATAATTTTCTTGAAGATTTACTATGTTTACATAATTCCCCTGTACAAAAATGCTCTGTTTTGGAAAGTATTTACCACATTTTTGTCGAAAATCGCAATTTTAGGGAAAATAATAAATATTCATGAATATGCAAATGAGCTAATTTGCATAACATAACTGCAAATGAAAGAGCAAGTCATAAGCTTTCATTTGATACAATTTTGACACCTGTGTGTCAATTATCAATCAAGATATGACCAAATTCATTTTCAAAATTTAAATGAACAATTTGGTAGGGTTAAGGGTTTTTATAAGGGTAACGGCGAAAAGCCCCAACCGCCAGAGTGCAAACAAGGCTCAAAATGTTTCTAATAAAATGTACTTTAAGATAAACCATGTTTACAAAATTCCCCCTGGACAGAAACGCCTTCATTTGGAAAGTATTAACCAAATTTTCATCAAAAATTAGCAATTTTAAGGAAAATCATTAATATTCATGAATATGCAAATGAGCTAATTTGCATAAAATAACTACAAATTGAAGAGCAAGTCATAAGCTTTCATTTGATACCATTTTGACATTTGTAGATTAAAATTCAATCAAGATATGACCTAATAATTGTCTGTATATTTAAATGAAAAATTTGAAAGGGTTAAGGGTTTTAGATAAGGGTTACAGCCAAAAGCCCCAACGGCCAAAGTGCAAACAACGCTCATCTTGTAGTATTTGTTATAAGCTTTCAGAAAATCATACCCTTCAAAATTCCCTCGGGGGGGGGGGTGGGGGGGGGAGCAGGGGTTATTGGTGGCTCAAGGTCTAAGAGTCTGTATGGTAGATTCTATGCGATATAAACATTCAATGCGCTGCGTGCATTCGCGTAGAATCTACTATACAGCATCTATCTAATACTTAGGCAATCCTCCCTGAAATGTCTCGTATTCAATAAATTGACAAAGACGAAAACAAATGGAAATATCTATTATTATGTCATTACTAGAATTGACCCTCAAATAGCCAAATGTCTGGGGATGACAAACGGCCACTATTCTCCGTATAGTATTAACGGTCTTTTTCTGCAAACGCATTTTAGCTCACATGAGAACGAAGGACCCAGTATGAGCATTTATAATCGGATATTGTACCTCGCCGTACCGCACGTACGTCAGCTCCTTCGCATTTTTCTATTAAGATCTTTGGTATACAACGTTACATAGAACAAGATCAACCTGCTCATACATACAGTACAATCTTATTCTACACTGGTTATGACAAATATTATTGTCTTGCACCCTGTTCATTCATTACATTCAAATGACCATATCCCGATCAAGGCCTAGCTTTGACGTCCATTAAAATCAGAAGATAAAAATGATAATAAGCATTTTGTTTCATTTTGTCTCAATGTTTTCTTGTCTACGCATTGTGAACACTTATCATCAACTTTGTCGTCTGCAGTTTGGAGCGTTAAACTCATACCACACAGCGACGCTTTTTGATGCCCCTCAAGAGTAAGGCTTTGGAAAGCAATGTATAAAATGAAGGAATTTCTTGTGATGTGATAAGCATTTTTTTCATTTCTCACATTTGAATTTGAATCAATACGAAATTGTGTCGTTTGGTATGGGGTTAGAATGGAACGGTGTCAACCTTTTGCTGTTTCGGAAATGATTAAAATTCAAAGTCAATAAAAACGTCTGGACGATGCAAATACAAGAAAAAACTCAATCGTCCTGAAAAGTTGTTGAATTTCAAATACCTCTCAAATATCATCGAATTCGCCACTTAATGCAAAAACCAACAGAAATAAATTATCGATGGAGGGGAAAAAAGTCAAGAAAATCTTATGGGGTTCCGAATTACCATAGAAAACCCATTATTTAGGGGAAAAGAAGACGTTTGGCTTTTCTAGTCTAAATTGATTCTGATTTTTAATCCTTTTTATGAGAGTAATCATAGAAATGCCAGGGTGGCCATTTATTTTGAATCAAAAGTGGAATTTTCTATCAATATTTATTCAAATAACTTGGAAATATGTTCGAATCAACCATTTTTTGTTTCTCCATAATACAATTCCGCTAGTATGTTTCTCTGTCTGTCCCTCTGTTTTTATAGCAAATGACTTCAAGCTCATTTTTAAATTCTCGTATATCGAATAAATCTGAGCTTCGGTTAAAATTCTGTGAATGCAATTTTTAATGAGCTGGGATCTGGAAAATGTTTCCCTTATGGCATGTTGGGCCAACATGGATCATGATCAGCCTGTGCATACGCACAGCCCTGATTAGGATCTATTTTGTTTTCAAATAGCTTCTTGAAAAACTAGCATAGCTCTTTTAAACTCGGTTTCAGCCACCAAAGGCAAACATAATTGTTCACAATAATTGATTGTGCACCATTATTCATAGGAGATATTTGCCAAAATATGGGTCGGCAATATAGGGCAGAAATTCTGAGGTCTTGGCTCAATAAAGAATACAAAATATGTATCGGATAATAATTCATCTATATCTTGTCCTAACTCTATGTTGTGGGTACTCATTTGAATCGTCTCGACGAGACGATTCTAATAAGTACCCCCAAACAGAGAGTTTTAGGAACAGTCACTATTGAAGGTAATATTTTTCTGATATTTGTAAGGCACGAGATCCCAATTATCATGAGCTATACAATATACTTAAAGATCCCCGGGTCTTTGAATATGACCTTTTGTTAGATGGCCTGATAAATATTCCATACATATCAGAGTCGTCATGCAAAAAGGGACCGTTTGGTTGAATATCAACTGTGCTTAAAATGGACTAAATATGTTAACCCCTTGTCAAGCGATATGCACTTTTTACGTACCTTTACAAAAGAGCTTTGGAATTTGATTTCGATCGTTCAGAATTTTGTTGTTTTGGAAAGTGTTGAATTGTCGTGGGTAATATATTTATTGATAATGGATAGGTTTCAATGGTTTATGTTTCATAAAAAATATGTTTGTCTTAGAATCGCACGCAGGCCGAGGTCGGACTAGAGCAACCGTTCAAAAATCCAAATCAATCGATAGTTCGGTGGCAAAGGTCACCCAAAAGAAAATAATGTCTTTTTAGTTCCGCAAAAGATCAAATCACTGCTTGTCAACGAAAACTTCGTAACTGCAGCTTGTTTTAAGCTGCAGTTACGTGGTTTTCGTTGAAAAGCAGTGAAATACTAACTGTGTTTATATAAACGGATATCTGACAAAGGGAATTTGTTTCCCATTATTTTACAAGTCACCTTCCTGGTGACTTTGGTGTGTGCACTGAACTTCGTGCGAAATAACATATCGCTGCTTTTCTGCCAAAACCAAGTATCTGCAGCTTAAAGCTACTTTTTCCCAGATTTGGACCCAAAAATTGTCAAATACAAACGAAATGTACACTTTTTAAGCTTTATATGACCTGATTAAATGATTACGAGAAACTATTGAAGCAACGACTCATTTTTTCGCAATTTGATACCAAATTCATGAAGCGATGTCGAAAGTAGGTCAAAACAGTAGGACATGCGCCTTTCTTAAATGACGTCACAACATACATGATGACGTCATATTGAAATTTAAGTATGAATCTCGTTTGAATCTTGGTCCGCGCTGTATGCGCATGCGCAACAATTTGAAAATAATTCTAACCCCATCAGTGATGGGGTTGAATTTAGGCTTGGATTCTCCCTAAATCCAGCTATCTGTCTTGTAATTTCGGCTCATTCTCTGTCTGAATCGCATATTATTAACCATCCCGAGGTGGTCAACACAAAAGTTTTGCATATTTTTTCAAAAAAATTCATTTTTTGCAATTAGACCATCTGTTACCGTCGCCCTTTAAAACGAGCTGCATATACGATGTTTCCGTAGAAAAACGATTTGATTTATTGGGGTTTATCGCCGTTTATGGTCATATCGCGGCGGCTGGAGCACCTAACCGTTGATTCGTAATATTTTTCTCACCAGTACACCGCAATATTCAGACCGAGCCTCCAGCTGCTCCGTGACATTGATGATTTACACCCATTGGTGAGAGGCGAATGCCGTTTGTCAAATGTTATCATGGATACTGGCAAAACCGAGGTTCGAACTCGCGACCTCTGGATTAACAGACTCCGACGTTAACGACTGAGCTACCGGGGCTCGGCATAGATTTTCTAAACGGAGCACGTCGTTAAGTGCACCAGCCGCACAATATAAGGTTCTATCATTTACGTATACTGCGTAAATATTGACCTGAACCTGTTGAATATGTAATTAGTAACTGTGATGCGGAATAATCAATATTCGCCCACGCTCCTCACTGTCGAGCAGAGTCGACAGTTTCCAAAAGCATTGGAACTTTGTATTCTGCACGTGCTCCTCGTGTCAATATACGTCGAAGAGTGATTATTTAGCATCACAGTTACTCATTACATATTCAACAGGTTCAGGTCAATATTTACGGAGTATACATGTGAATGTGGCGTCCTGTGAATCTTATAATTTTTCATCAACAAAGCAAAAAATTTGCATTCCACTCGCCGGTCCATTCTTATATGACGGGTCACACGAAATCTTCTATTGCATAAAATGAATCGGTCTTGTCAATAATAAATACATCTAGACGACAAATATTGATCGAACATTTTGGGGAAAAGAAGATTTTCTAGCCTTATGTCACGGGAAGATAAAACGTCAACCTTTGATTAACCCTTTTCCCAACTAAATCCTGCAGTAGACGTTTCTATAAGAGAAAGCTTTGAAAATCAATGAGAGAAAAGAAGAAAATGCTAGTAACCAGCATTTTCTCCTTTTCTCTAATTGGTTTCCATGCTGTTCCATAAACATTTCAATATTATAGTAATAATTCTAATGTCGCCTGCACCACCTCTCAGTTTGGATAATCTTATTTTTTGTCGTTTGGGAGAGGGATAAGCAATAAATAATTCATCGTTCAAGATAAAATGAGTAATGGCTTTTTGAATTGGTGACTCCAAGTTTTAGTAATCAGCCCTTTAACAACAACACCATTTTGGCATTTTCAAAACCGATGTTAAAATTGCAGAATAATAAATTCATATTGTAGATGATACTGGAAACGTAAAATATTCAATTTCAGGCATAGATTTTTTAGAGAAGGGGAGAAAACGTTGATGGACAGTTTTCCCTTTATTTTATCCCCGAAAAGACTTCTAATTAAACAATAAAATTGTAACATTATGTGATTGTCAAAATTAAAGCTTGCTTGGGACAGGGTTAAACACTGCATTAAGAAGTCAAATTGTGTTTCATCATGTCACACAGCCTCTTTAACCCTTTCTCAAACAAGAACGGCTTTTTACGACCCCATAAAATGCCTGAGGAAAACTTTGAGAAAAAAGACGAAAATGCTGATGATCAGCATTTTCTCCTTTTGTCTAAATATTTTCTTTGCTATAGTGGGCACAAATACAATTGCCATTTACATATTTTTTCTACAACTACTCTAAAATTGGAACACATTCAAACTCTGTCGTTTGGGAAGGGTTAACCTTTTTCTTTACAATCCGTCGTGTATTTCTGATATCTCTATTGGAGAAATCTCTGGAAACATCGAGAGAAAATAAAGCTCAGATAATCATGGACATCAATTTACCATTTCACGTCAAATTGTAACCGTACTAAAGGGCCTTTGGTCCATGTACACTTACAGTGCGTGCCTGTAGGGACAAACGCAATTGTAATACAAATTTAAAGCTGGTGACAGGCCCGTTGGAAGCAATTTCATATTGGGGGAGGGGGGGGGGGGGGGGGGGCTAAAGACTCAGTGTCTGAATATGGGGGGGGGCTAATTTGAAATTTCGCAAATTTTCAGTGTGAAAAAAGGAAAATTTGGCATCTTTGGCCAACTTTGGGGGGGGGGACTTAGCCCCCCTAGCCCCCTGTTCCTACGGGCCTGGGTGAGAATCAAAAGCCGAATCAAAAGCACTGTGATAAACTCTTTCCCAAACAAGACCGGATTTTGACATTTTCTTTTTACAAGGCTTTGGAAAACATTGATAACCAGCATTTTCTCCTTTTGCCTTAAGGGGGAATGCTCCAGTTTCCTAATTTTTTTCCCAGTAATAGACTTTATTTATATTTTGTATGTTGAAACTACATGTTATTACCAATTGAAAAATAAAATAAAAATGGATGGTCAGCGATCTTGTTCGGATTTTATAGGCATTCGTATCACATACCCATACATCAAAAAAATGCACAATTTCTTGCACCTGTCAAAGGTCACTAAAATGCTGATAAAATGCTGTATATTCATCGTTTAGTCTCGAAAACGGTTTTAAAGTAACATCTTACATTTAATAAGAACAGAAAACCCAAACTATGTGCTACTATAAACGCGTAAATGTATAAAACAGCTTGCTCGCGCGTTCGGTTAGATCAACGAAGCTGGAGTGTTTTATGTCAAAATATGCATATTTTTGGATATATTTCAAGTTCTACATAATAGAATTTGATGAAACTACCTCATTGTATTAAGCAACATGTCCTGGTAATAATTCAAAAAGAAAATGTATATGTCAACGCACTTATTAGCAAATTACAGCAGTTTTTATCAGCTACAGATGAATAAAATGACGCAAAACAGTGGTAACTGCATACACACTTAAGACTGTCTTGCTTTAAATAATCGATTTCCATCTTGAGAAAATTAGTTTCGCATAATAAATACACTTTTACTGTCGAAAATGGTAAATTTTAATGATGTGTTATTTTATTGAAAATATGGTAGCGAAACATATTGGTACGAAACATTTATTTTTCTACAGTAAAGACCGAGTGTTCCGAAAAACTGGAGCATTCCCCCTTAAGACTGCCTTTGTTATGTCATGCAAACAAATCTTATCTTTATCAATTACTACTTTGTCGTCTGCAGCAGCTTTCAAATTGGACCTAAAATTTTGCTGTTTGGGATACAATGCTTAATGTAGAAATTAGAAATATTGACGTCATGACAGCTTGTCGTATCTCTGTATTTATGCAAAGTTTATTTTTCATGATTAAAATACAAATTTTAAAATAGTTGATTCTCGTTATGTCGACATCGCATAACTCGAATTATGACTTGTGTTGAAGTGAAAATTTGATCACGTGTATAGATTCTATCAATTGGAATTAAACAAAAGTATGTAATAAATTCGCCCAGTTTCAATTGTAAATGCGTAGCAGCATTCACACAGTATTGAATTACGTGAGCCAAGTTAAAGGAAGGAAATACTTTGACATTTAAACGAAATAATGATGCTGTTATTTATCCAAAATGAAATGTCATCAACTGATTGACAAGATAATCTACTTGTACTACACCAACCAACAAAAACCTCGTAACTGCAGCTTAAAACAAGATGCAGTTACGTGGATTTTAGCTCCACTGGCCCAAGGCCTGTTGGGGCTCTTTTGTCATGGCCCTATGTCCGTCGTATATGCGACCGTGCGTTAATCCGTCCGTCCGTGCGTAAACCTTTTCTATAAAGATCTTCTCCAATCTTCTGGACCAATTTCAACCAAACTTCACAGAATCCTTGCATGAACCTTTTCCAAATTCCTTCAAAGAAATTAATTCTGTGCAGAACATGAACTTTCATTAACATAGTGTAATTTAAGAAAAAAATAAAACCTTTCGATTCCAAAACTCTGTATCGAATTTCATTTTAATATAGCATGAATGTTCATTACATCTTTCTCTATTAGATTCTTAGGTAAAAATGATAGAATGAAAAAAAAAAAAAAAAAAAAAAAAAAAATATGGCCGCCGTGGGTGGGGCTTATTTTTTCCTACATGAAACATAGTGTAATTCAAAAAACTTTAAAGACATTTTCTCTCCATTATAGACTAATAACCGCTTATTGGATTTCATTGTGATGTAGTATGAATGTTCTTTGGATAAACCTCTATTGAATTCCTTGAAGAATTTCGTAGTCTAGAAGTCAAAAGTCTTAAAGTCTATGGAGCTATGCAGGGTCATTATGGCCCTCTTGTTGTTTAAAAAATAATCGATACTTTCCTATAAGCAATTTCTGGCGCTCCTTATGTATAAGAATGAATAACGATTACTGATATTCTCTCCTTCTCTCTCAATGTTTTACCCATTAAATTGAAATAATATTTGCATCATTACAATTTTCTTGTCGTCTGCTGCAACTTACGATTTAGATCACTTCAATTTATTTATCGTTTCGGAAAAGAATGCATGTAGCTCACGACAAATGACTTGAGTATCTCTAGCTATTAGTCAGAGATGCCCTGCCAGGTCATTTATCGCGATCTATATGCTCCCGCGTTCACACGTGACCACACGTCTCATTTTATTATTCCCTCTATAGTTTAAATGACAGTGATACGTTAAGCCAAAAGGGACTTTCTTTGAAGTACATAAAACCAAATTTCGAGAAACAGATCAAGTTAAGCAGGCGTTAACCAGATGTCGCATTTTGGAATGGTAACGAATTTTGTGCTAAAAATAGACTGGGTTTACATTATGTTTTAATAAACCATAAGCGTTGTTATAAAATCTCGCAACTACGGCTTGATTCAAGCCGTAGTTACGTGATTTTATAACAACGCCTTCGAAATAATATTTGTTTGTCCGAAATTACATCACTCTTTACTTGCTAAAATCGTTTCCTATTGAACTTTACTATAGTTAGATAGGAAAACAATTTAAATTTAAAAACGATTACTTATAGAGTGAACAGTGTCTATCCTAGTCAGTCGGCGCTATCCGCGCAGACTGGCTAGGATCGATACTTTTCACACTTTCTAGAAGGTTTCTTTCAGCAATCTGTACAGATTGACCACGGCCGCCTCCCAGAAAGTACGTTTTAGCGTGACAGGCCACATTTATAATATATTTTCAGTATGCAATGTCGACTGCGATGATCCCACAATGGACACGACAGAAGTACACATGGAAATATCTGTAGGAAAAACGGTCATTCTACCTTGTTTGGTCCGGGGATTAAATGACGATGGAAAATATATTGTAAGTATATAATTATGGGACCTGCAAGAAATTCTCAAAAAGTTATTTACAAGTAGAAAAACGGCCATTCTACCTTGCCTGGTCCGGGGATTAAATGATGATGGAAAATATATTGTAATTATGGAGGGACAAAAGGTTCACAATAAAATTCTGTAGGAAAAACGGTCATTCTTCCTTGCATGATCCAAGGATTAAATGAGGACGGAAAATAACTATTGTAAGTCTATAACCGTAGATAAGAGGAAGTATAAAATGTGAAAAAGAGAGAGTCAGCACTTTTCATCTTTGTCAATATTTACACAGATCGCGATCCTATCTTTTTCAACATCCGTTTTGTTGTCTGAAGCAACTTTCAACTTGTAAAAATCTAAATCTATACCGTTTGTGGACGGATTTTATCACGATGAGAATAAGCTTTGGCATTGTTCAAATCGCGATAATTACCTACCTTGAAACAAGTCCTGAAGCTATAATAATATGCTGGGGGCAGGGAAATGCATTTCACGTCATATCGCGTCATATGACTTTCAGTTTCTCAAATATTGTCCGGTTTTAGTAGCGATGTGCATTTAAATTTGAGCCACGATCTGGAAAAACGTGCCTTATAGCTTTTGAGACGGTCAGGTACCAAGATCAGACTGTGCCTAGATGCAGTCTAGCCAGCATCCACGTTACTCTCAAGTGGTTGCTACAGACCATGACGAATCTATTTGAGAATTACATTGTTCCTGGTCAGACTGCGTGTATACGCAGGCTGATCTGGAACCATGTTGTTCAAATGCTATAAGGGACGTTTTTTTCAGATCCTGGCTCATTTGTAAATTCAGTTAGATAGTTTTGATAATCAGCAATTCCTGTTTTCCCCCATAATATTTTCTTTAGGTCTATGTATCAAATTTTTGAGTATATTAATTAAGTTTTGCATTCTTTAAAATTGGAGATGTCTAAAAGTTTGTCGTTTGCGAAAGGAACAGGCATAATAAATGGCAGCTTTTTTGCCATCGAAAACAGTCAGCCCAATTACTTTTTAGCTCACCTGAGCACGATAGTGCTCATGGTGAGGTATTGTGATACCGCTGTGTCCGTCGTCCGTCGTCAGTCGTCCGTCGTCCGTCGTGCGTCAACCTTTGGCTTTTGTGCACTCTAGAGGCCACATTTTTTGCCCAATCAACCTTAAATTTGCTCAGAATGATTGTCTTGATAAAATCTCGGACAAGTTCGAAATTGGGTCATCTAGGGTCAAAAACTAGGTCACGGGGTCAAATCTTAGGAAAAACTTTGTGTGCATTCTAGAGGCCACATTTTTTGCCCAATCAACCTGAAATTTGCTTAGAATGATTGTCTTGATAAAATCTCGGACAACTTTGAATTTGGGTCATCTGGGGTCAAAAACTAGGTCACGGGGTCAAATCTTAGAAAAAAATTGTGTGCACTCTAGAGGCCACTTTTTTTGCCCAATCAACCTGAAATTTGATCAGAATGATTGTCTTGATGAAATCTCAGACAAGATTGAAATTGGGTCATCTGGGGTCAAAAACTAGGTCACGGGGTCAAATCTTAGAAAAACCTTGTGTGCACTCCAAAGGCCACATTGTTTGCCCAATCAACCTGAAATTTGCTCAGAATGATTGTCTTAATGACTCGAACATATTAGAAATTGGGTAATCTGGGGTCAAAAACTAGGTCACGGGGTCAAATCTTAGAAAAACATTGTGTGCACTCTAAAGGACACATTTTTTGCCCAATCAACCTGAAATTTTCTCAGAATGATTGTCTTGATAAATTCTGGGACAAGTCCGAAATTTGGTCATCTGGGGTCAAAAACTAGGTCACGGGGTCAAATGTTAGAAAAACCTTGTTTGCACTGTAGAGGCCACATTTTTTGCCCAATCAACATGAAATTTGCTCAGAAAGATTGTCTTGACAAATTCTCGGACAAGGTTGAAATTGGGTCATCTGGGGTCAAAAACTAGGTCACGGGGTCAAATCTTAGAAAAACCTTGTGTGCGCTCTAGAGGCCACATTTTTTGCCCAATCAAGCTGAAAATTGATCAGAATGATTGGCTTGATAAAATCTCGGACAAGTTTGAAATTGGGTCATCTGGGGTCAAAAACTAGGTCACGGGGTCAAAACTTTGCTCAAATTTTAGAAAAACCTTGTGTGCATTCTAGAGACCACATTTTTTGCTCAATCAACCTGAAAATTGATCAGAATGATTGTCTTGATCAATTCTCCGACAAGTTAAAAAGTAGGTCATCTTGGGTCATAAACTAGGTCACAAGGTCAAATCTTAGTTAAACCTTGTGTGCACCCTAGAGGTCACAATTTTTGTCCAATCAACCTGAAATTTGCTCAGAATGATTGTCTTGATAAAATCTCGGACAAGTTTGAAATTGGGTCATCTTAAGTCATAAGCTAGGTCACGGTGTCAAATCTTAGAAAAACCTTGTGTGCACTCTAGGAGCCATAGATTTTGCCCAATCAACCTGAAATAGGGTCAGAATGATTTTTTAGCTCACCTGAGCACGATAGTGCTCATGGTGAGGTATTGTGATACCGCTGTGTCCGTCGTCCGTCGTCCGTCGCCAGTCGTGCGTCGTGCGTCAACCTTTGGCTTGTGTGCACTCTAGAGGCCACATTTTTTGCCCAATCAACCTGAAATTTGCTCAGAATGATTGTCTTGATAAATTCTGGGACAAGTTCGAAATTGGGTCATCTGGGGTCAAAAACTAGGTCACGGGGCAAATCTTAGAAAAACCTTGTGTGCACTCGAGAGGCCACATTTTTTGCCAAATCAACCTGAAATTTGCTCAGAATGATTGTCTTGATGAAATCTCGGACAACTTCGAAATTGGGTCATCTGGGGTCAAAAACTAGGTCACGGGGTCAAATCTTAGAAAAACCTTGTGTGAACTCTAGAGGCCACATTTTTTGCCCAATCAACCTGAAATTTGCAAAGAATGATTGTCTTGATGAAATTTCGGACAAATTTTAGATTGGGTCTTCTGGGGTCAAAAACTAGGTCACGGGGTCAAATTTTAGAAAAACCTTGTGTGCATTCTAGAGGCCACATTTTTTGCTCAATCAACCTGAAAATTGATCAGAATGATTGTCTTGATCAATTCTCCGACAAGTTAAAAAGTAGGTCATCTTGGGTCATAAACTAGGTCACAAGGTCAAATCTTAGTTAAACCTTGTGTGCACCCTAGAGGTCACAATTTTTGTCCAATCAACCTGAAATTTGCTCAGAATGATTGTCTTGATAAAATCTCGGACAAGTTTGAAATTGGGTCATCTTAAGTCATAAGCTAGGTCACGGTGTCAAATCTTAGAAAAACCTTGTGTGCACTCTAGGAGCCATAGATTTTGCCCAATCAACCTGAAATAGGGTCAGAATGATTTTTAGCTCACCTGAGCACGATAGTGCTCATGGTGAGGTATTGTGATACCGCTGTGTCCGTCGTCCGTCGCCAGTCGTGCGTCGTGCGTCAACCTTTGGCTTGTGTGCACTCTAGAGGCCACATTTTTTGCCCAATCAACCTGAAATTTGCTCAGAATGATTGTCTTGATGAAATCTCGGACAAGTTCGAAATTGGGTCATCTGGGGTCAAAAACTAGGTCACGGGGCAAATCTTAGAAAAACCTTGTGTGCACTCGAGAGGCCACATTTTTTGCCAAATCAACCTGAAATTTGCTCAGAATGATTGTCTTGATGAAATCTCGGACAACTTCGAAATTGGGTCATCTGGGGTCAAAAACTAGGTCACGGGGTCAAATCTTAGAAAAAACCTTGTGTGCACTCTAGAGGCCACATTTTTTGCCCAATCAACCTGAAATTTTCTCAGAATGATTGTCTTGATAAAATCTCGGACAACTTTGAATTTGGGTCATCTGGGGTCAAAAACTAGGTCACGGGGTCAAATCTTAGAAAAACCTTGTGTGCACTCTAGAGGCCACATTTTTTGCCCAATCAACCTGAAATTTGCTCAGAATGAATGTCTTGATGAAATCTCGGACAAGTTAAAAATTGGGTCATCTTGGGATAAAAACTAGGTCACATGGTCAAATCTTAAAAAAAACCTTGTGTGCACTCTAGAGACCACATTTTTTGCCCAATCAACCTGAAATTTGCTCAGGATGATTGTCTTGATGAAATGTCGGACAAGTTCAAAATTGGGTCATCTGGGGTCAAAAACTAGGTCACGGGGTCAAATCTTAGAAAAACCTTGCGTGCACTCTAGAGGCCAGATTTTTCGCCCAATCAACCTGAAAATTGATCGGAATAATTAACTTGATAAAATCTGGGACAAGTTCAAAATTGGGTCATCTTGGGTCAAAAACTAGGTCACGGAGTCAAATCTTAGAAAAACCTTGTGTGCATTCTAGAGGTCACATTTTTTGCCCAATCAACCTGAAAATTGGTCTGAAATGGTGACTTGATGTAATCTCGGACAAGTGTGAAATTGGGTCATCTGGGGTCAAAAACTAGGTCATGTGGTCAAATTTTAGAAAAACCATGTGTGCACTCTAGAGGCCACATTTTTTGCCCAATCAACCTGAAAATTGGTCTGAAATGGTGACTTGATGTAATTTCGGACAAGTGTGAAATTGGGTCATCTGGGGTCAAAAACTAGGTCAAGGTGTCAAATTTTAGAAAAACCTTGTGTGCACTCTAGAGGCCACATTTTTTGTCCAAATGTACTCATTTTTGCTCAGGAAGTGTGTTTTGATGATTTCTCGGACAAGTTCGAAATTGGGTCATCTGGGGTCAAAAACTAGGTCAAGGGGTCAAATCTTAGAAAAACCTTGTGTGCACTCTAGAGGCCATATGTTTTGTCCAAATGTACTCATTTTTGCTCAGGAAGTGTGTTTTTATGATTTCTCTGACAAGATTAAAATTGGGTCATTTGGGGTCAAAAACTAGGTCACGGGGTCAAATCTTAGGAAAACCTTGTGTGTACTCTAGTCTCAGGTGAGCGCTTTAGGGCCAATGGCCCTCTTGTTTAAATTTGGAAAGGGTTTATTCACGTATAATATGCTTCTTCTTTATTCCTCAAGAATATTCATACTAACGCTGAACCCATTACCAGACAACATAATTTTGGTTTGGTCTAAATTCAAAGTTGTGCACAGACGACAGTTTCGAGTGAATAAAACTTTTTCGGTCTTTTTGTCTTTCTGTGTAACAAACATTATGGGAAAATGAAGAAATTGCTTGTCACAAGCAAATTCTTCATTTTCCCTAATTTTCCAAAACCTTTTTCTTTCGGGGAGTTAAAAAGAGTTAATGTGTGGGAAAGGGCTATTGTTGTAAATGTCATAATAACATTTCTAGATATCTACATAATCTTACTTCTGTAGACGTTTATCGGCCTCTTGGGCCTTATATGCAAACAAGAAGATGTTTTGTTTCGATTAACGTCGCTTTTGGAGACACTCCACAACGGGAAATGCTTCCGGGCCGTAGTATAGTTCCGTCAAAAATGGATTCGTTCCTTTTGTTGCATTGATTCTGTGTTTATAGAATAGGCAGATGTATGAAATGTGGTTCTATATACTGACAGACCATCAATGTACTGCTAGGTAGTGTTTTAAAGAACTTCCCAGGAACTAGTTTCTTGCACGGTCGTGACCTTTCTTGTGGGGTCACATGCAGATCCCGAAAGAGATGGCAAATTGCAAGGGTGGCTGTGTTCATGGAAGCGTGGTTGAAGCTGATGGTGCTATTGATACCACTTTCTTTGTGGTAAATTAAAGACCAAGGAATGCTCTATCAGGAAGGCTAAGTAAAAGGTGCCAGAGAAGCTAGAAGCTACCAAATGGATCCATTTACTATATATTTAATAGGCCCGTTTCGTTGAGGAGTGACACCTTTTGCCATCTGTTGAGATACGAGTAGTTTGCATTACGATTTATGCGACTTTCGAAGTCAGTCCTATTATATTGCCTGATTTTATTGACCTGGCGCTGCTTTAACTCTTACCACGATAAATTCCACGCTTGAGCTGTTTGCAAACATCAATTTAGTGATATTTTCAAGCATATATTAAATATCGGTATACCAAAATTTAAGTCTCGTTCTCGTATCATATTCAGTTACAGGTCAAATGAAACCAGTAATATACCTTTTACTTTTGACACCTGCAGGCACGAGGGTTTTGAAGAAAAGCGACAGAATTAACTTACTCACAATAATTTTGAAAATGGGCATACAAAACTTTGATATGATACAGGCCCGTAGGAAGCAATTTTATATTGGAGGGGCTGAAGCCCCTGTGTCTGAATATGGGGGGGGGGGGGGGGGCTAAATTGAATTTTCCCTAAAAGTTAAGTGTAAAATAAGGAAAGTTCGGCATTTTCGGTCAACTTTAGGGGGCTTAGCGAACGAATTAAATTAATAATCTAAATTGGACATCTACTGCCTATCGAGTCATACATAGTGTTTTTTTCGAATTCAACCTTTTTTCTAAACAAACCCGTATTTTGTCGTGTCTAAGAAAATAGTACTGTGAATAAATGCTGATTACCAGCGCTATCTCCATTTGCCTCCGTTATTTCTGTGTGATAGCACGATCAAATCTTGTATTACAAATCTATTTTGTTGTCTGAAGCATCTTTCAAAATGGACCATTCCAATTTATACCGTTTAGGAAAGGGTTTAGCAAAGCGGGTGACGAATCCATTCTTAGAGTAATCCTTTCTAAGATCGATTTCGCGATGTCTTTGTAATGAATTGTCCCATGGCGTGATTCGTCTATAGTTTAGCATATCCGGTCCACCGACAACTATTCAGTGGCCAAAAATCTGGGTCGGTATTTGTTGGTATCCTACAAACAGTGCTTTCTTGGTTTAAGTTAGAAATGTTCGTTTAGAAGCTTGGAAAGAAAGATTTGCACTAGCTTGTCGTAACAACAAGTAATCAACAGCAACACCAATATGCCGATGCATCAGTCGGCTTACGTAGGCTTACTGGAAATATTTGTACTCATTTTGCTACCGAAAGGTTGAGGCTGTTTAAGCAAGAGGCCGCAGGTTCAAGTCGATCGTCCATAATAGACTTCAAACATCTAATTGATGAAGTTCCATCTAATGAAATAAAGGCAATAATAAACATTCTCTGTTCAGGGCCCCGGACAACAAGAGTTGAGAATCGGTCGTTTGTGTGCAGTAAAAAAGACAAAGGTGTCTTATTAGCATAAACCTGTTATGTCTTTAACGGTCGACCTTCGTTAAGCAGAATACTAGTACATTTTACATAGTTTTCAAACACATAAATGGTTTTGATTTCATCGTGTTATAGGTAATATGGAACAGTCCAAGTCGCCGACCTATAAGCTACAACAAGAAGATCCTGGTGGGTCGCAGGTTCGATATCGTGCAGCCTTACATCACAGAGTGGAACCTAAAGATCTCACCGAGTCAACCTGGAGACAGTGGAGAATATTTGTGTCAACTGAATACAGATCCCGTACAACAGAAGTCCGTTCATCTGTCCGTACAAGGTACTGTCGTATATTATTGGTAAAGATTCTATATATTTATAAGGTATACGGTATGCATAAAATCTATCGATACTTTTTCCCAAAACATCGTACATGTATAATATAGAGTCTAGCTTTAAATAAGCTGTAGTTACAAGGGTTTTGAAGAAAATCATAGTATATCTTATTTAATCATTTCCCAAACAATACCTGTTTTTGACGTCCCTTAAAGAAAAGGCATGTGAAAACATTGCTGGTAACCAGCGAGTTCTCCTTTTGCCTCATTGTTTCTGTGCTATGTTCTTCAATAAAATTCACCTTTACTAACACGGATTTTGTTGTCAGCAGTAGCTTTCAATTGGCACTACCCTGAAATTCAGTCGTTTGGGAAAGAGTTAAAATAAGAATAATCACGGCACTTGCTTTGGTTTTAATTTCATGTATTCACCTATTTTGAAATAAACAAATCAGATTTATTCAAGAAAAATACTTAATGTTTAACACCTTAATCAACCAGACATACCACGCAAGCGATCAGTCTGTTCAAGATGCATTTCGCCCATCTAAAAAAATCAAATTTACCGTACACATGGTGCTTGTAAGAGGACAGCAAAGGACCTAATCAAACAGCATAGTTCATGACAATTGCTTAGTTACCTCTATAATAACCCACATATTTTACTGTAGGATACTCCACCAATCATCAGATATTAAACACTGCAACTTCGGCGTCGTCCGTGGCAACGGAGATTGACGAGGGTATCTGGGTTTTTAAAATCCGGATATTCTCGTCAATTTGCGATATCACAGAAAACGACATTTATAGAGGCGACATTGTATGAAATGCCTTAAATGATATTTTTCGTGACAGTGTTTGTTGATACAATTATATTGTTCAATAAAAATGCAACGAAGCGATGTGCAAATTTGATTATTCCATTCTCTGGAACAAAACTAGCATTTATATATCTGATCGTGTAAGACGTCTGATCGAAGTGTCTGATATCATTTTGTCCGCCATGGTTGTTTGTCACAGATTTTATGACCAGATTTCTATCAAAGAACATGTCGTATGCATCGTGGCCAGTCATTCACTTTCATTTATCATACAAAATTGTTTAAATTTCGTTCGCAAGTTTCATATTGTAGGCCTATTCGTCTGAGAATTGTTGATATGATTGATCAAGAATTTATTATTTTAATAAATAGTCCGATCACGATACCATGGCACATGTTTACAATTTTTCCCATAAAATCAATGGAAATGACGTTCACAATCTCAATTCAAACTTGCATGCGTTGGTTAGAATCTTGCAGGTGTGAAACACCATCAAGATTCGAACCAACACATGCAATATTACAACTACGATGTTATGTTGTTTACGAGGGGTGATCAAAAAGTTCCCGGAAAAATGTTCTAATTACTTTATTTATGGTCCTATTTTCGCCAAATTTGAACTGTACAAGGATCAGTCATTTTCTAATTTGGATGCGAATTAAAATCAATGACATGCATTATAAAACGACATTATCGTTGCCACGGCAACGTCTATGACGTCGACCCGGCCCAAAATCATACTATTTTTGTGAAATAATCGTTTATATAAAGTCTTGTCATTCGCGCGTTCTTTAATGTACGTCGTCTAAACTTCGCATATTTAACACTCGATTAGAAGGCACTATTTATAACTGACGACAAATGCAAATGAGATGTCATTTTTTATTGTGGCAGCCATTTTAAAGAGTGCGGGTAGCAAAAATGAGTAGAGAGCAGAGAACAACGGTCAAACTGTGAGCGGGAATTAAAATTTCGATAAATAAAACTATTGAAATGCTGCGTAATGTCTATGGTGATGCTGCAATGAAAATATCAGTTATATATGATTGGTGCCAACGCTTTCAGAGTGGTTGAAAAGACACACCAGACGATGTGCAGAGATTTGGGTGTCCGACGTCGGTAACGTCATCATTCGTCGAACAGATTAAGACGTTGTAAGATCTAGACCGGCGAGTCACCATCCGCGAGTTACAAGACAAAGTTGGGATTAGCTTTCGTATTGTGTTTAATATAATCAATCAAAACTTGAATATGCGTCGCCTTTGTGCACGATTGATTCTAAACATGTTAAATAGACGTGATTTCATGCGGGCGATGCGAAAGAAAAGGACCAATCCAGAGAAACAGGTCCTGTTCCACCAAGACAATGCTCCCAGCCACCATGCCGCATCAAACCAGAACGTCATCCAAGACCTGGGCTTTGAGATGCTTGAACATCCGCCTTATAGCCCCGACCAGGCCCCCTGCAAATTCTACCTTTTTCCTGCAATGAAGAAAAATCTTAGGTGTCAGCACATCGGAGAGCTGTCTCAACTAGCACAGGCCGTGCAACGATCCATCGCTGATCTACCAGAAAATGGTTACCAAAAGTTATTCCGGTCCTGGGCTACTAGATGGAGAAAATGTATTTCTTTTAATAGGGATACTTCGAAAAAGATTATGCGGAAATACTATTTGTAAGTACAGTGTTTGTTAAACCGGACATGTGAAGAAAACGTTGAGTTGACGTCGTCAGAAGCTGGGCCGGGTTGACGTCAGTGACGTTGCCGTGGAAACGATGAAATCTCTTTTTATTGCATGTCATAAAATATAAAATACATGCATATTAGAAAATTGATCATGTTTTTATAGTTCAAATTTGGTGAAAATCGGACTATCAATTAAGAAATCAGAACATTTTTCCGGGAACTTTTTGATCACCCCTCGTACATAGGTAAATTAGGTAAACATGTGTCATAATATAATGACCGGAATGTAGTCTTTTTCTCTTCAGTTCCACCCCGAATATCTAGCAGTGAAGATATACCCAATATTATAGAGGGGAGACAGTTAATTATACAGTGTAATGTGTCAGGGAGGCCTAGACCTACAATTACGTGGTTTAAAGATGGTCTGTGTAAGTCATTCGCTCAATATTCTTTCCTTTTTAGCGAGCCGGGACTTTATGTCCGGGGAGCTAATGTCACAGCCCTAGTGTCGGCGTCGCGTCGCGTCCCGTCCCGTCTTCACTTGAAAAACTTTAACCTGGCCTTTATCTCAGGCACTATTAGAGATACAGCCTTGATATTTCATACATAGATACATCTCGACAATACCTTTCATTGGAGACCATGTTCTTTGACCTAGTGACCTTGACCTTGGAGTTTGACCTACTTTTGAAAAACTTTAACCTGGCCTATATCTCAGGCACTATTAGAGATACAGCCTTGATATTTTATACATAGATACATCTCGACAAGACCTTTCATTTGGGACTATTATCCTTGACCTTGTGACCTTGACCTTGGAGTTTGACCTACCTTTAAAAAAATGCTGTTTTTGGACAAGCTCCCGTATAGGCGAGCTACGTTGTCCGCGGACAACTCTTGTTTCACATGAGGCTTTCTGGTGTCACAGTCAAAAGGTCCCGGGGAAATAGCTGTATGTAAAGCGGGAAGAAATGTTTTCAGAAATGCTCTTGTCTGAATACCTAAAAATTCTTTCTTGGATGAAAAAAAGATAGGATCTATGACAGCAAATAACGTACCATCTGCCTTCTTCATTATCACGAATTGGTCATAATTGATGCTAAAATTAAAATTAGAATGGATTTCAAGAAATCACGAATTTTTTGTCATAATTGATGCTCAAATTAAAATTAGAATGGATTTCAAGAAAAAGTATAATTCTTGTGCTACAATTTGCTAACTATGTACACCACGGTGGGGATTGTGCATGCTGGGATGGATAACGAATACGGACAAAAATAATCTCGAATCCGGTCAAATATTTTGCAATTACTCCTTTATTTCTCTGTCGATTTTCAAAAGGTCTGTTGCATGTACCCCGCCTCGAAAATCTCTTTCCTCAGATACATGGATTATTTGTGGCATCCTTTTATTTTTCCCAAAAATTGATCCCAACTGACCAGAAAACGAAATGATAACGACTTCGGCAAAATAAGCCACGCTTCAGGTAGGAAATTGTGCAATAATTTTCTTCTTTCTGTGTCAATTTTCAAGCGGTTTGTTGCATGTACTCCGCCTTACTGAGTGCTTTCCTCAGGTGTATTACGTATTTGAAAACTCCCCATATTTATCTCAAAAATTGATCCCAACTGACCTGAAAAACGATAAGAATTTTTGTCGTTTTCCTGGTCGGTTGGGATCGATTTTCGCAAAAAGTACAAAAAGGTTTCGTGTAGGGCATATATCAGAGAAAAACGAGTGGTAAGGCGGGGCACATGTAACAAACCGTTTTTAAATTGACGCAGAAATAAGGAAGGTATTGTAAAATGTCTTACCTGAAGCGAGGCACATTTGTCCGTAGATTTACCCATCCCAGCATGCACAATCCCCATCGTGTACACTCGACGATATGATTTTCAGAAACCAAGTTTATGCTTAATACTGTCATCAATAATGAATACCTGATCGTTGATAAAGTCATAAGAGCAGAGCCTAGATTTTCATCGGGACTATGTGTATACTTTGTCTGATCTGGATCATTATTGGTAAAAGCCCTTAATATCTTTATCATTCCTCAAAAATGATCTCCTTCTCCAGCATTACCTAACCTGACAGAAGAAGAGCTCGTCATTAACAGAGTCTCCAGAACGGATACAGGGGTTTACAAATGTGTAGCATCAAATGGAAAAGACGAGGATACAGCTACGATAAATGTGAATGTTTGGTGTAAGTAAAGGCCTTCACTGCCATATTAAAAAAAATCCTGGAAGAAAGTTGTTTTTATTCAAAGTAATGATATTACAGAGCAAGAGGTAAGAGGCGACGAAACGTATCAAAATAGTGCGCACAATATCAAATTTGATGAACAATATGTTGCATTTTGAAGTCATTTCCCCATCTTATTTTAGCTCTGTAATAAGAAAACCAAACTTATGGCAATTTACATCTTGCATTCATGGCATTACACATGTCATATTAAGACCAATTGACTTAAAATTGCCATAGTCAAAAGACCATAAACATGTATTACAAAAGAACAATGAAACAACTTATTTAACTGCAACATGCAATCATTACAAAAATGTTCATTCCCCACAACGTTTTCTACTCAGAAAGACCAAGATGTCAGATAATCGTTCGCCGATATTTATTTCTAGATCCACCGGAAGTGTCAGTAAGAAGTGATCGTATTGGCCAGTTACAGCGGAAGAAGGCGGTACTTGAATGTCATAGCACCGCCTACCCTCAAGGCCGATTGGTCTGGAAGAAAGGTGAAAGGGTCATATCGAAATCCACGTGGCAGTACGAAGTACAGGTGAACGCATTTTTGTTTAAATTTAAATAATCGAAGGATTAAAAAACTTTAAAAACAATTATATTTTACCATTAAATTTGACAAGAGCTGTCCATAAGACAGCGCGTTCGACTTTTCTAAGTTGCTTAGTATAAAGGGGGCATAACTCCAAATATAGTGGAGCCAGGGCCATGGACCCTGGTAGTAAGGTAGAGGGTGTGATGGTGAATAAGTATTCCAAGTTTGGGTTGAATCCCTTTGATAGTATGGAAGTCATTGATGTTTGAAAAAACTTTAACCTATGTTGCAACGCCGACGCCAACACCAACGCCAACGCCGACGCCCGGGTGGCAGTATAAGCTCTCATTTTCTTCGAAAAGTAGAGCTAAAAATGAAAAAATAAGTGCAGGACCTAGATAAGGAAAAAGCGTCCAGATGGCAGTAAAGACAGTCCATCCATCATTAGTGTTCGACCTACTTTTTGGACCAATGAAATTGCAGTATATTTTAACATTTCACCGCAACGGGCTACCGGCTAGTTTATGTGACGTCTATACATAGCCACGCCCAGTCTCCAATGAACCGCTGGCGACCACTAAGCCAGATAGAGTCTGTATAGTAGATTCTACGCGAAATAAACATTCAATGCGCTGCGCGCATTTGAATGTTTATTTCGCGTAGAATTTACTATACAGCCTCTATCTAATACTTATCTGCAAAACTTCGGGCGTCATCCGTGGCAACCGAGATTGACAATTTCCATTGAAACGAATGACGCCCGGATATTGCCTATATAGTAGGCCTTAATCGTTGATTTCTGATGCCACGCCGACACTCGAAGATGTACAAAGTGTTTTGAAGATAATGATCGTTTGTAATCCTTACGAAAATTACGATATCAGATCGGCATCAACCTACATGCAGTCTGATCTAGTTCCCATCTATTTTGTAGTTTATAAAAGCCTACTCGACTGTTTTAGGTTATAATAATAATTATACAAATTACGATATTACAGCAATATCTGTAAACAGATGTCGCCAACATTGTGCGACTGATTTGGGCATTCTGGGCTAAATACTTTCAAGCTGTCAGCGCCCTTAAAATACAAACACGTCACGCGGCACATTTGCTTCACATGCTTGCATAAAGTAAAATGATTAATTTGATTTTAATTCATTTTTTTATTCGATAAAATTGAGACGAAAAGTAAACTTAATTTTGCAGTAAATGTACTTTTTATTTCAATTTTCTGCTTGTTACTTTTTGGCAACAGGATTTCAGAGTTATGCGCACTGCGTAGTGATTAAGCAAAAAAAAAGATAAAGTGATGCGTCAAATCAGTCGGTCCATTTTGGAATGTTAGACTGGATATCATAAAATAGACTGTACTGGTGAGTAGTCAATGGGTATTACAGTAATAAACTCTCAAAGCTTTCTCACGTGAGTTATTTATGGGCACCTTGGTCCTCATGTTCGATTTCATATTCATGACACTGCTTTGTCTTGCAGGTTTTTGACGAAAAGACTCCCCATAAACGGACATTGAATCTCGAAATACGATCCCTAGATAGCACAGACTACGGGGAATATGTATGTGAAGCAGAAAACTCTGTAGGAAAAGATACAGTCTCTATGTATTTATATGGTAAATATTTTGTCGCAGTGTTTATCTTCAAAAATAGTGTGGGAAAAGATACTCATGTACAGTTGATAAAAGCATGTGTGTCGTGACCGTGAGTCCTGTCTGTTAATGTTTAGCGGTCTTGAAACCCAATGACCTTAGGGTTGAATTATACTCAAAACTTTTTATTGTTTAGCTGGTATTATAAAGATGTACATATTTATCTTTGAATTTGGACCATCTAAACGTTTGCCGTTTGGTCATGGATTTTGAAGATTTTATTTAATTAAAGGCCCGATCACACACAACTCCTTCTCCACATCACGTCATACGTTTAACTCAGTAAATGTGTGTCTATTTGATCGAGTCTTAAGTTACTCTTACATTTTTTCCAGAAATTACAACTGTCAATCCATTTAAAGATACCACAACACGACCAACTATAGTCAGACCGATGACTGAAAGATTAATACCATATAGAACCACACCTGTGTACCACCATAAAACAACAAAAACAATTACGAACGAGAAATATACAAACTATCCGAAAGGTAACTTGAATGCGTTTATGAAGATTAAATTCCCTTACTTCGACTCTTCCTGATCAAATTAATAGCGTGCGATAAATGGCATAGCAGAGCATCTCTATTAAATCGATATAACATTTTATAAATCGATATGAAAAAAATATATATAACTACAGTCGACACTCGTTGTGTCGAAGTCAGAAGGGCCGTCAAAATACCTCGATAAATCCAGAGTTCTCAAATGACAGTTGACCATTACATTGCCCACCAAGTGCATTCATAATTGAAATATAGTAGGAAAAGGATAGAAATTGCTCGACACGAGCAATTTCTACCCTTTCCCTACTATATTTCAATGGCTTCATTTATTTAAAAAATTATTTCGTTAAAATTGTTGATCTTTATGGTGAGGACGGGGCCAGTCTTTCACTTCGACTTAAGCGAAAATTCAACTCATCCGATGTCGAGATAACGAGTGTCGACAGTACCAGCATCACCATCTGTAAAACGCGAATTTATCATTGCTTCTGGAAGACTGGCGAAAAATCTCCTTCCTTTTAAGGATTCTTTAAAAAATACTATACAGGGTGTCCCAGAAAAAAACGGAACCCTAACTCAAAGTCAAATATTTTGAAGCGTAAGCAAAGGGTCTAATTTTTGAATTTGCAGTACTAAAGGTATGTCATTTTTGCACATGTGTTCCAAATTTCACTTCAAAATATGTATTGGTTCAAAAGTTATATGCAATTTAATAATGGCACTAAAAACCGCTTTTACGTGATGCCGATTTTTGCGCCTTGTTTGTTCGTAACCGCGCACTGGCGGTCAGCTGTTGCATTCTTTACCATTGTGCTTGTACGTACCGATTTTCATCAAAATTTAATACATACACGTGCCGCACGTACAAATAGCGAACGATTTTACCTTGTTAATTGAATAAGAATAAGAATAAGAATAAATTTATTTTGCACATTTCTACCCATTTCGGGTTAAAGGCAACAACATCTACAATATGAACATAAACACGAATAACACACTTACACATGTATCACAGACAAGAACGTATAAATATACACATACGCACACAGACACAGACATAGCATTAAAAACATTTCACGTAATGAAATTCAATAGCTTGGAGTTTATAGTTGTTTTTTTTTTATAATATATCAGAATTTTTTATAAAGTTTGATACAGCTTTTAATATCAGAATATGAGTACTTGTCATTAAAGAGACAAAATTAATAATATCGTCATTACCTAAATCACAATAATCTTTTATTTCTCTGTGAAATTCTACTCTATATATATCGTATTTCTTACAGGTACACAAAAAATGAACTTCATCTTCGATTACATTGCAGTGCGTACAAATTCTTTCATCAGGCTTCTCCCCGCTATATCTACCCCGCTCTACCCTAAGACGGTGGGCACTTAATCTGAATGCTGAAATACTTTGCCTTTGATTTTTGTCATTTAACAATTCTAAATATGGCTCAATCTCAAAAGTATGCTTTATCAATTTATAGGTTCTAAGCTTATTGTCCTTGTTAGCTGCAAGTAACCGGCTTTGCCAGTAATTCGTGAACCTCTCCTTAAGCTTATTTTTGACTGAGCACAGCAATGCCAATGGATTAAATGTACTCTGGTTAACCCACACGTGTGAAAACCCCAAATCAGAGAGAATATTTTTAACAAATTGAACCCAGGTGGAACTAGAATTTGAACCGTTTAATTGTTCTGCATACGCTTTAGATAATAAAGAATCACGAGAATGTACAGCATGAATCCAAAAGTTTATACAGCTTGATAAGATGGAGAGCAAAAGTGGAAACTGTCCAAGTTCACTGAATACTCCTAAATTGCATGTCTTAGCATGCACACCTAGAACATATTTACAGAAGCGTATGTGTACTTTATCATAATCATTGCTTCCTTTAAGTGCAATATCAAATAATTGTTCCACATTTTTATTCTGAAAGTTTGACTTGTATGCACACCATACTTCACTATTGTATAAAGCTATCGGTTTTATTAATGTATCAAATAGATTCAAAATCACCGACGGTTTAATAGATTTGTCAAAAATACTTCGCTTAATGGAAAACAAAGCTCTATTAGCTTTCATGCTAAGGCTCGCCTCGTTAGAACAAAATTTTCCATTATTTGAGAATATCACGCCTAGGTATTTATATTGTTTGACATTGTCTAATTCGACTTCACCTATAAAAAATTTGGAATCGTTATTCCCCGTTTTGCCGTACCTAGAAAATGTCATTACTTTAGATTTGTTTATGTTACTTCATCTATATTTCTCTGTAAACCGTGTTCAGTGGATGATATCAAAACTAAGTCATCAGCATACATCAAGTGATTAACTCGATAGTTTTGTAAAATGGGGGAATCGTTATTAGATAATGTAGAGCCTATATCATTTATAAATACATGTATATTAAATAAAAGCGGACTCACTACGTTTCCTTGATGTACCCCTTGGCCTATCTTGATCGGGTCTGTCAGTGATGTTTTGCACTTAATTCGCGAATACGAATTTTGATACATAGATTTAATCAATTTGTACATATTGCCATCAATACCTGCTCTTTGAAGCTTTAGTAACAAGCCTTCGTGGGAAACAGTATCGAATGCTTTTTTAAAGTCAATAAAGCAAGTGAATAACTTGTTATTTTTACCACTTTTATTTATGTACATATCTATCAAAGTCTTAAGAATGAAAATTTGGTCTGATGTTCTTTGGCCTTTTCTGAATCCAGCTTGTTCTGGCTCTATAATAGACGCATTATTTACAAACTTTGAAATCCTTTCACTTAACCTTGTTAATTGTGACGTTATTTTGGAAAACAAATAGAATATCGTTGGTCTTGTCATACAATCTCGTAACTACGGCTTGATTCAAGCCCTAGTTACGAGATTTTGTAACAGCACCGGCGGTTTAACAAAACATAACAGATAACCTAGTATATTTTTAGCACAAAATTCATTGCTAATGAGTCCATAGCGTGGTTGTTTGAATTAATCTTATAGTACTTGACATTTCTTTGTTAAATCAATTTTGTTATTCTTCGCCCAGTTCGGTTATAGGCACTATTAGCAAAAAAGATTAAATGAAAATGCACTATTGTGAATAAAATGTTTCAAAATCACTCTTGTAAATAAATAAATCAATCAAATGTGAAGCGTCGATTTATCCAATGAGTGTACGCGCGTATCGTAACAAAAGTTCAATATCGTGTTAAAATGATTTTTCGGGTGCATTCATTTGAATGCCAATATTTACAAAAGTAATAGGCATTTTTCAACCAAATTTAGTAGAAAACTGTCGTTTCTATTGCATACCTAAATTTGATGTAAACGTATTACTTGAAACATGAGCAATTCGCTTTCAAAAATGGGTTCCGGTTTCTTTTGGGACACCCTGTACATGACAGTGTGAATAAACATTATTATAATTCAACCATTGTAAATAAACCCGAAATGTCGATATTTCAAAGGGGTTCCAATAGAAAAATGTAAACTAAAGCTATATATATATATATTTTTAGCTCACCTGAGCACAAAGTGCTCAAGGTGAGGTATTGTGATCGGTCGTTGTCCGTCGTCCGTCCGTCCGTCCGTCCGTCCGTCCGGCCGTCCGTCCACAATTTCTTTAAAGATCTTCTCCTCCCAAACCAGTGGACCAATTTTCTTGAAACTTGGCAGGAATGATCCTTGGGTGAAGGGCTTTCAAAGTTGTTAAAAAAATTTGATTCCATCAAAGACTCTGGCTGCCGCGGCATGAGAAAAGGGGAAAATAGCCAAATATTTTAAAAGTCTTCTTCTGCCTAACCAGTAGGCCAATATTCTTGAAATTTCACATGAATGATCCTTGAGTGAAGGGCTTTCAAAGTTGTTAAAGAATTTGATTCCATCAAAGACTCTGGCTGCCGCGGCATGAGTAAAGCGGAAAATAGCCAAATCTTTTTAAAAATCTTCTTCTGCCTAACCAGTTAGCCAATATTCTTGAAATTTCACAAGAATGATCCTTGAGTGAAGGGCTTTCAAAGTTGTTAAAAGAATTTGATTCGATCAAAGACTCTGGCTGCCGTGGCATGAGAAAAGGGGAAAATAGCCAAATCTTGTAAAAAATCTTCTGCCTTCAACTAGTTGGCCAATATTTTTGAAACTTCCCATGAATGATCCTTTAGTGAAGGGCTTTCAAAGTTTTTGAGAGACTTTGATTCCATCAAAGCCTTTGACTTCCGCCGCATGAGAAAAGGGGAAAATAGCCAAATCTTTTAAAAATCTTCTGGCTTACTACATGTAGTGGGCCAATATTCTTAAAACTTCACATGAATGATCTTTGGGTGAAGGGCTTTCAAAGTTGTTAAAGAATTTGATTAATATCAAAGCTCTTAGTGCAGTGGCATCAGAAAAAGGGTAAAAGAGCAAACACTTTTGAAAAGGCTGAATTTTGTACTTTCTTTTTTCATTCTTTTGAAAAACTAAGGAAAAGGGGTGTTATTGCAAAATTATCAATTTGCTGCTATACAGGTCAAAATGTTTATTTCAACAAGGCAAGAAATTTCAGGTGAGCGATCTAGGGCCATCATGGCCCTCTTGTTTTTTGTAAAATTTCAATATGAAAATGAAATAACCAGGCTATAGAGGTGGCTTCATTTTAACCCCTTGATCCCCCCAGATCCGCCACTGAGTGGACCCGCCATGGCTTATAAGCCGGAGTGGGGTAGGGGAGAAAACTAATTCAAATTTTGTTTTCTTTTTTTTTTTAGGAACAACCGCAGTGATAGTGGTGGTTTCCGACAAATCTTCAAACAACAACTCGGCAACACGGTGTCAGAATGTGAACTATAAATTAGTTATAGCTTTATTTACTTTATTATTGTTATTGTTTAACCCCTTTCTCAAGCAGTGATTCCTTTTGACAAGACCAATGAATATATGTTGAGAAAAAATGCACGACAGGAAGAAAATGTTGATAACTATTATTTCCCCTATTCCTTCAAACATAATCCGAGTTTTCTCTGATGAAATTCGCTCTTTGAAATGTTGATGTCGCTCATTTACAAATGCATCTTCGCTAGCCAAGGTTGAACCCACCTACGTTTGTATTCACCCTTGGCGGATTTAGTCCGATTTTCTTGAAATCGCCAAGCGCCGTCTAGCGGTTGTTCTGCTGGTTGTTTACGTCCATTATTGATGACGTCATTAACGCGCGTTGTCTTTCGCGTCGTAGGCTACGTCATGCGGATTATGTAAAAGTTAGCTGCTTTTTTGGTCGAATTGTCGAAAGTATAATAATTCGCCGATTGAAGTTGTGGAATTCCTGTCCATTGCAGTGAAATTCTTTGGAAAAATCGCCCATCTTCGCGTTTTTGAGATGCAAATGCAATGACGTCGCGCTCGATGTTGGCGTACAAACGAAAAAACGCCATAGTGCTCCTTTTCAAACTACCACCAGAATGTATAGGATTAATAAAATTTTGCGAAATTTATATCTTCGGATTCGACAATGTTTTTCCTTGTGAATGCTACCAACGAAAAATATGTTCAAAGATTCAAAATAGTTTTAATCTGGTGCGAAACGTTCACGAGCGTCATTAAATGATGAGGTAAGATGTAACCAAATTAACACAATCGTGAGTGAAAATGTGTCTGAAAATGACAAAAGCAACAATTTTCTTGCCAAATCGTTTACGGACTGACGTGAAGTCATCTCTTCTAAAGTCAAAACAAGTTTTACAGAAAAAGGCACAAAGGACAGAAATAATGCGCGATTAATTAGTATAGGTAAAAAGGTAAGATTCTGATTTTTGGTTTGGAGTTATTAAAATACTACGACAAAACAGAAAGACATGTCTTTAATTTTATCAACTTTAATTGCTTAGTTTAAAGTACATTGTTTGTAGTTTTGAAAGATATAATTTTTGGGGGAGGTTCGCGCTTTAAAATCTGTAGACAATTTAACTTTTTAATTCTAGCGACAATGTCACACGCGCCGAAAAACACACTAAATAGTTTAAAATGTAAAATTGAAGAGATAATAAAAGTCTTATTAGAACATTTTATTATAAATGAATACAACAACATAAAAGTACAAAAATATGTCAATAAGGAAATATGCAATTTTGCGAAATTAGATTGTTTGCCGAAAATCAAAACGTTCTTTTCTAAATCTAGCGAAAATGTCACACTGTCCGAAAACGTTACGTCAACGTAACGTGCGAGGGCTGAACAAAAAGTTCGTACAATTTCATCATAACTTTATTACCTTTCATTCGATTGCTTTTATTTTTTCACGGATGCAATTTTATCATATTATTAACCCTCTGATAAAATATCATAAATCTCAATATATGAAAGCGATATTTTTCTCTCTTTAAAAGGGTTAAGGAACGCAATCTCGTACCATGCCGTAAAATCAAACTTGTAAATCTTCGCAAAACAATTATTTTTCAAAACATGATCGAGCAAAATTTCTGATAGTTCATTTACCTTAAGAAAGTCATCATATAAGATACTTGGAAAAATTTCAAGGTTCAATGTTGTAAAACAAGGGTAAAGCTAGGGATATGGTACGACGTACCGACATGGAAAACGAGCAAAAATCGGCAGTTTGCGAAGTGGAGGAAATTATTCGGTGAAATTAGTTTTTGATATTTTCGGTTCATACACCAACCTAAATGTAGTTAACTTTAGAAGATTGCAAGGCTAAAGACATAGAAATTTACGGTCTGTAAAAATGACATGTCTTGTTTATACAAAATAGAAAGAAAATTTATTTTAAAAAAAGACAACCCAGTTGGTGAACGCGCAAAAAACGTGAATAATCTGCGACGTTTGTCAACGACGTCGTATAGAAAATCTGTTGCTACATGAATATGAGAGAAAGCATATTAAAACATTCCTAATTTTTATATGAAATATCAAGTTCTATTTTAATACGATCAGCTTCATATGTGCGTTTGATATATTTATCCGATGCCTAGGTTATGGCGGGTGAGGAACACCAAGAGTAAAATATAAGAAAGCAATTATTATTTCGGATTTTCGCGAATGCGACATGTATTCTTCGTTATTCATTTATATTTCTTATGATTTATATTTAGGGGTATACATAAATTTTATTTTGTTAATATAATTACTGTTTTAAGTTAATGTCATTTTGAAAAGAAAATGGTGCGGTTTTAGAAAATTCTCAATGCAATAATACGTTTTTTGGAGATTTTTGTGATCTACATGTAATAAGAAGAGAAGTTAAATGCCTCTTTTTCTCTGACTAGATCTGGTACAGATACATCAATATATATAGATGGAAGCTTAAAAAGTAAATTTGTAACAGTCCTAATGTTTTCCAAAGATAAACAAAATAATTTCCCAAACCAAAGGAACAGTCACGATGTGCTAAACAAGCGCTCCATGTAGCGGCTTAAAGGACGTAGCTAGAAATGATGTTAACGTCATTGAAATGTACTCTAGGTGTACCCGATTCCTGCTATTTTGAAAGAATCATGTCATAAAAATTTTTCAATGAATCACATTGAAACTTACAACATTTACTTGAAACAAATAAAATTTAATCTGAAAGGTATCACTGAAACATATCGAAAAATGAATTGTTTTTCTTAAAATTTTACCAACAAATTCTACATTTTTTTTGCAAAGCCCTCGCATAATTTCCATGCTATAATATGCGCCATACATTTCTATTTTTAAATACTTCGCTTCACCTTAATTTCGTCTAGTATTTGGCCTTTTTATGAAAGAGCAGGGTGGAAAATGTAGAATCCTGACGAAAATAGTAAACAAAATTAGAATGAAGCAACATTTATAGCCTACTAGCAATGCATTCTGTAGTGTTTTCAACTTTATTTAGCTATATTGCATACATGTGACGCACCGAAACAAAATAAAAAACGGAGTGAAATCACGAGAAAAGTTGCTTTCCGCTCTTTCTTTGTACCTACTGTAGCGACGTTGCAACATAACGTCGGTTACGCAATTGTACGCCAACATTGAGCGCGACGTCAATACTTTTTCCCGCCCGTTGTCATGATTTGGTTATTCATAACAAATGTATCAGTCGACAATCTGATTGGATCCAGCGAGACCTCGCTGGAACCAATGAAAACGCTTTCCAGGAGACCAAGAAAATCGGACTAAATACGCCAAGGGTGAATACAGAAACGACGTTACGTCGTAGATGTCACCCTTGGTTTGCGAAGATGACGCCAAGGGTGAATACAGAAACGACGTTACGTCGTAGATGTCACCCGTTGGCTTGCGAAGATGTTACAAATGTAAATGAGCGACATCAACATACCAAAGAGCGAAATTCATCAGAGAAAACTCTGATTACTACAAACATTACCATGAAATAACACGCAACTTTTCTATGTGAAAAACCAACGTCAATCGCTGTAGACAATCCTATAGACAAGCCTATAGATATTGTCGTTTTGGAGAGGGTTAAAAGTTCACATGGATCGTGATTTATATAGTAGAGTCGTTTGTGCAATGATAAATACGTTTTCCATTTCTTTAAAAGAATTGTAAATTATTTCATAAATATGTGCTTCCATACCCGATTCTATAAACTTTTTTTTTCGAAACGGCAAAAAATTCAATTGTTCAAATGAAAGATGCAACTCAGATGGCAATTATACACGTTGTCAATATAAACAGGATAATCCGATTTGTGTACAATACAACACGGAAAATATTGAGACAAAAACAGATTTTCGCTATCCACATTATCACTTTTGCCTCGATGTTTACAATCATATTTTTAGGAACGTTAAAGCCATGTCTTTTTTGGAGAAAATATTAACTTTCCAAAGACTGTAACTCAACAGGGTTCTCCTCAGTATATCGTCAGCGTAATTGCAAAACCTTGTAACTACAGCTTTAATAAAGCTATAGTTAAGAGATTTTGCCATACTACCGACGATATATTGTGAAGCTGGATGGACCCCGTATCATTAAACCTTTATTCACAAACATTGCAGTGTTAATGCAAATGGCAATGCACTTAAACATTTTGAGAATAGAAGAAAGAGCTCGAAACAAAATGAGTATTTTTTCTTTCCCAAACTGTTTCATTACTTAATATGAGATAGGTAAAAGATACAATTTTGCGACACATTTAAAAACATTTTAAATGCCACATTGGATTTTAATAGATGTAAGGCCACACCACATTTTTTAAAATTGTTACAAGCATTTTTTTTCATTTCTCCAAGGCATTTTTCTTGGGGCATCAAAGTGTGATAATGGATTAACCCATTCCCGAAACGGCGAATAACAAAGTAACATCAGTGTTTCCCAAGATGTTGCTATTAGAGACGTCAAAATTAGGTATTGTTTTGGAACGGGTTAACGTGCGTTTATATGCGCATATTGTTTACACTTTCACGGTGGATAATCAAGTGATAGACCTACAATTTTTTCAGAAAATCTTCAATAATTTTGTAATTACTGGACCGATTTGAATTCGGTTTGAAGCAGAGAATGTGGACAGACGTCACGCATTAGATGGACGTGGTTGATTGTAAAAAAATCAACTGATAAAAAAGTTATTGAAGATAAACAAAAATTTTGGTTTATCTTCAATGACTTTTTTATCTATTGGTTTTTCAAAAATCCAACACATCCAGCTTATATTCCTGGCATTTTCCCACCTTCTCTGCTTCAAACCGAATTCAAATTGATCAAGTATTAACAACGATATTGAATATTATCGGAAATTCTGTGTCGCGTGATTATACACCGTGACTTTTGAGAATGTGTTCCGGGTTGCGTTCTTCCATAATATGTAGGCCTATCAGTGCCAAAGTTATCTATTTGAACTTTCATGTTGCGAAAAAAAGGTGCTTGTATTTCATATCTAAATATCCTTATTCTTTGTTGCAAAACATATATTCATTTAAAAGTTGTTTTTTCTACAGTGAACGAGTCACCAAAACATGGGAAGTAGCCTATTCACCCGTTAGATTCCATTCTAAATCCACCACCAAGCTAGTTACAGGTCTTCGGAAATGTCCTAAAGTTCTGCAGTTCGAGTAAGAGCTGTCCGAAGACAGCGCGCTCGACTTTCTAAGTTGCTTAGTATAAAGGGGGCATAACTCCAAATATAGTGGATCCAGGGCCATGGGCCCTGGTAGTTAGGTAGAGGGTTTGGTGAATAAGTATTCCAAGTTTGGGTTGAATTCCTTTGATAGTATGGAAGTTATTGATGTTTTAAAAAACTTTAACCTTTGTAGCAACGCCGACGCCAACGCCGACGCCCAGGTGACAGTATTTATAAGCTCTCATTTTCTTCGAAAAGTCGAGCTAATAAAATGAAGGACTTTTTTTTATTATTTTATCAAATCTCTTGTTATCCTTTGTCTGTAACAGTGCCAAATATTTATATATTATGTCTTGATATGGCTTTTCTTTGTAAATAAAAAAAATATTAAATAATGCGTATTTTGCTATTTTTGTTGCATACCACGCGGTTCGATTGGAATTATGTAATTCCTAACTACACAGTGTATATCGTCCAAACGCATAGCTCTCTATTAACAAATTCCTGCCTGTTATCCGCTCGCCTATCTATTTTTATTTGTAGGCCTATGTCGTTTTGAACATTCTTCTTTACTCAATTTCTCTCAGTTGTAAACACAAAAAGCTCAATTTGATATGCTTTTTCAATAATCTACCTAACCCTGAATACACGGAAAAATCTTGTTCGATTCAAATAAGTGATTATAAGAGAGTGTGACCAAAATGAGCATGCGCAGTGAATTCTACTTTCGTTTTCGACATCGCCCACTACTTTCGGTTTAATATATAGAAACGATGGTGAATAAACATGGATATAAATAGTATCATCGACATTTTTACATGTAAAATATGTAAAGGAATACTCCGGGTTCCAAAACATTTCCCCTGTGATCACGATGTCTGTGAACACTGCCTTGATTTACACATAATCAGGACGGTACCTATGACTGGGTATGACTTGCACGAATATTTGGGAAGTAAACTTGAAAACGTTGAGATAAAACCAACTCAAGACTTTTTTATCTGTCCTACTGAGGGCTGCGATAAACAATACGCTGTTGATTACCCGAAACAAAGTACGGCCAAATGGGCGTCACAGGTGAATAACTGCACTAGGAGAACTCATTTCATGGAAATATTCCACGGGAAGCGAAAGTTTGATACAAAATTTTGTGACGCTTGTGCAGATGTACCCGGAAAACCTGCTGCTTCTACAGTGTGTACAAAATGTTTGAGACTTTATTGTCAGAAATGTACATTTATTCACAGGAGTTTCAATCCTACTCATGAAATTGTTGACGTCGTGATGTTCGAGAATGGTTCCACATTGCTTACAAAGGAACAAGATACGGTCGGTAATGACGCAACAACAAGCGGTGGTTCAGACCAAGACCCTTCAAATGAAGACACGACGATGCCGGTGTCAAACTTGGCCGTATGTCCTATACATAGGCCATGTGAGAACGTCCTGTTTTGCAGAGACTGCTTTACACTGTGTTGCGTGAAGTGTAGTGAAACTAAACATGCAAAATGCAAAAACGTGAACAGCATTAACTTACTTCATAAAAGATTAACCAGCTCTAAAATGGATGTTATGCTAACAGCAAGATTAGGTACTTTACTTGAAAAGATCGCTGCAAGTATTAGTAAACATGCGGCGATTCAGGACAGACTTGAGACAGTAGGCGGTCCATGGACTAGTGCAACATCGGACACCATTAAAGATGTGACAGCTGATGTTGAAACATATCTGAAAATGTTTGAATACCTCTACAGCAGGACAAAACGACTTCTATTGCAGATCAAACATGCAACTAATGGGAACCCTTCCCAATTTGTTACAGTCATGCTTCGTGTTGAGGGAGAATGGATAAAACTGCAAGAAGAATTTGTCAAGACAGTGGCTGCTACCGACAAGAGACAGATTAGTAAAGCAGTGGAGCAGATTGAGAAAGAATGTACCAGTAGCAACAATTCTAGTAAAGACAAATTAGTAGAAGAAATTGGTGATTTGCACGATGAAGGTAAAGGACTTTCACCAGTGGTACAGCAAAAATACACAGATATTCTGAGCAATATTCAGAGATTAAAACATGAATTAGGAGACGATATTGTCACTGCCCTTGACGAAACTGAATTACAGGAATGCATTCTGGCAAAATCCGAACATGACGAAAAGGATTGTTGGTTCGTGGATTGCAAAATGTTATCTGGGAGAGAAATAATTGTTGCAGATGCTGTTAATCACAATATCAAACTAATAAATGGAGATAAAGAAATTAAAGAGTTTTGTTTAGAATCAAGTCCCTGGTGTCTCGCAATAAACGAAGAAGAAAAAGAGTGTGTAGTGTCTGTTCCTGATCAAACCAAAGTTTTTGTGTTCAGTGTGAGAGGTGGTGTATTAGAGATTGTCCATGAGATTGCAACAAGCACTGGTATTTACTGTATAAGTACCGTTGGCTGTTCTGAAATCATGCTGACAGCAAACAAGCGAGGTGAATTTCAAAATGGCAGTATGGAGAATGTTTCGGCAAATGGTCTACACATTCAGAACAAAGGTAGCCCTTTACCACGATTTTCAAGTATACTAGCCAATGGCGAGGGTAGTCCATACATCTACGTATCAGATTTTCGGATGAATCAATTGATTGGTTGTAACTTAGATACTAGGACTAAATGTGATTTGAGACTATATACAGAGAAGGAGGCAAACTCATTATCTGGAGACATTGAAAACAAGAAAGTAGTGGCTCGTGTTCAACTTGACAACAATGAAATAAAAGCCAAATCTGACGCAGTAAATGCGAGTGTCCTTGAACAACTTCCACAAACGCCTTATAAGGACACTGGGGCTAATACATGCAATTCTGTTCAGATAAACGATGCCAAGGAAATTCTTTCAAATCCAAGTTTGGAGGCTATTCAGTACACCAATGTCAAATATCCAACAGGAATAGATCAAGATCAAAGTGGAAACATATACATTTGTTGCAATTCAGACCATTCTGTGCTGAAACTTGATAAGGACAGAGAACACAAGTTTAAAGTAATAGAAATAGCTCTACCACGTGCAATTTCCATCTGTGGCAATAGACTGGTTTTAACTGTTGACTCGGGTCCGCAGAAGAATTTTGTTATGGTGTACAACCTTAAACCTCTCACAACAAGTGGAAATAAAGACTGATCCATGTAAAGTAAATCATTTTTGAGGGGGTGAAATAATGTCTTGGTACGATGTTATACTCGTATGATGAGGAAAAGGTGAATTCCTACATGTATATGTTACAGCCAATCTGTGAAATCAGCCATTTCATGAAATGGCTAGAATTTTCAAAATTTCTCAAGTTCGCTAAAATGTGCATACGAAAAAGCAAAATCCATGTATGTCTTTTTAATAGAGTTCGTATGGTTGCATTTTTATAACTTTAAATGACCTATTGTTTTATTAAACACTAAAAATACGTGACCCGCCTCTCTAAAAGGGACCTTTTAGGAAGTGTAAAAAATATTGACCCTAGTCAATCTGCGCATTCGAAACTTTCAATCCGATGTATTTTTCTGGATCTAGATTGTTAGACTACTATCATGTTCGTTTTCTGAATGAAACATGGTAGATCTAAACGCCTGCTAAGTCTGGTCCTTTTCTTCAAATTCGGCAACCGTATTATAAACTCCACAGAATGTCCCTTTTAGTGTGATGGGTCACATTATCACATATGTTTTAGTTCTATCTCCAACATCAAAATTAAACTTCCTTAATGCATCGTGAAGAGTCACTTAAATGTTAAACCCTTTCCAAAACGGTGCGGGGTTTTGGTGTACATAAAAGATAAACATTGGAAAAACGTTAAAGCAGAAAAAGAAAATACTCATCACTAACATGTTCTCTTTTTTACATTTTCACTGCTATCTTTCATTTAAATCCTATCTTTATCCGCATCTATTTTGTAGGTTGTAGCAGTTTTGAAATTGAACCAGCTTATAATTTTGCATTTAGGATAGGTTTTCAATCATTGAAATTTCGGAAATAAGTGTCTTAACCCATTACTAGATGGTGAAATTTTGAACTCTTCCAATTTGATGGGTGCTGCAGACAAAGTTTCAAGTTGGTGAAATGTTAAAAATATTTCCATTTTGGGTAGAAAACATCATGGAAAATGAAGTAATTGCTTGTCACAAGCAATTTATTCTTTTTTCCACAAAGTTTTACCAAGCCTTTTCTTGTGAGGGAGTCAAAAAGCGTCATCGTGCAGTGTGCAGTAATGGGTTAATCCCTTCAAAATGCCTTCTTTTGACGTCCTATCCCAACTCTATAAGACCATTTAACCCACGAATAGAAAACGGTTGAGAAAATATTGAAGCAAAAGATGAAAATGCTGATAATCCGTTTTCTCTGTTGTATGTTTGTGCTTAAAGATCTAAATGCAAAACTTCATTTTTAACATCAAGTATCTCGTGGCTGGCATCAGCTTTTTAATAGGATCAATCTAAAATTGTGCATTTGGGAAAGGTTAATTCGTTGAAACCCCTTTTACCCCTTCACAAATCAATTCCTTCGACGTTCTAACCCATTTCCCAATAAATGGTGCGTTTTGTTGATCCTAATAGAAAACAAGAGGGCCATGATGGCCCTAGATCGCTCACCTGAAATTTCTTGCCTTGTTGAAATAAACAATTTGACCTGTATAGCAGCAAATTAAGAATTTTGCAATAAAGCCCCTTTTCCTTAGTTTTTCAAAAGAAAGAAACAAAATTCAGCCTTTTCAAAAGTGTTTGCTCTTTTACCCCTTTTCTGATGCCACTGCACTAAGAGCTTTGATATTAATCAAATTCTTATAACAACTTTGAAAGCCCTTCACCCAAAGATCATTCATGTGAATATTGGCCCACTACATGTAGTAAGCCAGAAGATTTTTAAAAGATTTGGCTATTTTCCCCTTTTCTCATGCCACGGAAGTCAAAGGCTTTGATGGAATCAAAGTCTCTCAAAAACTTTGAAAGCCCTTCACCAAAGGATCATTCATGGGAAGTTTCAAGAATATTGGCCAACTAGTTGAAGGCAGAAGATTTCTACAAGATTTGGCTATTTTCCCCTTTTCTCATGCCACGGCAGCCAGAGTCTTTGATGGAATCGAATTCTTTTAACAACTTTGAAAGCCCTTCACCCAAGGATCATTCATGTGAAGTTTCCAGAATATTGGCTTGCTAATTAGGCAGAAGAAGATTTTTAAAATATTTGGCTATTTTCCCCTTTTCTCATGCCGCGGCAGTCAGAGTCTTTGATGGATTGAAATTCTTTTAACAACTTTGAAAGCCCTACACTCAAGGATCATTCATGTGAAATTTCAAGAATATTGGCTGACTGGTTAGGCAGAAGAAGATTTTTAAAAGATTTGGCTATTTTCCGCTTTTCTCATGCCGCGGCAGCCACAGTCTTTGGTGGAATCAAATTCTTTTAACAACTTTGAAAGCCCTTAACTCAAGGATCATTCATGTGAAGTTTCAAGAATATTGGCCCACTGGTTAGGCAGAAGAAGATTTTTAAAAGAGTTGGCTATTTTCCCCTTTTCTCATGCCGCGGCAGCCAGAGTCTTTGATGGAATCAAATTCTTTTAACAACTTTGAAAGCCCTTCACCCAAGGATCATTCCTGCCAAGTTTCAAGAAAATTGGTCTACTGGTTTGGGAGAAGAAGATCTTTAAAGAAATTGTGGACGGACGGACGGCCGGACGGACGGACGGACGGACGACGGACAACGACCGATCACAATATCTCACCTTGAGCACTTTGTGCTCAGGTGAGCTAAAAATATTAAGGAAACTAATCAGGCAAAATAAGAATATGCTAACGGTCACCATTTCTTTCAGTGCTAAGCAACTGTACTGCGAAATATTGCACTCATATTCTATTTCAGTAACATCTATTTTGTCTTTTGCAGCATTCAAAACATTGGAAAATATTGAGACAAATGAAGAAAATGATGATAACTGATCTTCCATTCTTTTTCCATCTGTTGACTATGCTACAAGAAAGATTTATTTCGAACTGGGTAAAACTTTTCAACTTGATTCAGTCTTTAAATTAGACTGAATGAAGTTCTACGCCTAGCTCAACAGCTAATGCCCAAAAGACTGGATTAACTCTTTCCTGAACGGCCAAAATTTGGCGTGTTTTAATTAAAAAGCTGACACAGACAACAAAATAGATGTTGACAAAGATAAGATCGGTATGTAAAACAGCATATTGAAGTAAAAGGAGAAAATGCTGGTAGTCAGCATTTACTTCTTTTGCATCAATTTTTTCCCAAACCCTTTATATTGGAGACATCTAAATCATGTATTGTTTCGGAAATGGTTAAATGAAGGATCGAACCTGAGATCCCTGTGTTATAAGTCCAGTGCGTTACCACTGCACAAAATCCGTCGCGTTCAGTCTTTAAACGAATTTATCACCTTTCAAAGGGTTAGATTGTAAACAAAGTACGATCAAATTCCACATTTCAGGAAAAGATGACCATGATGGTCCTAAATCGCTGACCTACATTGCTACGATGCAAGGTGAAAAATAATAACTAGTTTTAAAATGGGTCACCAAAGAATCATTCCAGTCATATTGTGTATAAATTGGTCCAATCGTCGAGGAGAATATTTTTGAAGAATCATCTAACGATTTTTAACTAGCTAGTATAAGCCCTACTCTGCAAAGCCAACATTTTTAGACAAACCAAGGATGCATGGACAAGTGTATTCACGAACAAAATTTGAAAGGGTCTACCAACGAACATTCCTGGCAAGTTTGGTCCAAATTGGCCCGATGGTTTAGGAGGAGAATTTGTTGAAAGAAATTACGGACAGACAGACATAAAACAGATCGATGACGACATTGAGTGACCCACAACAGCTCATCTTGAGCACTCTGTGATCGGGTGAGCTAATAATAGTGAGCCTATAATGGTAAAAGGATTCCCCTATTTGTATGCTCGAAAGAAAACATGGATCCGCGACAGGGCATGGATGAAGGGCAACAAAATGCTTTCTGGGATATCTTTTCATGCTTGAAGCCATCTAAATTTATATGTACATATTAATTACAGCATGTCCAGTGTTATTGCAAAACCTCGAAACTCCAGCTTGATGAAAGATGGAGTTACAACGTTTTGCAATAACACCGACCAATAGCTTTGCACTAGTAGCCCTGCTTGACTTCTAGAAAAGGAAGAATAATTTTACGGCAAAAAGACTCTTCACTTCCAAGAAAAGAAGAATAATCTTACCGCAAAAAGACTCTTCACTTCCAGAAAAAGAAGAATAATCTTACAGCAAAAAGACTCTTCACTTCCAGTCAAGGAAGAATAATTTTGTGACAAAAAGAATAAGAATTTGGTGGTTATTTTTATCATTTCTTTTAATTGCACATTATATCGAAGGCACATCATGTAAAATATATCTTAACCCATTACTACACAGAGACACTTCTTGACGACCCTCATGATAAAAGCTTGAGAAAGCATTGTGGAAGAAAAAGAAATTGCTTGTGACAATCAATTTCTTCATGTTCAACAATGTTCTCTTTGCAGAAGTACCAAAATGTTTCAAATTCAATTTGCTTAATACTGTCGTCTACAAAATCTTTGAATTTGGACCAGTCTAAAATTGTTTCATATGGTAATGGTTAATCAGTTAAAATCAAAATTCAAAATGACTTAAGGTGGATAATGAATAAATTTTATCAAAACTTAATATAATAGAGTATCAAAATAGTTTGCATTTCCTTAACACATTTTAATTTAATTTCAAACACAACAGCGGGGAATCAAGTGACACCTTTAAAAAAAAGGTAGATCTAGACAGAAGAAAAACGCCAGGAATTTTTAGGTCTTTTAACCCTTTCCCAAATGTTGAAAACTTAGTCTGTTTCAATTTAAAAACTGCTACAGAGGAAAATGATGGTGTAAATTCACATAGGAATTGTGTAAATTCTAGCTCAGAAAATATTGAGGCAAAAGGAGGAAATGCTGGTTATCAGCATTTCCTTCTTTTGCCTCAATGTTTCCCAAGCATTTTCTAATAGGTACGCCAAAACAAGGTCTTGTTTTGGAAAGGGTTAAACAGCACATGATCAACAATTATGGAAAACCTAACCAAATTTTGTTCCGTCGTCAACAACTTTTATATCAAGTGCTGTTTAAAAGATTCATAGAATCCAATAAATCCCTGACATTTTACATAATCCTTGCTTCAGACCCTTTCCAACTCGATCCTGTATTATCAGAATTATTGTAGATTTTCAGCAAATGTTGTGTCATTTGATTCACCGCCATGTTATAATCTAACTCCGAACCCCACATCCTGAGAGCATTTTTGGCAAAAAATGTGGATTAGTTGAAGCTAAGAATTAAAAACTTCAATAAACAACATTGCTAAGAATACACATACAACCTGTCCTACTTTATAATCATTTACAACCCCCATGACTTACATCAAATACAAACTTAGAAAGAGCCATCAAAGTCTTTTGCTTCTATAATTCACTATCAAAGGCAATAACTTGATCCCTTGCCAAACAAGACCTGATTTTGATGTCCCTAATTGAATAGGCCTGGGAAAACATTGAGGCAAAAGAAGAAACTGCTGATAATAAGCAGTTTGTCCTTTTGTCTCAATGTTTTCTATGCTATATCATACATAAATTCTATCATTATCAACATCCGTTTTGGTGTCTTCAGCAGCTTTTGAATTGGACAACACTAAAAGTTTGTCGTTTGGGAAAGGTTTAATGAAGGCTTAGCCATTCCCCATCACACACCCCAAATTACCTTTTTCACCCTTTCCATAATGGCCGAATTTTGGACTGTTCGAATTCAAAGATGATGCAGACAACAATTTCAAAAATATGATTTTATATTTCTTGGTCATTTTGTGTGGAAAACATTGTGGGAAATGACGAAATTGCTTGTCACAAGCAATTTCTTCATTTTCCACCATGTTTTCCAAAGCCATTATCTTATAGGGAGTCAAAAAGAGTCATTATGTGGTAATGGGTTGACCCTTTCCATAATGACAGAATTTTAGACTGCTCCTATTTGAAAGTTGTTGCAGATGACAAAATAATCGACACGAAAGGTAGAAAATGTGTAAGTTGTATCTTAAAATATTGAAATAAAAGGAGAAATTGCTGACACTCCACAAGTTCTTCTTTTACATCAATGTTTTCCAAAACCAGCTCTATAAGGGACGACAAAACCAGGTCTTGTTATGGAAAGGGCTGTCCAAAATAAGCAGCTAAGTTGCCATCAAAACATTAGAATACTAAAGCAATGGTTGATAATTATTTGAGATCCTTCATGACTTTACTACCCTCTTCTTACTTATCTTTCTAATATCTAAGCACCAAAATAAATAGATGATCAAAATTGACCAATCTTTTTAACATCTATATCTGTTAGTGACAATGGTGAGTATTGATTGGTTGAATGAATGCGGTTTAATGCTACTTTTAACCAATCACCAGATGCAAAATTTAAGATTGGTCTAAAATTCAAAGATGTTGCAGACAACTATTTCAGATGAATGAAATTTTACAACATTTGGTCTTTATAGGTGAAATGAAGAAATTGCTTGTCACAAGCAATTTTTTCATTTACCACAATGTTTTTTCAAAGCATTTTTCTTGTAAGGCATCGAATAGCGTCAACATGCAGTAATGGGTTAAGAAATTAGTATTTGCATTATTGTTTTCAACCTGTTCCAGAACATTGGTCCAAATTCAAACGTAAGATTAAGATTTTGATTCCACAGGTCAGAGCTAATTCCAATAAAAGACAAAATAATGACTATCAAGATTTTCTTCTTTGTATCAATATGTGACCTGTCACGCTACAAGGAATCTTATAGAAAGTGTGAAAAATATCAACCATAGTCTATCTGCGCAGTTCGCCCAGCCAGACTAGGGCCGACACTTTTCACTTTTATGCATTTTTTTAAAATCCGGAATGTTTTCCCTATCTTAATATATGTTCATTGTTCGCATACAGTGTCTGGTTCACCTGTGCTGAGTCTGACAAGTTTGTCGAAATTTGGATTTTTGGAGTTCGGATAAGGTCCCTTTTAGCATGACGGGTCACATATATTCCAAAGCTCCATGTTAGCTATGACAACAGATCTACAGATAAGAGGCTGGTCAGGGATAAAAGGTTTCTTTAACCCTTTCCCAAACAAGACCTGGTTTTGAAATCCCTACCAGAAAATGCTTGAGAAAACATTGAGGCAGAAGAAGAAAATGCTGATAATCAGCAGACGAGAAAACATTGAGGCAGAAGAAGAAAAAGCTGATGATCAGCATTTTCTCCTTTTGTATCAATATTTTCTGAGCTATATCATACACAAATCCCATTTCTATCAACATGCATTTTGTTGTTTACAGCAGCTTTTGTATTGGATAACCCTAAAATTTTGTTGTTTGGGAAAGGGTTAAAGCAAAATATGATGTATTCTTCATCAAACCCTATGTTGTGAATACTCACATGAATTGTCCTATCAGCACTAACAACATGGGAATATCATCCTTATATATCTGCTTTTTCTTTATATATAACATTGAAACAATTTTTATATAAACCGAAATTTGGAAAAGGCTTTTGAGCCTAACATGGTTGTTTCATAACTTGCAGTGACCGTAGGACAGCAGCATGGATCCAGGATTATCCTGAAATACCATTGACACTGTCTCAAATGCTATAAAGAACATTTTTCCAGATCCTGGCTCATATACAGCTTAACATAAATTAAATTCTAAACGTAAATATCTACAATCCGAGACTAATATATAATGACTAAAAGGTAATGCAACCTTATAAATGTACATTTCATACTCGTAAATTCCACATTGGTCATCTGAAGACTTAACCCTTTAAAAACTATAAAATGTTAGACTGTTACAATTTTAAAACTGCTGTAGAAGACACAGCAAGACTAGTGCTGATTAACCCTTTCCCAAACAGCAAAATTTTAGACCAGTCTGAGTCAAAAGCTGCTGCAGACAACAAAATAGATGTTCAATAAAGCATGATTTGTGTACAATTTAGCTGGGAAAATATTGAGGCAAAAGGAGAAAGTGCTGGTTATCAGCACTTTCTTCTTTTGCCTCAATGTTTTTCCAAGCCTCATCTATTAGGGACGGCAGAGGCGCGTTCTTTAGAGCGAGATTTTTTAAGATTTCTTAAGATGTTTTTGATACAGCGTCTTCGAGACCGAAATTATAAGCGAAGTGTTCTGAATGTTCCATACTTCATACAAATGACGTCATCATGACATCATTTGTATGAAGTATGGAGCATTCAGAACTCCACAGTTTATGAATCATGGAGCATTCGGAACAACTCGGTAAATTCTCTCCCATATAGATTCTACAGAATTTACTGAGGGGTTCCGAAAGAAGTATA